>JAJKFI010000059.1:4093884-4104222 GCA_029204185.1 Lerista edwardsae
TCCTCCCGCCCAGCGTTCCCAGGGGCGGGGAAGATGGCAAAACGGAGCGGTACACAACGGGCGGGCTGCCGCTCACCCGTTCCTCCCGCCCAGCATTCCGGCTGCATGACGCTGCTGGGTAAGGGGAAATACTCCCCGTGCCCCGCAGTGAGCTGCAGCTGCCTCTTAACTTGTGTTAACTTGTGATGCAGCACAAGCCTGCCGACCTGCCTGTTCCTGCACAAGGTAGGATTGTGCCTTTGGTTGTGGCACCAGCTGCTGGAAGCAACTGCCAAAAGGTCTGAGGGTGACCCCACCACCAGCACCACCACCACTCTGCACAGCTTCTGGCGTGGAGTAAAAACATACCTATTATTCCACTTGGCTTTTGGGGTTGGAGGGGACTCTTCAGACCCCTTTGGAAAACTAATATCCACAGGACTTTTGTGGTTGTTTTAAATGCTGCTTTTACGTGCAATTATTCATTGCATCTGTATCGGAGGCGTAGCTAAAGAAGTGCAGGGGGTGCAATTGCACCAGGCAACACGTTTTAAGGGGAGCTTGACACAAGTGACCAAAATGGTGAAAACCTTGGTGTGAAGGGATAATACCATCCTGTTATAAACCATTCGATGCGGAATTTAATACAGAGTGCAATGAAACGCACTGGAGTGTAATATCTTCATTCTATCAAACGTTATGGCCAAAAAAACAAAAAAAACAACAGTCATGTAAAAATCATGGTTTGTTAAAATCGAGGTTTTTAGGAATAATACTGTCATGTTATATATCTTTCAAAGTGGAACTTCATGCAGAATGCAATGAAACAAATTGGAGTGCAATATCTTTATTCTATCAAAAGTTGTGGCAAAAAAACATAAGAAAATGACAATGCAACTGTGATGTCATTTCCTGTTGTGATGTCACTTCCAGGGCATCATTTTGTCCTCTGCACTGGGCTACACTTTCATTAGTTACGCCAGTGATCTGTATTGTTGTAATCATTTTAATGTTTTTACTTTAACGGTTTATCATTGTATTTTTAATTATATTGTATGCTGTGAACCACTTGGAGCACTGTAAAAGTGGTATAAAAATCTTTTAAATCAGCAGACATCCCTCCATAGCCATGTCCCATTTGGCATATAGAGCAACAAATCTATATTTCTTCATTTGAGTGCTTTCTTCTCCTGCCCCTTCTTCCTGCTTGACTCTTCCCGCATCTATTTGAAGATGCCGCTCCTTGCATCCTAAGTGCTTGAAGTCGGTTGCAATGTTGTGGCCACCATGCTACCAACTCCTTACTGCTACTTGCCCTTTCCCAGAGTGCAATCCTAGTCTGGAGTTACGCAGGCACAGTTTGCCAACACAAAGGGACACCATAATGTGCATTTGAACCACTCTCTGAGTCAGAAAGGCCAGCACATAGACGAGCGCCATCCTCCCTGATTCTGAGAATGGTCCAAACGTACTTTATGGTGTCTTTTGTGCCGGCCAAGCTTTCTTTGCTGGCTTAACTGTGCCGGCCTAACTCCAGGTTAGGACTGCACTCCCAGTTTTCTTCCTTGTAGTGTGTTAGTCACAGAGATGCGATTTGCAGAGCTGGGCATTTAATTCCCCAAGAAAGTTCTTTTTCAAGGTTTTGCCCCTAAGCCAGGTACTAATGTCACAAAATGTCAAAATCTGATGTGAAACGAAACAGCATTGTCAAATTTTTCCTTTTAAAAATATGGAAATGTGATTTCCGTGACCACTCCTTTTTACCAAGGGCAAATTGCCCATGGAACCAAATTGCCCATGAATCTCCTCACTTGAAACCACTTGTAAATCCTTTTGTTTATCATGATACTCAGAGAATGAAAAGACATCACACTCCATTAAGGGCTTAGTGAAAAGCCCCCACGCACAACTCAATCACTTTCCCTTTGGCCCTGTGTGGGCTGTCACTCCAACAGATTTTTCTCCCAGCCCCGGATAGTCAACTCATCTTTTATTTTCATTTCTGCACCAGGAGAGAGGAAAACGCAGCTGTCAATCTTTGCATTTCCCAATGAAGGTACATTTCAATCCATTACATAGCCCAGGATTTCACAAAAGTTGTGTAACAGACAGCTCTCCATGAGGGTCTTCCAGGTTTAATGCCATTGCAAAATCACCGTTATATGATGTCTTTTCATTCCCTGTATAGATACGTACATTTCCCAATGGTGCCGGAATGTGTGGTTATATCTAGATTACATACGAATCCCAATGCATATGGAAAAATGACTTTCAGGACCCCCTGTGAGTCCAATTAAAGCTCCCAGCAAAGGTTTGCCCAAAATGACTGTACTTCTCTCCCATTCTTGTTTGTCTCAGGCAGATCTTGTCACTTGGGGGCACCACTTTCCCCATCCTGGTGAGGGCTGAATTCCCATTCAAGCTGCAGCAGAAGCAAAAGTCCAGGTAGGGGATCCCAATTTGGGGCAGCTCTGAAGGGTAGTAGGGGTCCGTAAAGGTAAAGGTAAAGGTTTCCCCACGACCGAATGGTCTAGTCGTGACCGACTGTAGGGGGCGGTGCTCATCTCCGTTTCTAAGCCGAAGAGCCGGCATTTGTCCGAGGACAAGCTTCTGTGGTCATGTGGCTGGCATGACTCTACGCCGTAGCACACGGAACGCCGTTCCCTTCCCACCGAAGCGGTCCCTATTTATCTACTTGCATTTAGGTGCTTTCGAACTGCTAGGTTGGCAGGAGCTGGGACAAGCGACGGGAGCTCACTCCGTCGCGCAGTCTTGAACTCCCAACCTTGCGGTCGGAAAGCCCAGCAACAGCGGATTAACTTGCTGCGCCACCACGTCCCAGCAAGGGTAATAGTCCAAAGTAGGAGATCAGCACCATGGATAGCTCTTAGTGGTGGCAGAGTGAACCTGCTGGATATTAGTCTCGGGCTCAGATGTGGTTCCAGCAAAAGCCTGGAGCTTACCAGATGGATGTAATGACATTTTTTCTGTATGGTGCTGGAGGTCTTGGTCTTGGTTATTGCAGTGCATGCTGCCCTGGAGTTACCGGACTTTGAAGGCATTAAGAGATAAGATAAGATAAGATAAGAAATTTATTTGTCATTACATTCACAACTGAGTGCAACAAATGAGGTGCTCTTCCCCACGGTAAAACTGGACAACACCAAAACTAAAATATACACAATCATCCATACAACAATTGCTTAACAAATACAAATACCCCATTTCTACCAGCAATTTAACTTCCGCAAAAACTTATGACCCCGCATTTAAACTCAATACTGCACTTGGATAAAAACTGTTCTTAAATCTGTTCTTAAATCTGCAAAGAGCAATTGAGCTTGGAGGCCTTGGAGCATGGGGTGTCCCCACCATCCCCAGAAGGTCAACACTGGCCTCAGACAGGGCCAGGGACATAGAGTCCCAGCACCCACAGTCCTCCCTGACCTTAGCTCTCAGTTGGTGCACCCAGGCACACCAACGTCCTTTCAGTCAGGCAGAGCCACCACCTCTGAGCCTCCACATTGGCCTGTCCTGGTTGCAGACACTGTCCTTCCCCTGATGAGGCTGTCCAGGTGGTGGCCAATACTGTGCCTGCTTGGAGGCAGTGATGTCATGCAGGGGGAATGTGGGGGAACTCGGTTCCACTAGTTAAAATTAGGGCTGACTCCGCCCACTTCACTCTCCCTCCTCCCCCCTCCCCATTCCTCTGCAAAGAGCTTTTCTTCTTGGTTGGCCAGCACTCAGAGGGTGAAAAGGAGCGACTCCGGATTCCTAGGGGGGCGAAGGCAGTGATGTCATTCAGGGGGAACGGACCAGAACGGGAATCCTAACGGGCTCCATGGCTGGTTCCAGGTTCCTGACAAGTGCCAATCAAAAGTGAGTTCCTGTTCCTAAATCATTTGAATGACACCACTGCTTGGAGGTGAGGGTGGAAGGGGCAGGCTTCCATGGTTGGGGCTGTGGCATGACCGCCACCCTGGGCCCCTCCTGGCCCGCTGTGTCACCCACCCACCCCCCAAATGGCCTAAGCATAATCTTTGTCACCTGTGCACCAGAGTCCTTTCGTGCGAACGGGCAACCCTCACTGTGGCTCGCGGCCTGGGCCGGTTTCATTTCCAGATTGAAGGCATTTTATTTTCTGGGAGCCGCTTTGAACGTGCTGCATTGTGGGAGGTGCAGTGTATAGATCGTTTTTAAGCAGAAAGACCCTCATTAGGGCTCAGGAGAAGCATGTATGTGCAGGATGTTTTATGAGCCAGGGAGAAAGAGATAAAATGTTTTTGTCTGATGAAAAGAGCTAAAGCCGCCATTCATCAGTGCTGGAGAGACTATGGGCATTCCCTTCCCCTATCCCATGGTTAAGATCAGCGGTGTTATGCTGCCGGAATGCTGGGCGGGACATCCGGGTGATCGACAGCCCGCCCATTGCGTTCCGGAGCATTACGTCATTTGGGTAACCAATTACGCCGCTTGCGTATGTTACGCAAACGGCATAACGCTGCGGAACGCGACGGGCGGGCTGTCGATCACCCAGATGTCCCGCCCAGCATTCCGGCAGCATAACACTGCTGGTTAAGATTATTTTAAAATGTTTCTCCAAATGTTTAAAAAGAATCTCCATTCAGTGATTCTTTTTTTTTTTTTTTAAGGGTTTTCTTTGAACTTTAGGAGAATTGCTTCCAATACAGATTGTGATCACACTTTATTACCTTGGTAAGGACTTCCGTTCATTACGCCATCACACAGGAATGACAAACTAATACAACTTTCATACACAAATCCCTCTCTGTCCCCCTGCCCTCCAGCCTTTGGAGTGCAACAGCACTAGGAGCCCAATCCTATGCGTGTCTGTTCACATTATGGTCCATGGGGCTTACTCCTTGGCAAGTGTGGGTAGGATTGCAGTCTAAAGCAGTACACTTTGAGAGCCAGGGCTGAGAATGAAACCAGGGCCTTCCTGGCTCACCATGTGAACCTGTGCATGTTTACTTAGAAGTAAATCTCACAGTGCTCCGTGGGGCTTTCTCCCTAATCAGTGTGTTTACATCTTCAGTCTACATATTTCAGTGAAATTAGCAGAAGTCTCAAAAATTACTAGGTCAGTGGTATTCAAACTTTTTAGACCAGGACCCACTTTTTAGAATGGCACTTGTGGCAGGACCCACTGGAAATGATGTCATTAACCTGGAAGTGACGTTGTGGCAGGAAGTGACATCATCAAGCAGGAAGTGCTGCCATTGTGACATAATAAAATGAAATGCATTCCTGGCATTCTTGGACTGCAGCATTTGCACCAAGCATGAAACATCCCTGACAGGAAGCAAGATTAAGACAAAATATGATGTACTGTAAAAGCACTGAATACAGGTGCAAAATACAGTGGAGTAGCTAGGGTATCTGGCAACCAGGGCAAATAAAAATTTAACACTCCTCATACACCCCACCCCCCAGCCCTCAGAAGGCCTCCTGATGCACTTCCAGCCAGGTACGAGGAAGTGGCAACAGAATGCAGGCGTCTTGTTGTCTTGTGTGTTCCCTGAGGCATCCGGTGGGCCGCTGTGAAAGACAGGAAGCTGGACTAGATGGGCCTTTGGCCTGATTCAGCATAGGGACTCTTCTTACGTTCTTATGTAAAGACACTTTCAGTTTTTGGCGAAAGCCAAGTGTACCCTTCTAAGACCTCCAAGAGGCTCGCTGACACCTCCTCAAGGCATGGACCCAGAACAATGTACCCCTCCAACCCTGCCTAGAAAAACAGATGCCACAACAGCAACTGGAAAAGAGGGCTTTGGGGGGGGCAATCCTTCTGCTTCCTGCAACCTTTCTCCTGCACTCCATGCACACAGGACATCGCCAGGGGAGAGAGGAGGTGCTTTCCCTGCTTGGTCAGAGCGCAACACAACAGAACGTTCCTATCCTTGCAAACCACCTTTGACTCTCTTGCTCGAGCCATTCTGCGGTCGTGGATTCTTCCCATCTTTGCACCCTTCCCTAGACTAATTTTGATCTGCCTACAGAGTCCTGTCAACCTCCCCAAGTGATCTGACTCCTAATAAGACAGGGATACAGAAGCTGCTTAGTGGAAACATCACAGCACGTGGTGTTGCTAAGCAATGTCAGACTGTCACCAAATACTCCAAGATAATATTTCTCACAATAGGGACACAGCAGGGAGAGGAGGAGACGGAGGGGATTTTAAAAAAAATAAACCAACAAATTGCAAGGGTGGAGTGTTTTGGAGTGAGCGATGGTGGGGTTTTGTTTTGGAATTAATGAGCTCTCGACAATTATGACTGCTGTAACGGGCGCAAGTGCACAAGAGGCAGGACAGGCTCTCTGGAGAAAGCAGAAGGGACACCGCATGTCCTTTGGACTGAATGGAGTTGGATCAGTGATGTCATCTAAATGATTTAAGAACAGGTACTCATTTTTGATTGGCACGTGTCGGGACCCGCCCACCGGAAGTGACGTCATAAGCCGGAAGTGAGGTTGTGGCAGGAAGTGACATGAAAAAAGCCCTTTGGGAGGCCTCAGATGATTTTAAACTGACCCAACAGTTGCAACAGGATTCCACAGCACCCCCAGAACGTGTTAAGGAGGCCTGGCATCATGTTAAAACTCCAGAGCAACTCATTTTTCAGTGGCAAGGAAAGGCAAGGCTCCGCTCGCTGCCTGCCTGCCTGCCTGGCTCTGAGAACGTGCAGGCAACTCAAACGTGCAGGAAATTCAAACGTTGCAGAGGGCGGAGTTGACGAGTGGGCGGGCGAATGGGCGGGGCCAGCTGTAATCCTAGAAACCGGTACTCGCGTACCCCCGCGTACCCCCTGCATGACATCACTGAGTTGGATGGGAAATGGGGGCAAACCAAGCGAGAGAGCAGGTACGAAGTGGGGGAGGGAAGTTGATTGGAAGATGTAGGGAGACACAACTGCACCTGGTCAATGGGGAGAGAGGATGGGAACAGTGCAGTGGTGGGATTCAGGGGGTTTGCCCAGGTTCTATAGAACCGGTTGTTAAATGGCTGGGCCCCGCCCACTCGCTTACCTCGGCTGGCTTCGGTGTTTTTTTTTTGCTCCAGCTATGACATCATAGAACCGGTTGTTAATTCATTTGAATCCCACCACTGGAGCAGTGGCATCTCTGGGGGGGCAGGGGGGTGGACAGCACCACATCACACACTTGGGGGGTGGCCCCCCCCTACTGACCAAAATTGTGAAAACCTTGGCATTTTCAAATAATTAAATCTTCTTATATATCATTCAATGTTGAATGCAAAATTCAACGAAACAAACCATGTTGAAATATCCCTACTCCATCAAGTGCTACAGCCAAATAACCAGAAAAGGAAAACAGAACTGCCATATGTAACAAGAAGTGGATTTTCTTAACTCAAAAGTGACGAATGAAACTGATTGTCCCAATGAGATGTTATTGAGGGCGCAATCCTAATGAGGAATTAGGCCAGCACAAGCTAGGCCAGCAGTTTAGCTGACTCTAGGGCCACCGTAAAGCACGTCTGGACCACTCCAAGGGCACAATCCTAACCAAGTTTGTAGCTCTGACCTAGCTGTGCCAATGGGGCCTGTGCCACATCTTGCAGTTGAGATGCAGTCATGGGGGCTTCCTCAAGGTAAGGGAATGTTTGTTTCCTGACCTCAGAGCTGCATTTCCCTTACCCCAGTGCAGGAACGTTGGCTAGGATTGCGCCCTAAGTCAGGGAGCGTGGCCCATGTCTCTGTGGTCACTTACCTGACTCCGAGTGTGGTCCAAACATACTTTACAGGGTCCCTTGTGCTGGTCAAACTTTGCAGGCCTAACTGTGCCAGCCTAACTCCAGGTTAGGATTGCGCTCGAAGGCACAGCAGGGAACGAGACACAAGTCAGCTCTCAACCAAAATGAGTCAGCTCTCATTTCCATTCGTCAGAGGTATTGCTAGAACTCTTAGGGCCAAATCCTACCCAGTTTTCCAGTTCTGATGCAGGGATGCCAAAAGGACATGAACTGCATCCTGCAGTGGAGGGAGAGTCATGAAGTCCTTCTCAATGTAAGGGAGCATTTCTGTCCTTACCGCAGGGCTGCGTTGTGGCTGGTGCTGGAGAATGATGTTACACGGAGTGATGCTACATGCTAGCGTTGACACAACGACAGCTGATGTGGGGGCACTGATGCGGGGGCACAGGGCAGTGGTGTCATTCAAATGATTTAGGAACAGGAACTCACTTTTGATTGGCACTTGTCAGGAACCCAGAACCAGCCACCCGGAACCGGAGCCCATTAGGATCCGGAACGCCCGTTCTGGTCCGTTCCCCCTGAATGACATCACTGGCACAGGGGCTCTGGGACATCCCTGAATGGCACAGGATGAAACTGGGGGAGAGACTGGGAGCACAATCCTAACCTGGAGTTAGGCCGGCACAGTCAGGCCACAGTTTGGCCAGCACAAGGGAAGGGATGAGCAGAAGGGATGAAATGATGCTTCTCTATCCCAAAAGAAGTAACTGTGGGAGGGTAATCAGATATTTGCATCCTGGATGATATAATAGCTATATATAAAAATAAAACATTGCTACAAAAAGTTCACAAAGAGGTTGAAAGGCAAAAAATCTATATATATAAAGAAGAATGTGAGTATGTATGTGTGTATGTATGTATGTATGTTCCGCATAGGCTCTGCAACGCCTGGAGCGATCGACACAAAACGTGGCAGGTATACACCTTGCAGCCTGGCGACAAACACTGTGGGGGTCAGACCCCCTAGCATCCCCGGGGGTGGGGGTATGTGGGGGGCCCCACGTGAAAATGGTCAAAAACGGCTGAAATTGGCGTCGAATCCGTAGTTTCCGGGGTTGCCAAGACGAGTGGCGATGCTCCCGATGCCGTGGGAGTCCAGGCTTGCCCCCCCCCCTCAGTGTGGGGGTGAGAAGGGGTGTGAAACAAAATATCCACCATGTCCTGCTGGAACGCCTGGAGCGATTGACACCAAACTTGGTAGGCATATGCCTTGCGGTCTGGCAACAAACACTGCAGGGGCATAACCCCCCTAACGCCCCCAGGGGTGGGGGTGCAAAGGGGGTGCCATGTAAAAATACTTGAAAACAGCCGACATTTCCGGGGTCGCCTAGAAGCTTGGGATAATTTGTTACCCGGGCAACGCCGGGTAACAAAAGGCTAGTAAAAAATAAAGGTAAGTGGCTCCCTGTCCCAAAAGGGAGCACAATTGCTTTCACTCCTCTAAAAATAAGAAAGTCATCACTGTAAAAGGTTATTTTTTTGGCCAACTAGCAGGTTATTAGAACTAATAATGAAAAAGCTAATTAAAAAGACTGCTAATTATTTGAAAAGTGTATTGCCCCACCATGCATCCGCTGAGCCAATTTGGAGAAAATTCTTTTTCCCCTTGAATCCCAAAATGAGCTTGCTTTTAATTCAAACATCTGAATGCCACGTTTGCTCGACTTTAGGGTGATTTTCTCCCTCCCCCCTGAGAAAAATGCCAGCCACCCCTACGAAGTATAATAATCGCTGATAACCAGAGCCTGCTGTAACCCTGAATGGAGCTGTAGGTTCTTCATGTTTAACACAATTCTTCATGACTTCTGTACAGCGTCGCTGGAATCACAAGACACGCAAGCAAGTTAACACCATTGTAATAAAAGATTAATCGCAGATGAGACAAGTGAGAGGGAAGAGGCTTCGGCAACCATGGAGAGAGAGAGAGAGAGAGAGAGAGAGAGAGAGAGAATTATTTGGAGCATTCAGGCCTAAGGAAGAATGTTGGCATACACACAAAAAGAAGTTTAGTGATGTCTTCCTTTTTATTTTATTTTTTGTAGGACTGCAAGATCCAGGATAGTGGAATGATTCAGGAGCTGGGATTCAGGAGCAGAAGATTTATTCGAGAGGGTTAATGCCTCCGTTTGCCTGAAGATAAGAGCTGAAGATCTGAAGGTCGCCAGTTCGGGACAGCCGGAAGTCTCTGTGAGCAGCAGACCTCGTTAATTGCAGCTGATTAACAGCTGAGCTTCGGCTGCCTTGTGTGAGGGGGAGTTGTGCCGAAGTTCAGCCGCTTCTCTGGTGGGAGCAGGGAAGCTGCTTATCAGCCAGCAAGGAGACAAACGGGTGGCCAGAAAGAAGGACTAAATCCAGAAAGATCCATCTGTAGGTGGGTAGTTCTTGAAAGATAGAACATTTCTGTATAAATTGTAAAAACCTTCAGGTTTCTGAATAAAGTCTGCCCATGTAAACCGCCTTGAGTTATAGTCATCAGAGAAATCTGGTGACCTAAGAAAGGCGGTATATAAATCCAAGTATTATTATTATTATTATTATTATTATTATTATTATTATTATTATTA
>JAJKFI010000059.1:4104232-4139681 GCA_029204185.1 Lerista edwardsae
TATTATTATTATTATTATTATTATTATTATTATTATTATTATTATTATTATTAGACCTGGAAGACCCAGGTTCAAATTCCCGCTCAGACACAAGGCTTCCTGGGTAATCACTCTCACTTACCATGCAGGGCTGTTGTGAGGACAAAAGGCAGGAAGGAACCCTGAGCAACTTGGAGGGCATAAAAATGTGGGAAATAAATGAATCTCATTTGTGTGGGGAGGGGCAAGGGATTGCAAATGGAGGTCTCTGTCGGCCAGGGTCCAAATGATGTAATCCCTCAACCGCCTGGAGATGGAAAATAATTAGCAAAGGCAGTCATTGGTAGCTTTAGCTTTGTTGTGCCACAGCACCACCCAAGTGATGGCCAGAGAAGGAACTGCAGCTCATCAGTCGATTGATCTGGGAGACCCGGAAGGGCAGTACCGGGGCCCCTAATTCACACAGGCCGAGCCGCACGCTTAAAGCCTCATCACACAGACAACCCACAATTTCAGCAGTGTGCCTGGGCGGTTGGGAGGCGCCAGAGACTTGAACCAGGGACTCCAGCAACCGGGGCCCCTGTAGCCTCTCTCAGGCAGAGGGATGGATCCAGTGGTGGCATCTAAATGATTTAAGAACAGGAACTGTTGTGTAAAAAACAACGAGCCAGTGAGAGTGCAGTGGGTGGAGTCAGCCCTAATTTTAACAACAGGAACTCTGTTCCTGGGCGTTCCTGCAAGATGACACCACCGGATGGATCTGAGCTGTGCCACTGCTGTACACAGGAGGTGGTGGTGCTCTTATCAGACGCCAGAGGAGCTGAGAGTGGGTGGCCAGGGGTGTTGCCACTGTCTCTTCCTTCCTGACGTCCTCCTGCCCAGGGAATGGAGATGAAGCTCCCCACTCTCCTCTTGACTTTGTTCCTTTCTTATTCTTCAAATCCTGCAAGTAGGAGAAGCGGAGGGGGGGGGTCAGCAGAGGTGGGAAGCAACCCACATCCCTGCCAATATCCACTCAAGGTCACTGTTTCACCTGCCGTCTACCTTGTGCCTCACATCCCTGGGAAACAACCTCAGCTGCAGCTGCTTGTAGCACCGAGACTGCAACCCCTACGCACCCTTTCCTGGGAATAAGCCCCGTTGATCACAACGGGACTTACTTCTGAAAAGACATGCAAAGAATGGAACTGCCAGGGATATCAGGGTGGGAAGAGTTCAAGGCACACTGGAAGAGATCCGTTGGGTAAGGCCAAAAGGGGCCCCACCTAGTCCAGCTTCCTGTAACTCATAGTGGCCCCCCAGATGCCTCCAGGAGCACACAAGACAACCAGATACTTGCATCCTGTGGCCATTCCCATGCGCCCGGCATCCACAGAAAAGCTACCTCCCATTGCTTGTAACCTGGGATGAACATTTCTTCTAGAAATCCGTTCAATCCCTGTTAAATGCATCTAGGCCAGACATTGTGGGGAATAACTGTGGGGAACTGTCGTATGGCTGCCACGCCCCTGGAGCCACCAAGTGGAGGAGGCAGTTACGGCTTGGGCAAGCTGACTGCCCATCGTTTGTTGGTGGGGTTTGTTGGTGCTAGACTTAGGGTAGTTTGGCGCCAAGCCGGTGATGAGGGCAGTCTGGAGGAGGCTGGCCAGCCGGTGATCCCAAGCAAAGCTGCTGGAAGAGAGGAGGCCCAGTGGGTGACTGAACCCCCTCCCTCTTGCCTGTATCTGAGGTTGCTCTGTGGGGAAACTAGGCAGCCTAGTGTGGGCATTGGGGCCCTTGGGGGGGCCCAGCAGGGAATTTGGCAAAACAATGGCTTTTGGCTTTCGTGGCTGCCGGCAAAGGGCTGCAAGACTCCAGCAAGCGAGAAGGAAGTCGGCGAGGCTCTGAAAAAAGCCCCCCATGAGTTTAGCCTGTGGCAAGCAGCTCTTGCCCTGGAAGTATTTGAATTATTAAAATAAATATGCTCTGCACAGCTGAAACGAGTCAGGCTGGCTTTCCGCGAGGAAGAAAGCAAATATCCGATGACAGGAGAACTTTACCTCCCACGGCCAGTTCCGTTGCCGTCCCCACAAAGCCACAGCTTCGCCCAAGCAGCAGAGGGGGCCAGACCTCGACTGCAGGCCAGGTGCTGCTGCCCTCCTTGCCCTGTGGAGCATCAGCCCAGTGGCATGGCCAAGGGGGTCGGGGGTGCATTGCACCATAAGGGAATGCCAACCCACATCCCCAACAGCAGATCCAAGGCACACCAGAAAGTGGCATTCCAAGGCCAGAGGAGGCTGCAGGCAGAATTTCATGAAAGCCAGAAGCGCCCTTCTAAGGAGGCTTTCTGAGGCCCAGGGGGGCCACGTGCAACCTCCGAAAGTGACCATCAGTCCCCACTTTTGCCTTTTCCTTTGCCTTGGAGAAAGAGGAGGTTGGAACATGTGCTGGCTAAAGCAGCAACATCCCCACACTCTTCTTTCCACATTTCCACTTATACTCAAATTCTAACCCCGCCCCCCTTCTCTTTCAGCCCAGGGAGATGCAGATCATTTATTTCACATTTAATTATTTATTATCATTTTTATACCATTCTTCCTCCAAGGAGCTCAGAGTGGTGTTCACGGTTCCTTCCCTTCTTTTGTCCTCACAACAACCCTGTGAGGTAGGTGAGAGAGAGAGAGAGAGAGAGAGAGAGAGAGAGAGATGGTGACAGACCAACCTGAGGGGTTTTGTGGCTGAGCAGGGATTTGAACCAGGGTCCACGTCCAACCCCCAGACCACAACCTGGTCTGGGCACTTTGCAGCCTTCAGTAAACCCGGGTGCAATTCCCAAGGAGCTCGATAAAGACTTTCACTAGAACATGAGAGACTTCAGCTTGACCAGCTCAGCCCCTTTCGGTCCACAATTGTGTGTGACCCAAATAGCACAGAAATATGACAACACTCAGAGCGCAGTCCTAACCTGGACTTAGGCTGGCACAGTTAGGCCGGCAAAGTTTGGCCGGCACAAGGGACACCGTAAAGCGCATTCAGACCACACTTGGAGTCAGGGATGATGGCGCACATCTGTGTGCTCGGCCTCTCTGACTCCCAGAGTGGTCCAAATGTATTTTCAGTGGCGTCTCTACAGGGAGGGCAGAGCTCTAAGTTTTGCAAGAAGCCTCACCTTGCAGTGGAAATCACTCCTTTCCTGCACCGTTTTAGCCAATCCTCACAGGGAACAGCAACATCTTGGCATTGCTTACTGGCTACAGCAGCAAGGGAGAGGAGGGATTTACGTGACAGGGTCAGGCTCCTTGCAACACTTAGAGCTCTGCCCTCCCGGTAGAGACGCCACTGCGTATTTTACAGTGTGCCGGCCAAACTTTGCTGGCCTAACTAAGCCTGTCTAAGTTAGGATTGCACCCTTCATGCTACACGGTCTAGTGGCTGGGAGCCCAATCGGATACCCCTTACCGTGAGCAGTATGCTTGTACCACCAGGCAAGCAGTGATGTCATGCAGGGGGTACGCGGGGGTACGCGAGTACCGGTTTCTAGGATTACGGCTGGCCCTGCCCATTCGCCCGCCCACTCGTCGACTCCGCCCCCTGCAACGTTTGAATTTCCTGCATGTTTGAGTTGCCTGCATGTTCTCAGAGCCAGGCAGGCAGGCAGGCAGCGAGTGGAGTCTTTCCTTTCCTTGCCACTGAAAAATGAGCTGCTCTGGGGTTTTGGAACTGTTGGGTCACTTTAACACGATGCCAGGCCTCCTTCACATGTTCTGGGGGGTGCTGTGGAATCCTGTTGCAACTGTTGGGTCAGTTTAAAATGGTCTGAGGCCTCAAAAAGGGCTTTTTTCATGTCCCTTCCTGCCACGACCTCACTTCCGGCTTATGACGTCACTTCCGGTGGGCGGGTCCCGACACGTGCCAATCAAAAGTGAGTACCTGTTCTTAAATCATTTAGATGACACCACTGCAGGCAAGTGTTGCACATGGCGCCATAAAGCGCCTCCAATGCTGGTGGTAAGCCATGACCGCCAATGGGGGGGGCGCTATGGCAACACCGGCCGCACGTGTCCCAGAGGTAGCGCCAGTCGCCAGCGAGCGCCAAGTTAGCCACTCGCCGGCAGTGCGGCCTTTGGGGCGGGAGGGCGTTCTGGGGCAAGAGGGGGGTGGAGCAGGGGGCAGGACCTGCGGTACCTCTTGCCACCAGTTCCTGACCTCGAAGGAAGGCTGTGCGGAGGCCCTCACTTCCATGCTGGTGAAAAGGCTTGGGTGTTATATAGGGCTTTGCAGTATATGGTTTTCAAAGCCAGGCCATCCTTTGCAAAGATTCCTGGGTTAAGGGTTACAAAGCTGTCAGCTTTGCCAGCTTGCAACGTTGCAGAGAAAATATGTTTTGTCTTGTAGTTTTATCAGGAATGCTTGGGAAAGAGCCTTGTAAAAGGGCAAGCTGACAACTCAAGCCTAAACTATTACCCAGAAACTGAACTGTAAATTATTTTGAATTGTAACTGTATTCCTTTCTGATAAGACACAAGAGTTAACGCCTTTTGTTTTTTGTTTTTACATTAGCCTATACTATTGCTCCCTTTCTAATGAAATGCATGCGTAATTTCACGTATATAATCTCATGTATTCTGCTTTTGGGGGCTGCTCCTCAGAACTTTTGTCAAGAGACACTGAAGCAGTCTCTGCGCAGAATAAACTTTTAGATAATCAACACTACTCCACATCCGTGTCTTGTTTTGGTAATTGGTTATCACGTAACAGGGGCAGAAGCAAGTAGACTCCTGCGGCTGCCTGGCTGTCAGGGGGTGCCGTGGTAGCCGCCTGGTCAGGCAGTATCTTTGGTCAGGCAGCGTCGGATTGGGCTGTCAGCTTCCTGTTGCTGCTGCTGAATGCCTCATTGGCATGAAGGCAGTGATGTCATTCAGGGGGAACGGGCCAGAACGGGCGTTCCGGATCCTAACGGGCTCCGTGGCTGGTTCCGGGTTCCCGACAAGTGCCAATCAAAAGTGAGTTCCTGTTCCTAAATCATTTGAATGACACCACTGCATGAAGGACACATCAAACTTCAGAACCGGAAACGGACTCCCTGTTGAGCCGGAGAATGAGTCAAGTACTGCCACAACTATCTCAGTGTGTGACAATCCGCTGTGCGGGATCCGAGGGCAACAGTGTTTCTGTGCAAAAGTGAACGAGAGGCCAGAGCCCGAGACATAGCCAAGCCAAGGAGCGTGTGTGTGTGTGTGTGTGTGTGTGTGTGTGTGTGTGTGTGTGTGTGCGTGCGTGCGTGCTTTATAGGCATTTGTGCAGCAGCAGCAGCAGCACTCATCTCATGCAGTATCAGAGATGGACGACCCACCACCTTGAAACAGGGGGCATTTCGATGTGCTCAGCATAATGTCAGAGAGGAGATGGTGCTCGGATTCAGAAACGTCCACTTTCTTTATCGCACCGTGGCCCACCTCTAGGAGCACAACACAGACAACAAGATTCCCTGCTGCCACTCCCTTGCATCTGGCACTCAGAGACAGGTTCCCTCTGAAACCCAGAGTTGCCTCCAGTCATCAGGGCTTGCCACTGTGATGGCTTGTCCTCCATCACTCTATCCAATCTCTTTTCAAAGGCATCTGGCACTATCACTGCATCCTGTGGGAAGGAGTTCCACAGATTAATTACACACTGAGTAAAGAAGTGTTTCCTTTTGTCTGTTCTAACTCTCCCACCACTCAATTTCAGTGGATGTCCCCTGATTCTGGTGTTGGGGGTGAGAGGAAAAAGAATGTCCCTCTATCCAGTCTATCTTTCCTATGCATAATTTTGTATGTCTCAGTCAAGTCCCCCTCAAATGCCTTCTCAATGAGTAGGTTCTAATGCAGCCTAGTTTTTTTTTGCAACACAGCCCAGCCTAACCCTGTACATGCTTTTCTGAAGAGGAACACAGCAGGTCTTATTTTCTGATATGAGCAGAGCAGCGGGGACAGCTCCGAAAAGGACATGTGAAAGAGAGCAGAGTGGTGAGTGGCAGGCTCAAATAGTCCCGCCCACCTCTCCTCTGCATTTCCTTATGCCTCACTTCCCCTCTCTTTGTTTTCAGACTACCAGGGTAAGGGGCTGACACATCACCTAGTAAGGGGGGGCAACATTCGGCACACTGCCTCAGACACCAGGACCCCTTGGGCCAGCCCTGTTTCCCTGCAAGTAGAGGACCATTGTGCCAGGAAAAAGGGGCAGGTGACAGGCTTTTCCCTGACAGGCTAGATTTCTCCCAGAGGGGAGGGAAAAATTATGTTGTAGGGAGGAGCAACTCAGTCCTATCAACCTAAGGGCTAAACTGAACCTGACTTGGAGGTGTAAGTAGTGTGTGTGAATCTGTGTCAGGTTCAACAGGGCCAAGCAGGTGTGCATAGGCTTGTGTCCCACACCTGTGTCTTCCTCCGCTAGCACAGAGTGAGGCTTCTGCTCAAGCAAACCCCCACCCCTCTGAAAAGAAGTCTCACACTTGTGCCCTGATCTTCAGCCTTCTTACTTCGGAGTAGGTCCCATCGCGGGGCGTATTCCCAAGCAAGGGATCGCTCGCAGCCCTCACGCGCGCACCTTGACGCTCGCCTGGCCTCGGCGGGACCGACTCTCGGCCGGGATCCGATCGCCCCGCTGGCAACGGCTGCCGCTTCCCGAGGAAACCAGGCGCGTCTCCTCAGGAGTAAGGCCCCGCCGATGCCAGGTCGTTAACGCCCGGGAAAGCACTGCCACGCGAGGCGACGCGCCGCTTCCTGGGCAGGAAACCGCGGAGCCGAGCGGGGCGCGCAGCCTCCCACGGAAGCGCGCAGCGGGGCTTGGGGGGGGGGCAGGCCACGGCCGGCTTTCGAGGCGTCATCCCCTCGTCCCCCCCCCAACCGGCCGCCGCGGCCCCGCCCCCTCTGCTTAGCGCCGCCCCCGCCGCTTCTCTTCCCCTCCTCGTTTGAAGGACTTCCCGGGCTGGAGCTGCGCCGCGCTCAGACACCGCGAAGCGGGCTGCGAGGCGGCTGCGGCTGGGACTGGCATCGGCATCTCTCCCGAAGGCGTCGGCAGGACCCCCTGCCCCGTCCCTCGCGCGGCGAGCCGAGCGGACTGCCGGTCTCTGCGAGGCGCGCGGCGCGTTTGGACGCGCGGAAAAGTTGGCTGCGGCTCGGGGGCGCGTTCCGGGGATCCCTTCGGCTCTGCCCCGAGGAGGCTGCGGGAGACGGCGCCGGGGTGCCATGTGAGCGCCGGGCCGCCGGATGCCCGAGGTGGGGCGCGCGGCGGCGGCAGCGACGGCAGCCGGAGGACGAGCCCGGGGAGCGCGGATGCCGCCGCCCGCCTCGCTCCCCTCGCCGAGCGCCGGAGCCGGACGCCCTCCGCGCCTCTCCCCGGAGGGTTAGCAGCTGCAGGCGGCGGCGGCGGCGAAGGACTAAGGGAGGGATGCTTTGGAGCGTGGCCCCCCGGCACTGCGCGCTGTCCCCCCAGGAGATGTTCCTGATGCTCGCCTTCTGCCTGGCTTCGCGGCGGACTTTGGCAGCGCCCACGCCGACCGCCGCGGACATCACGCTGGGAGTGGTAAGTGAAGCCGTCGGAGTGGGGGCGTTGGAGGGCGGGCGCGATGCCAGGGGACGGTGCCTTCCCGCTCTCCCTCGATGTGCTCCGAGCCGCCGCTGCAGGGCTGGAGTTACCGTGCTCGCCGCCCCACGCGCACACCCAGCCGGGGAAGGCAGGCGGGCGCGCGCGCACGGACGCCCGCACACACCACACACACACACCCTTCCTCGCCAGACCCGCCGCTCCGCCGGGGTCGGCTTCGCACCAGCCCGGGCCGGTCCCTCCCTCTGGGCTGCCGGCAGTCACACGATCCGGCCCGCGACGCCGCCTCCGGCTTGGGGTGGGGGCTGGAAGGGGGCTGACTCGGAGGCGCGGAACGCTCTCGCCCCCCGCGGCTGACCGTCTGCTGGGCGTGCTGGTGATGCGGGGGGGGGGGTGGCTGGGGCGAGGGGGCGCTGCAGCTGGTGGCGTCCCCCCCCCCCAGGGAAGGTTAACTTTCCCTCGCTGGGAAGCTAGAAACACCCGGCTTGGCCGACGGTCGGGGCCGGAGCCGCCTTGTCGTTGTGCTGCTGTGTGACTCCCGGTGGTCGGCGTGTCTCGGTGTGCCTTTGCCCCCTCGCTGGCCCTTCCCGCTCGGTGGGTGGAGAGGACCCCGGTGCGGCTGTTCCTAGCCCCCTCCCCTCGGCTGCCGACGCCACCCTCATGCCGTCCGCAAGGAATGGGCAGGACGCGGTGTGGACCCGATCCATGCGCAAGGCGCACCGGGTGATCCAACGGCAGCGGGCGGCGCTGGGTCTTGTGCTGCAAACGCTCTTCTTGGGCCGCCGTGTGAGTTCAGGATCCGTTTGGCGGCTGGCACGGGCGTTGTGCCCTCCAAAGGCCGGGTTCTGTTGTCTTTCGGGGCTGGCCAACATCTGGCTTTGCGGGGGCTGCCTGTCTTCCAGCGGCTTGTCTGGAGGCTAGAAGTGTGCGTGGCTACAGCCCCCACCTCTCCCTTCCCTTGCGGTTTATTCAGCCTTGTAATTCTGCAGCTCCGTCAGCACGAGGAGAGAGAGAGAGAGAGAGAGAGTAGGAATCTTCTCGTAGTCTCAGTTGTTGTTAGGGTGAGATGGAACCAAACTTCTGAGCACCTCTCTCTTGATATTGGCAGGCCCCCCGGGCAGAGTGGTGCCATTGGCCACTCTGGCTTGAGTGGGAAGGCAGGTTGGCCTTTGTGCGAGACCCAGGTTGTGTCTTGGAAACGAAATAGCTAGCGTCGGGAAAGGATGGCAGAGAGAGACGGGTGATGGTTTTGGATGGGGACCAACTGGTCTGTGACTGCTGGTGGGTTCACCTTAAGTGCCGCTAAGAAATCCGGTGGCCGTAGAATGAATATGTTGTTGAATGCGTTGGTCCCAAGGCAAGCTTCTTGATAGAGCTGTCCTCAGAGGTGCCTCAGTGTCCGGACTTTGGCTCGAGCAATGTGGGCTAGCTCTGTGCGGGAGTGCGTAGTCCCACAGTTTGGTGAAGCGTTTCTGCACAACTCCAGGGGAAGCATTTCTGCTCCCCTCTTGCCCGCTGTGCGGGGGAACACGGCCAAGCGAGATCAGATTGACTCCTCACCAAGAGAGAATATTTCTTTACCGAGCATGCAATTAGTCTGTGGAACTCCTTGCCACAGGAGGTGGTGATGACGACGTCTGACCTAGATGCCTTGGACAGATTTCTGGAAGAAAAGTCCACCGCAGGTTCCAAGCCATGATGGGTATGTGCAACCTCCTGGTTTTAGAAGGAGGCTGCCTCAGAATGCCAGGTGCAAGGGACGATGCAGGGATCTTGTTATCTTATGTTCCCTGAAGCATCTGGTGGACCACTGTGGGATACAGGAAGCTGGACTAGATGGGCCTTTGGCCTGATCCAGCAGGGCTCTTCTTGGTGGACGAAAACTAGTGACCTTCTAAAGTTGCTGTAAGAACTGCTGTGATTACACTGTGCGCCGAGCCCTTTCAACATGCTCAACTGTTCCCTGTGTGCGAAGTATCATTTCTATTACCCAAGACACAGAGCAGTGCGCTGTACGATTGGTTACCAAGCAACCCTCACACTACAGAGGGGAAGGTGTGTTGTTTTTTCATCATGCGTTCCTAGGGTGACAACCCAGAAAGTGGAAAGTTCACATCAAGTGGACTCATCATCAACCAACACCTTTTAACAAGGTGATGGAATGGAAGAGTACCGCCTGAGAATAGAGTTTATCCATTGCGTTTAAATGCACAACTTGTTGGAATATAGTCTTTCCCCCATCCTCGCTGAACTGTGTTCTTTTGCATGTCCCATTTGTGGAGGAGATGAGGAATTATTGGGCTTGTAACTTGGAGACAAGCAGAAGATAAACCCGCTAGGTCAGGATCTGGGAGATTTGCAGGAAATCTCAGCCAGTATTCCTGGGCCCCGGTATTTTATTTATATGTTCAGGCTCCTGAACATCAGCCTCTTCCATGAAAGCTGAGGCACAAACATCCGTCTCCATACCCCTAGTTTAAATAACTGTGACAACTGCAGATGCTTCCCCAGCTGTTGTCTCCTTCCTGACCTCTGCTGTTTCCCATTGTGTAAAGATCTGGATTGTAATGTACTTGGGGCAGAGACCCCGATGGCACAATATAAACAAATGAAAATGTCTCTTTCAGAGGCTTTCTTTGATGGGAGCCTCCTAATCCAGTAGTTTTGGAGCTGGCTGCTTTCGTCACCCGATGTTGACCGAAGACGTTTCAGCCGATGCTTCCATGTCTCCTTGCTAACCTGACTTTTCGTCGATTGCTGTTTCAACACCTTTATACAGGGTGCCAAGACTGGCTTTGCGAGGCTGTAGAAAACAGCTCTGAAATCAAATGGTGGGGGACGCTTGTAACACTGCGGATTGTGTACAAGCTAACTCAACCGTTTCCCACTGTCCTGGCAACCATTCTCTTCCTTTCTCTATTGAGGTCCTGTCCTGAAAGCGAGCGCATGCCTCCAGTGTATGCGCACACAGGCACATCTCTAATTTGTCTGCCATGATTACAATGCCCCAGACCTTTCGTTCCTTCCTTTGTTGCCATCCTTTGTTGGTTAATATTTTAATACAACGTATTTATTATTTTTCTTTATTTAGGGTGTGTGTTGCATATTTCTCTCTAGGAGACTTTCATAGACTTCCTTTGATGGGATGACTCTTATCTTGCCGAGAGAGACTCTCGCCCAGAGTTTCTCCAAGTTTATTCCCCACCGTACCACTTTGCCTGGGCCACCACCGGAAGCAACTGGCAATGATGTCACTGCCAGCTATTTCCAGATTGGGAGGCCCCAGGCGCAATATGACAAATGCCAGTAAGAGGTTCAGGGTGATCCGGGGTGGGGTGGGGTTTGAGCATGTAAAGAGTGCAAGCTGGAGCTCTGCCTGCCGAGCTGAGGCTCCTACCATTGCTTGACGCATTGCATTGCTGCCAGACTCGGGGGGGGGGGTGTCCCGCTGGATACCACCTCAAGTACCACTGGCTGAGAAATGCTGCTCTAGCCTGCCATCTCCACATGCCCTCCTCTGCTCTGTCCCCCTCTTAATATGGGGAGTGGTGGAAACGGAGCACATAAGGAGGTCAGTGGTGTAACTACAGGGGGCAGCGTGGCAAGTACTGCAGGTGGCGAATGTGCTGTGTCAGCAGGCCCCCCCTCACTCAGAGCCATTCGGGGCAGTGTTGGCAACAGGAGTTCTTTGCTAGCAGGGAGGGCAGCCTTGGGCAGAGATGGGCAAAGAGGCAAGATGGAGACGACCCACTGAGGGGCAGTGCTGGCTTCGTCAGGGCAGCGCCCTTTTGGGGACGACCTACTTTTGACTCTGCTCCTGCAAGGCAAATAAACGCCTGAGCTCCCATATCTGAAAGCCAGAAAGCATGAAACGACACTGAGCTGGGAGTGGGAGGAATATTCCGTCTCAGAGGACCCCTTGCAGCAAGCCCATCAATGGTGTTTGTGCTTGAAGTGACGACGTTCCTCTCTCCCCCTCTCCATTTGCTGTAACTTGCAGCTGAAAATCATTCCAGGTGGCAGAAGAGGCGGTAGGGCCGGCCCACCCATGACGCCGAGTGAGACTATTGCTTCAGGCAGCTGACTGGTGGGGATGGTCCACTTCGTTCACCTCCACACCTCCTCTCAGTGGTGGATCTAGGGGGGTAGGGGGGTACGAGCCCTGGGCGCCGTCTTGGGGCTGTCTAGGGGGGCGCCAGTGGCCCCTGCAACATTGCGCGGGTAGACCTGGGCTCCGGAGACCAGGTCTACCCATTGGGACCAGCCGCAAGTAGACCCATTGGAGCCCAGGTCTACCCATGGTCGTTACCATGGTCTATCCATGGTCCTCATTGGGACCGTGGCTGGTCCCAATGGGTAGACCTGGGCTCCGTGGAGCCCAAGTCTACCTGGGGCTGCTTCTGGTGGGTAGACCTGGGCTCCCATGGGGGCGCACTTCTATTGGGTGCCCTGGGCATCATTTTGACTAGGTCCGCCCCTGCCTCCTCTTCACACTCCCTGGATTGGAAAAGGAAGAGGGGGTGGAGCAGAGGTGGGCAGGAGAGAAGAGTGGTGAGCTAGAGTGTCTGCTGCTCTGGTTTTCCACACTTCCTCTTCACCCTTCTCTTTCCATTCCAGGACGTAGCTCACCACCACATTGCGGGGGGGGGCAGTATTTGGCCTTTGGCATCAGGAGGAGTTAGGCTGGCCCTGCACAAGCAACCGTCGGAGTAGAGACTGTTCCAGCTCTTGATGCATCAGGAGGAGTGCTGTGAGCAAAACAGAGCGTCGGGGGTCAGTCCATCTCCTCCTCTTCCTCCTCCTCCCACCCTGTTTCAAGTGGCATTTTTTGTTCCAAACTGGGGCTGCTGAAAAGCAGCAGAAACCAATAGCCCGGCCGACGGATCGCCCACATAGCCACGACCCCGCTTTGCATTGTGCGCCCAGCTTGTTTGCCATCTCGAGCGCACTCTCCTTCCCTCGCCTGGTCGAGGGAGCCGCCGACACAATGAAATGAGAGCTGAAGGCTTCTTTGAATGGGAAATGGGCGGCTGGATTGCTGGGGTGGGGGGGCCACACGGGGATGGGGGGGCAGCAAACTGGATCAAAGGCTGTTAGTCAAAGATGTGGCTGAGCAGCGCATCCTCTGCTTTGTATGCTGAAGGTCCGCAGATGGGCTGAAAGCTCCGTCTCCTGTTCAGAGGCTGGACTGAATCATTTTCTGTTCTCTTCCTCGCCCAGCCTTCTGTGTCCCACGGTGGCTGCTCCAGAAACCACTGGGAAGGGCAGGCCACGGTGGATAGCGAGCCTCCCTTTTTCGTTGAGCTGGAAATCAAAGATAGACTGCTCCATTACCAGGAGGCTTTATTCTGTCAATGACTGTTGATAGACCAAAACCTTCGGACTGTCACCTTCCCTCAGTGAAAAATGGCTGAGATAAGATAATGCTTTGGAATAACCCTATTCCGCCGTTTTGGGGCAGCTTCGTTTATGTGGTGCTGATGGTGGAACTCCTTGCCACAGGATGTGGTGATGGCATCTGGCCTAGGTGCCTTCCAAAGGGGATTGGATAGATTGATGGAGGAAATGCCCATTGCAGGTGACAAGCCATGATGGGTATGTGCCACCTCCTGAAGTGGGCTACCTCAGAATGCCAGGTGCAAGGATGCAGGCATCTTGTTGTCTTGTGTGCTCCCTGAGGCACCTGGTGGGCCGCTGTGAGATACAGGAAGCTGGGCTAGGTGGGCCTTTGGCCTGATCCAGTAGGGCCCATCTTATTGGCTCCCTTCTAGTATATTTGGGTTCCAGGGGAATGCTGGTGTCTGTGTATTTAACCAGAAACCATGGGAAGACTTTCCCCCAGCCTTTTCCACCGAGTTCCTTTTACATCTTGTCCCCGAAGAAGACTGGATTGTCTCCCTGCCTTTTGTCTGAGGGTCTTTGCTGGGCGACAAGGGAGGGCAGAGGAGCAGGTGTTCAAGGCTCTGCCAGCTGCCCTTTGTCTGACAGCAGGCTCAAGCCAAGCTTTTCATCCGTGCAGGAGATCAAAGAACAGCAGGGAGCAAAGGAAGCCTTGTGGGCTCACATTTGGGCAAGCTTTTCTCTGGGGCTGAGTTCCAGCTCCCCCTAGAACTTCCCTCTTGCCCCTCTCCCTCTCTCTCTCTCCCCCCCCCCAGATTCTCAGGAGTGGATTAGTACCCCCAACCCACAGATCCTTGCTACAGTACCAGGCTCCATATGTGTTTTCCCTGCAAAATAATGACATTGTAGCTGGTGGGGGGGGTGCACAAGATAAAGGGGGCCACATTCCAAGTGTTTGAGAATCACTTGAACCACCCTTCATTTCATCCATCTCTTGATTTCTTTAATTAATGAATTATTAATCTGTGGCACTTCTTGCCATAGGGCGTGATGATGGAACCTGCCCTAGATGCCTTTCAAAGGGGGTTGGACAGGTGGGTGGAGGGAAACGCCGTTACAGGTTACAAGCCATGATAACTGTAGCTTAGCTCTACAGCCTGGAGGTTCCCTCTCTCTGGACACCAGGTGCAAGGGAGTGGCAACAGTCACTTGTTGCCTTGTGTGGGCATCTGGTGGGCCACTGTGACATGCAGAGAACTGGACTATATGGCCCCTGGCCTGATCTAGCAGGGCTCTAATGATGGCCTTAGCCTTCATCTAACTATTTTGGTGTGCAGTGTGATAGCTGTATATTGCGCAGAAACAATCGTATAAATAGGAGGACTTAAACTGATCTACAAAATTGGGAAAAAAAAATCCCTGCCACATGCACGTGTAACTGAATGCTCTTCTTCTGAATGCTCTTCTTCCCCTTATTAGAAAACCTTTCACAGAATCACAGGGTTGGAAGGGACCTACAAGGTCATCTAGTCCAGCCCCCTGCCTGTAGCAGGAAATCCTCCTAGAGCTTCTCCAGCTGGTGCCTGTCGAGCCTCTGCTTGAGGGTCTCCAGTGAGGGAAACTTTGATGTGCTGTTTTTTTTCTACATGTAGAGAATTTAAAGGAGCAGACAAACATGCAGACTCCCCTCTCCCAGTCCGGAGTGGTACAGTCCCACCCAGCAGGAAGTCTGTACCAGGTGGTATTTATGAGCATGCAAACCAGATCTGAGGCTGAGAAGCAAAGCACCCCAAATGTGTCGCATGGGTGCACCACCTCATTTACCCTCCGTGTGGCAGTGCCCTCTCAGACTCCACCTGGATTGTAAGCACCTGAGGGCAGGGGGCTGTGCAAAGCACTGTGTCCATTGCTGGCAGTATAGCCATAAAAATAATTTGTCCTCCTCCAGGACAGCCAAACCAAATGGTCTGCTGTGTGCCACAGTGGTGGTGTTTTGGCCACAGTTCCGTTTCTGCCCTGGTGACCTCTCGGCTGGATCAACGGCCCCCTTCCCCTTCATTTTTCTGCCTTGAAATGCTTGAGACAGGAGACCCCTTCGGCATCAGTCCTCTCTCATGGACGAAGCCGCCTTTCTTACGATCCTCGAGGCCCTCCATCAAGAGACCAAGCCAGATGCCTTGGGCTGCAGCAAATAAACCCCAGAAAGCAGCATCTTACATGTTTTCCCTTTGAGTAATGCAGAAGCATCAGTGGGGCTGCCCCCCAATTTGCGGCAGGCAGCATCCTGCAGACCACTCTGCCTCTGCGATGTGACAAACGGCCAGCCAGTCTTTCCCTTGGCTCGTGAGGCTCCGGGACGTTCTGCTTCTCTAACAAGTCGTCCCACCTGTTTTTTTTCTCCTTCTGTCTAGCTCCAAGTCTCTCTTCCAAGTGTGTTTTAAGTGCACTGCATTAAAATACAGGCTACAATTTAAGGCCTGCCTTTGGAGCCAAAGTGTAGCAGCAGCTAAATCAGCTCGACAGAGTGTTGGCAGAGACCTTTTCCAATGATCCGAGGACCATAAAAGCCTTTTCCTCCTGGTTGGAGAAGAGGGGCAGGAGACCGGGCCCGGGGGGGGGAGTGTGAACCAGCTCAGTCTGGTTCCGATGACGGCTTCTTGTTTTCCTTTGGAGGCCCCAAGAAACGGCGGTGCCATTTTGTTCTCCGTGCGGATACTATTGTGGGCTCTGCCTTTTGAATTTCCGTGGGTAGTTGAGCCAGACGACTCCCGATAATGAGACTTCCCTTTCAGCAAGTGTGCACTGAGCCAGCGGGCGAAGCGCTGGGATGGCAGCTTGCCAGCAGCCGCGGTGAAAAGGTCTCTCTCTGCCGCTCTCGCTACAAAAGCGTCTGCATCCGGCCCCCCGTCGCAGTGAGGTGGTGGTTTCAGGTGGGGGCCGTCATAGGGCACTATGGGACCCAACTGGATTCATTCCTGGCAGGCAGTGGCGGATCTAGGGGGCAGGGGGTGCAAGAGCCCTGGGTGCCATCTTGGGGGGCACCAGTGGCCCCTGCAACATTGTGCAGGTAGACCTGGGCTCCGGAGCCCAGGTCTACCCATTGGGACCAGCCGCGAGTAGACCTGGGCTCCCTCAAAGGGAGCCCAGGTCTACCCACAGCCGTTTCTAATGGGTAGACCTGGGCTCCCTCAAGGGGAGCCCAGGTCTACCCGGGGCTGCTTCCGGTGGGTAGACCTGGGCTCCCATGGGGGCGCACTTCTATTGGGTGCCCTGGGCGCCATTTTGACTAGGTCCGCCCCTGCTGGCAGGGTCCCGGGTTCACAGCCCAGATCTGTAGAATCTTGGAGACATAAAGTCCACAATGTATTTTATTGACCTCTCTGTGGCAGAAGGGGAGGCGATCAAAATGCGCACTTCAAACGTGCATGGGAGTTTGTGGGCCAAACATGGGCACAAACACGGCTGACTTTTGAAGCATTCAGGAGAAAAATGTGCTGCTGTTCTCTGGCAACCCTGCAATGTGGTGGCAGGTGCTTGTGGCAATGTTTCTTGTGCATTTGACAAGAGTAGGCTACCCTCGTGTGGGGGCCCCTAGGCATGGAAACAACTGGTTCAATGAACCCGATTTAGGCTTGTGCAAGAGGGGCCTTATCCCTGTTGCTGGAACCCTGATGGAAATCCCTTCCTGCGTGTGGGCCACCTGGGAGGCCACTGAAGATGCTGCAATCGAGTGCGAGAGCAGGTGTTGTGCTTGCTGAAGGTCCCAGGTCCAGGCCTGAAAAAGACCCCATAAGACGAACCTGCTGGATCAGGCCAAAGGCCCATTACATCTAGTCCAGCTTCCTGCATCCCACAGTGGCCCACCAGATGCCTCAGGGAGCACGCAAGACAACAAGACGCCTGCATCGTGTTGCCACTCCCTTGCACCTGGCATTTTCAGGTTGCCTACTTCTACAACCAGGAGGTTGCACGTACCCATCATGGTTTGTAACCTGTGGTGGATGACTCTTCTAGAAATCTGCCCAGTCCCCTTGTAGAGGCATCCAGGCTAGACGTCATCACCATGTCCTGTGGTTGCACATACCACGGGACATGTGGTATCCTGTGGGTAAAATTAATTACCTGCTGGGTAAAAATGTATTTTTTAAAAAAGCCCTTTAGGGATGCTGCCAGTCTGTGCAGAACTGGATCAGAGCATCCTACTAAGTAGAAAGGCCTTCGTCTGTTCCAGTTGGACATCAGGAAGACATTCCTGAGGATCAGGGTGGTTCAGCAGTGGAACAGATTGCCACTGGAGGGAGAACATAAGAAGAGCCCTGCTGGATCAGGCCAACAGCCCATTTAGTCCAGCTTCCTGTATCTCACAGCGGCCTACCAGGTGCCCCAGGGAGGCACGAGACACAAGACGCTTGCATCCTGTCGCCACTCCCTTGCACCCGGTACTCTGAAGTAGCCCACCACCAATGTAAGGAGGTTGCACAATCCATCATTGCCTATAATAACCCACGATGGACTTTTCTCCAGAAATCCGTCCAATCCCCTCTTAAAGGCATCCAGACCAGATGCCATCACCACCTCCAGTGGCAAAGAGTTCCACAGGTTAACTACCCGCTGGGTAAAAAAGTACTTCCTTTTATCTGTTTTAACTCTCCCAACCCTCAGTTTTAGCGGATGCCCCCTGGTTCTGGTGTTTTGAGAGAGGGAAAAGAACATCCCTCTATCAACTCTTTCCCTTCCGTGCATAATTTTGTATTCTCGATCATGTCCCCTCTCAGGCGCCTTTTTTCTAGGCTGAAGAGCCCCAAACGCTGCAGTCTTTCTTCATAAAGGAGGTGCCCCAGCCCCGTCATAATTTTCATCGCTCTCTTCTGCACCTTTTCCAGCTCCACTATGTCCTTTTTGGTGGCTTCTCCCCCACTAGAGACCTTCAGGCAGAGGCTTGACAGGCACCTGCTGGAGATGCTCAAGGAGGATTTCCTGCTGCAGGCAGGGGGTTGGACTAGATGGCCTTGTGGGTCCCAACTCTATTATTCTATGGGCCCAACCCTATCCAACTTTCCAGTGCTGATACAGCTGCAATGCAGCCCTGAGACAAGGGAAGGGAACAAATGTCCCCTTACCTTGAGGGGGCCTCTGTGATTGCCCCCCCTTCAGCATACAGCATGTGCTCTGTTGGCACATCTACATTAGTGCTGGAAAGTTCGAAAGGATTGGGCCCGAAGATTCTTTTGTAAGCTGTCTCGGTGGGCCATTGAGCAAGCCCAACTTTCAGGTGAGGCTGCAATCCGACGTACACTTACCTGGGAGTAAGTCTCATTAAACTCACTGGGGCCTACATCTGAGTAGAAATGGCGCATACCTAAAAGAAAATAAAAATTATTTACCCAGAAAAAAAATAAAATAAAAATTATTTACCCAGAGAAAAAAAAAAAGAAATGCCTGGGATTGGGTCAGTGTTTGGTTGAGCATTTTTTTGGGGGGGGGGGCATCCAGCCTGCAAAGCCAACACAAACAAGGGCTGCTGGTTACTCACATTTAGCGTTGTATTTAATTGTGCAGTGGAACAGACATGTGCGCTACATCCGTTTTTGCAACTATTCTAGGCTGATTCATCCAATTATTTTTGAGTGAGGTGAGGAAAAAATCTGCCCGAGGAAAGTTTTGCCCCGAGTTTTCACTGGTGGCAAAGTGATGACATCAGCCCCTTTTTGTGACCTTCCAGGCTGCAAATCCTGCAGCCTGGAGGCAAACCGTTGGCCACATTTAGGTGTTGTGAATACAGAATACGCCAGCGTGAACCTTCACACTCCCCTGCTGCTCCCTCCTCCCTCTTTTTTGCTGGTGCAGGAAGAAGAGTGAAAGCTTCCTCCCACAGATCTGAACACACCGTAGTTTCCTTCTGTTATCTGAAGGTGAGAGAACTGTGGCTTGTTCTACGTGTAAGGATTGTGTAAGGATTGTGCAGTACCTAATCACGAGTAAACACGCACAGTGGCTCAGTTTCACTTTCCATAGGACTCCATTCATTTTCCTCAGCAGCTTCTGAGCATGCTCAGAAGGCTCTGCAGCTCCCTGGCTTACAAGCAGCTCCCTGTCTTCCTCGGAATAGCTTGGCTATCCACCCAGCGTGTAACTTTAAGGTATTTACTGTGTTCCCCCGAATATAAGTCAGGCAAGGTTTTTCTAGTCAATTTTTAGGCAGAAATTTCTTGACTTATACATGATTATATACGGTATCTAGTCACCTTGTAAGGCATCTGGTGGGCCACTGTGAGATATAGAAAGCTGAACTATGTGGGCCTGTGGCCTGATCCAGCGGGGCTCCTCTTATGACACGCAGTAGGAAAGGTAGTCTCTCTGCCCAACTATATGGCCAAAATATGGCTCGAATACTATGCATATATAATGCTGTTTGCTATACAAATATCAGAAATGCACTTCTTAATCAGAAAAATTGTCCACGCCCCTCTTGGAAAGGGGAGGGGCCAAAGGTCCAGCGGTTGGACCAGATGACCTCGGGGGGGGGGGGGAGCTCTGTTCTGTGATTCTCCTGTTCAATTATCACTCCTGCTCTGCTGTGTTGAAGTCCTCTCTTCAGCCATCGTGACATCTTGTGGCAGCGGATTCCACGCATGATTGATTGTTGTCTTGTGTGTGAAGAAGGGGCGTGTTCCGTCTCCTTTGTATCTGCTTGAGTGCTGCATGTTTCTCTGTTCTCATGATCCTGGAGGAAATGCTGAGAAAAGGAAATCCATGCTCTTTGCGCTATAATCTTGCCTACAGGAGGCAAAACCAAGGTAAACTAGCTGGGACCCCAGGTGAGACCAATTCACAACCTACTTCTGGATCTTGACTCACTAGCAGGGGGTTCCGCCTCCCAGAATCTGCATTTTCCATCCGCTGATGCAAGCAGTCGAAGGGCGCTTGATGGGGCAACTGGAAAGGAGGGACGGTCAGATTCAGAATACCTTTGTTGGCATACAACAGGGAGGTGCAACGAATTTACATAACATACAAGAACAAAGCACACAAGACATCATTTAAAAGAAAAATAGCTCTCCGCGGTAGACTCACGACTAACGTTAGTCTGCACAATGATATTTAGAAAGGCTGCTATTTCCCCTGCTAACTGGACAAGAGGCACTTTTTCAAGTGGTGTCCTCTAATATTTAGCAGGGGGAGAGCAATTCTCCCTCTTCATCCCAGCACAGTGTCTTTCTCGTGGCTGTTGCTGGTGGTGGTCTCTGTTCTTTTAGATTGTGAGCCCTTTTGGGACAGGGAGCCATTTAACGTTAATGTTACTATTTGCCTGTAAACCGCTTCGTGAACTTTGTGTTGAAAAGCGGTATATAAATACTAGTGATTGATTGATTGATTGCTATCTGCTTTAACAGTTCCGGGTCTGACGTAGCCAGGAGAGTTTTTATCCACTCCCCTTCCGCTATCTGTTGCCTCCTTGATAGAATTGGGGCTAGTAGGTTATTCTTGGCCTCAGCGTGAAGAGGGCAGTGGAAGAGGAGGTGGGCCACAGATTCAATCACCCCCAAAGAGCAACGGCAGGTCCTGTCAGTGTATGGTATCTGTCTGAACCTGCCCCACAAGACTGCAGATGGTATAACATTGCAATGGGCAAGTGAAAAAGCTCTTCTTTCATTCGGTTCAGTTAGCAAGGACAAGTAATTTGGGATTTTCCCTACTACAATGGGGATTTGCCAGTTCAAAGGCGAGCAGGTTCTATTAGCCGAGCTCAAAAGCTCTTGGGATTGGAAATCTAGGAACCTTCGCTTGATGATGCGAAAGGCCTCTAGTTGGGGCACTGCACCCAATAGGTCCAACACAATACCTATCTGTTTGATTTTGGTTTCCCAAACACCGCCAGAGGAGAAGGTATCCTTCCTAAACTGATGGAGAAGGCTGTTCGAATCATTATTAAAATAAACTGTCAGCCAAAATTTGGTCGCTCTTAGCCAGGCTAGAGTCTCGACCTTAGATTGGCCTGACTCAAGACATAAGACCGAGTAGGGCACGCAGTTTGGTAGGGTCAAAATTTTCCTTAAAAAGGCGGCTTGTATCTGTTCGATAGAATAATTGAATGAGTTTATCCAAAGCGGTATCCTGTAGAGAATTTGTGAAATAGATTTGGTGTTAAACACTTTAAGAGCGGCCGGAACAAATGAACCTCCTTTATTGTAAAAAAAATCTGGTGATAGCAGTCATTGAAATATTGGCCGTTGCCTTCACCATATTGCGATGGTGGGACCGGGAGTGGTTAAATGAAAATAAAATGCCAAGATATTTGAAAGTTTTCACCTGCTCAATAGTATGCCCGTTAAATTTCCAATTGTGTAATTTCCAAGACTTGGTGAAAATCATAATCTTGGATTTCTGATAGTTCAACTAATTTATTCTGTGTCAGATAGTCCAGACATTTATTTACCAACATTTTAGGCCCCAACCGAGAGCATGACAAGATGACAGCATCGTCGGCATATAGTAATAAGGGCACCCTAAGATCCCCCAGTTTAGGGGGGTGGCCTTCAACCGCTTGACAAAGCAGGGGCCAAATCGTTTAAAAATAAATTAAATAGGGTAGGGGCTAAGAGGCAGCCTTGCTTTACACCTTTATTGACAGAGATCTCCTCTGTTAAATTGCCCTCCAGAGAGCATCTGGAGGGACAGTCAGCATGGCTTTGCTGACAGGTTTGCCCTCCTGCAGCTTCAAGTCCTCCGGCGCAAGCATCCCACAGCAGGACCAGTTTGCTTCTCAACAACTTCGAGCGCCAAAATCTCTCCTGGCAGAGAATTTTGCCCCTGCAGCCCACCTTCTCTCTGTCCCACTTTTCTGGACTTGGCGATGTTCCCCTCTCAGCAGTCTGATTTGCTGACTCGGGCGTCTGGGATAAGACTGTGTTCCGCTTCGTCCACAGAGCAGGCAGAGCCCTGCGAGAATATCATCATTCCTTTGATTGCGTCAGCACAAGTGGGTCTGCTGCGTTGGAAAGCAAAAACCAAACACCTGGACAACATATTGGAGCCATCTGTACTCCACACGCGGCTCGCACAGAAATGTCTGCATCAAAGATTCTTTGTGGCATTGCAGATTCTGATTGGCCGAGCTGGTGTGATGTCCCAGCAGCTTGAGGGGCAAAACTTTCAGAAGGTTGCCATTTAGCTTCCATGGGGAAAGGGAGACTTGTCGGTTTGGTAGGATTACCACACAAGAGAAGATTCAGGGGGCTGAAGAAAGAAGATGAGGAGGCTGTATTTCCAACTGGGTCAGGCCAGGCTGGGCAGTGCCACACAGACAGTGAGAATGCATGGAAGGGATATGCATGGAAGGGATAGAGTTGATAAAGGGATGTTCTTTTCCCTCTCTCAAAACACCAGAACCAGGGGGCATCCACTAACACTGAGGGTTGGGAGGGTTAAAACAGATAAAAGGAAGTACTTTTTTAACCAGCGGGTGGTTAGTCTGTGGAACTCTTTGCCACAGGAGGTGGTGATGGCATCTGGTCTAGATGCCTTTAAGAGGGGATTGGACGGATTTCTGGAGGAAAGGTCCATCGTGGGCTATAGGCAATGATGGATTGTGCAACCTCCTTACAAAGGTGTTGGGCTACTGGTACCGGGTGCAAGGGAGTGGCAACAGGATGCAAGCATCTTGTGGTCTCGTGCCTCCCTGGGGCACCTGGTGGGCCGCTGTGAGATACAGGAAGCTGGACTAAATGGGCCTTTGGCCTGATCCAGCAGGGCTCTTCTTATGTTCTTATGTTCTTATTGACCTATAAAATTATGCATGGGATGGACAGAACTGATAGTGGAATGATCTGTTCCTTCTCACACAACAACCAAACCCGGGGACATCCACTAATAGACCAACCCTATCCAATTTTCTAGCGTTGATGCAGGCACAAATGTTCCCTTACCTGGAGGAGCCGTCCACAATTGATCCTCCATCACAAGATACAGTGCACGCCCTATGGGCATGGCTGCATTGGTCTTGGAAAATTAGTTAGGGCTGGCCCTTAAAATTGACTGGTGGAAGAGTTGGAGCAGACAACAGAACATATTTCTTCATTCAGTATGCCATTAATCTGTGCAACTCCTTGCCACAGGATGTGGTGATGGCATCTGGCCTAGATGCAGCGGTGTTATGCTGCCGGGACGCTGGGCAGGACATCCGGGTGATCGACAGTCCGCCCGTCGCGTTCCGCAGCGTTCCGCCGTTTGCATAACCAATTACGCCGCTTGCACACGTTACATAAACGCCCAGAGTTCCGGCAGCATAACACCGCTGCCTAGATGCCTCCCAAAGGAGATGGGACAGATTGATGGCGGGAATGTCCATCACGTGTGATAGGCCATGATGGGTATATATGCAACCTGGTTTTACAAGCAGGCTGTCTCTGAATGCCCGGTGCAGGGGGAGTGGCCAGAGGATGCAGGCATCTTGCTGTCTCGTGTGCTTCCTGAGGCATCTGGTGGGCCACTGTGAGATGCAGGAAGCTGGACTAGATGGGCCTTTGGCCTGATCCAGCAGGGCTCTTCTGGTGTTCTTACGGTAACCATGGCAGTGGGACCTAGTACCCACACGGTATGGAGCGCCACTAGCCCTGGTTGAAAAGCAGTGCTTTAACTGTCTCACAGAGATATTTTTCTCATGCTTTGTTTTCTGCAGACAGATGTCATTCAGCTGGGATTTCTCTCTCTCTCTCTTTCTCGGTGCATTTTGAAGTGGCCCGCTTTGCTCTCCAATCACTGGAGGCAGGCAGATCTTTGCATGCAAAGTCCACAAAATAGAAGGCACCATATGGAAGGCCTGAGCACCTAAAAAACAGCAGGGCAGGGCAGGGGCAGGAAATAGCCCCCATCTGGTGGAAAGCATTCCAATGACAACGGTCGCTTTTTAATCAAAAATCATTTGAAACGGGTCGACTGGGGCATTGGGGGTAGCCTCTTCCTTGCGTGGGCAAACGTGTCCCAGATTTTTCCGATGCGGATTTCTGTGATTTCTGGGTCAAAGAATTAAGAGATTTCATGGTGAATTAAAACAGCAGCCGCCAACCCACCCATTCTCCGGCTCACTTAACGCCCCCCTCCTCTTCGAAACAAAAGATTTAGAATTCAAAATGTGAAGATGAGGAGAGAATGAAGTACTTTTGACGAGGCCAGGCTGCCCGAGATTTAGATTAATGTACTGGCAGTAGCCTGACATTTCCGTCTTCAGAAGCAATCCAGGATACATGACAAGGAGAAAATGTTGAAGTTCACCCAGAAGTTGAGCCTTTAAGGAAAGTGCTGAATGCCTTGATTAGCATTAATGATTGAGTAGTCCACGGTTGGTTCTTTGCAGGCTCCCCACGCCAGGAAAGATCCATGCCTCTCTCCCTGTTCCCTCCTCTCCTCCTCTCAGGAAAATGGGCTGTTAGGCGTTGTTGTGCAGGAGCTGTGATAAGGTACAGGGATCTGAGCACCTGCCAAATTTGGCAACCTTGTTGTTGTGAAAGTGCTAAGTTTCTAGTTCCTATGATTGCAAGCAGTGGTGTCATTCAAATGATTTAGGAACAGGAACTCACTTTTGATTGGCACTTGTCGGGAACCCGGAACCAGCCACGGAGCCCATTAGGATCTGGAACACCCGTTCTGGTCCATTCCCCCTGAATGACATCACTGCCTTCGCCCCCCCCCAGGAATCCGGAGTCGCTCCCTTTAACCCTCTGAGTGCCGGCCAACCAAGAAGAAAAGCTCTTTGCAGAGGAATCGGGAGGGGGGGAGGGGGAGTGAAGTGGGCGGAGTCAGCCCTAATTTTAACTAGAGGAACTGAGTTCCCCCATGTTCCCCCTGCATGACATCACTGATTGCAAGGATTTTAGACAGTGAGCTTTGGCGGATGGGCACCCTTGGAAAAAAATACAATATTTTGCTGCGTAACCCTCTGGGAATGCTTTTGTGGAAAAGTGGCATATAAATATACAGAATAACAGCATCAGCATTATCCTGTTTAATAATAATAATTAATTAATAATGGGATAGGTTTGAAAGCAAAACAGGGTGCAAAGGAAGATATACCTAGGATTGCAGCCAAAATCTTATAAGAACATAGCATAGATTGATAGACTGGGCTCAAGAGAGTCTTTAACGATCCAAAGTATTGATTTCTCCTAACATGCTGCTTAGGAGCTTCTGGTTTAGTGAAACCTCAAGGGGGGAGAGCACAAGGCAGAAGCTTTCCAAATAGTCCGGGGGTGGGGATGGGATGGGATGTGTGAATATCCTCCATGCCTGGTCTATGAGCACTTGGGTCAGTGACCTCCTCTGCACAATTTCCTCATTAAGTGAGAAGTCCCATTCACTCGTGAAAGCTGTGGGTTAAACCGCTGCTGCTGGGCTTTCTGACCGGAAGGTTGGGAGTTCAAGACCACGCAACAGAGTGAGCTCCCGTTGCTTGTCCCAGCTCCTGCCAACCTAGCAGTTCGAAAGCACCTAAAAATGTGAGTAGATAAATAGGGACCACTTCGGTGGGAAGGTAACAGAGTTCCGTGCGCCACGGCGTAGAGTCATGCCGGCCACATGACCACGGAAGCTTGTTCTCGGACAAACACTGGCTCTACAGGCTTAGAAATGAAGATGAACACCGCCCCCTACAGTCGGTCACGACTAGACCGTTCGGTCGTGGGGAAACCTTCACCTTTTTATCCATTCACTCATTTTGTTAACAGCGTTAGCATGAATCAGTCGGATGCTGCTGCCGTGAAGAATGCGAATACAATTTTGGCCTGCATCAGTAGAACTGTAGCTTCCACGTTATGAGAAGTTGTGAATCCTCTTTCACTCTGAGATGGTCAGACCTCCCCTGGAGTCCTGCGTTCTGTTCTGAAGCACCTCAATTTAAGAAAGATGCAGCCAAACTGGAGCAGGTTCAGGGAGGAGCAACAAGGTGACCAGGAGGCTGGAGAACAAGCCCTGCAAGGAAAGGTTGGGGGAACTTGGTCTGTTTAGCCCAGAGAAAGGTGAGAGGGGATATGATCAGTGATGTCATGCAGGGGGAATGCGGGGGAACTCAGTTCCTCTAGTTAAAATTAGGGCTGACTCCGCCCACTTCACTCTCCCTCCTCCCCGCTCCCAATTCCTCTGCAAAGAGCTTTTCTTCTTGGTTGGCCGGCACTCAGAGGGTTAAAGGGAGCGACTCCGGATTCCTAGGGGGGCAAAGGGGGAAGAGCTGCAGTGGAGAAGTCCCGTCCTGCACAGCCCCCTTCCTCGCTCCCTCCAGCCACACACGTGGAATCAGCAGCCGCTCTGGTGAGTCTGCAGCCCACTGGGGAGAAGGCAGTGATGTCATTCAGGGGGAACGGACCGGAACGGGCGTTCCAGATCCTAACGGACTCCGTGGCTGCTTCCGGGGTTTTTTTTTTTCTTCCAACATTTGAATTTGAACTCAGTAGTGAGTTCCTGTTCCTAAATCATTTGAATGACACCACTGGATATGATCGCACTCTTCAGATCTGAAGGGCTGCCTCTGAGAGTAGAACTAGAGCCAGGGGGTACAAACTGTGAGAGAGGAGATTCCGGTGGGACATCAGGGAGAAATTTCTGATGGGCAAAGCGGTTCAGCAGTGGAACAGGTTGCCAATGGGGGTGGTGGGTTCTCCCTCCCTAGAGATCTTCAATCAGAAGCTCAACAGGCACCTGCTAGAGATGCTCTAGAAAGGTTTCCTGCTGCAGGCAGGGGGTTGGACTAGATGACCTTGTAGTTCCCTTCCACGATTAACCATCAATCAATCAATCAATCAATCAATCAATAGGTACTTATATACCGCTTTTCAACACGACATTCACAAAGCGGTTTACAGGTAAATAGTAGTAATAATAAAGTTAAATGGCTACACCATGCATTCAGGTGGTGTGTTTCTGTCTTTATCCAGTCGCTTCCAGGGAAGGGTTGTGACTCCGTAATAGGGCGTGGGCTGTGTGTACTGGAAGCTCCGGGTCCAGTCTCTTCTATTTCCAGGTCAGGCTGGGGATGACCTTAAACTCTGAGAGTGGGCAGGGGGTGGGAAGGTGTCTAATCCTGTTCCCCGGTGAACACATGGAGAAGTAGTGGAATACTGGTATGGTATAGTCTGGATTCTGCAGGAATAGTAGAATCCGCTGGAATAGTCTGGCTGAGGAGCCATGCCTGGAACAATGGTTGGGGGAACCCAACCTTGCCCTTGTTGGTTCCTTAGGTCAATGAGCTGGAGAGCTGCAGTACCGGTTTTGGCCATTATAAAGGTGGCGCTGCAGGGTGATGGCTCTCCCTTCCTGAAAGTGCCTTACACATTGTTCGCGATGTTTACACTCCTCCTGTTTCTTTAACTCGTTCTAGAGAGCAAGGAATAACGTGAGACCTCCCGGCACGCTTCCAGCTCTCTGAAAAGCCTCGCTCTGCCTCTGGCCCAGGGGAGCTGGGCTTATTTTTCATTGGTGGGTTTTCCCCACCAGCCTGCACTGCTGTAAGGGGCGGAGAGGAAAGACGCAAACACTCTGTCCTACAGGCTCTTGAACTCGCCGCCTTGCTGACGGGGTGGCTGGGGACGGAGCGCCATGTTCGCTCGTCCTCCCCAGGGCGGTGATGTGTGTTGGCAAACGTCGACTTCTCTTGTAGCGCGGTTTGGCGCGCGAGTCCCCCGGTTCTGCGTCAGGGCGATAGGCTCGTTACCTGCTTGCTGCGATTCCTGCTCATTCTCCTGCCGCTTCTTAGATCTGCGTCGAGCAGACGAGGGCGTGAGATGACGCGAGCGGCGGCCACTCGGGAGTCCTCTTGGGCGCTGGGAGAAGTGCTCTGCGTTGCGCGTTCTCTTCTGCCTCTGTCTTTACCACCGTTGAGCGCAAATCCCTGCAGGGCGGCGTGGCGCTGAATGGCCGCTTGTTCAGGCCTCCGCTGTATTTAAAAACAAGCGTGAAGACGAGGCTTTCTGAAACAAAGGGCTGGCTCGGAAAGCTGTTCCTGGCAGCCGGAGGAAGAACGCAGCCCCCGAGGCGGGTTTTGTTGGTTGTCGGTGGCGCTTAGAGTAACGCGGCCACCTCACATCTCCACTGCGACCGTCCGTCTGGAAGGCACAGCGGCTGGCTGCGACAACCTCTTTCAAGGAAATGGGACTTGGAGTCCGGAACCGGGGTTGGGAAGAGGGCCGCGTGCAGTGGTGTCATTCGAGTGATTTAGGAACAGGAACTCACTTTTGATTGGCACTTGTCGGGGACCCTGAACCAGCCACGGAGCCCGTTAGGATCCGGAACGCCCGTTCTGGCCCGTTCCCCCTGAATGACGTCACTGCCTTCGCCCCCCCTAGGAATCCGGAGTCGCTCCCTTTAACCCTCTGAGTGCCGGCCAACCAAGAAGAAAAGCTCTTTGCAGAGGAATGGGGGGGGGAGGGAGAGTGAAGTGGGTGGAGTCAGCCCTAATTTTAACTAGTGGAACTGAGTTCCCCCGCGTTCCCCCTGCATGACATTACTGGCCGCGTGTTCAAACGTGTTCATTACATGAGCATTTGACCGTGCTGGAAGGTGTCCTCACACCTCCCAGCTGGGACCAGTCTGGGCTTGGAACCAGCACAGTACAAGGTCTTGTCAGACCAGGAGGACCACCCCAATCCCCTAGGAACCAAAGAGAGTTAGCAGACCCACGCTCACCACTCGGAGCATTGAACGCAGGGATGCTAGAGAGCGTCTGGGAGCCAGGGGAAGCCACTGACAGGCCACTGCTAACTTCCTGGCTGGACAGCTCCCAAGGTTCTCTGGTCATCTACCTGCTTCTTGCCTTTCTGGGAAACCCCCACCCCCAGCCTCGATGGCAGGGTAGGAAAGCCAAAGCTTCTCTCTGCCCAAAGCTCCCTATTCTCCCAACTGGCGTCTGCAGTTTGGGTCTAACAATCCCAGCACTCACTAAAGTGTTTCTCAAACTGTGGGTTGCAACCTGATTTTGGGTGGGTGGCAAAAAGCTTTTGAAACCTTTGGAAAAGCCGACCTGCCGAGCTCCCTTGCCTGGTTTGCGGAAGAGAATGATGAGCTGGAATGCTGACCTGTGGTTTGAGAAAAATGCCGCAAGCTTGTGAGGTAGGCAAGGCGGAGGGAGAGTGACTGGCGCAAGATCCCCCAAGAAGCTTAGCTGCTGAGCAGGGATTTGAACCCAGATCCTTGAAGCCCAATTCCAGAACCTCGTCACCATCCCGATCTCAAGATTTCTTCTTATTAAATATCCTTAATGAGATTTTTACAATCTTCATCAGATTTCTTCCTGCTGAAACTCTCGCAGGGCCAGACTAGACATTTGGGGCATGTCAATATTTTTGTTTATCTGGAATGTTGCTTAATTAGGTGAAAAGTGTGAGAAGGAAGACAATCTGGCTTGGGGGGGGACATGTTAACCCTCTCTCCCCTCCCCCACAAAACTCCCCCCTAATAAAAACCACATCCACGAAAGTTGTGGTCTCAGGGAGGGCAACACCTAGGGATGGAAATGGTAATTCTCCCCCTTCCAGGGCTCAAAGCACCTTCAAGTATGGAGGATTATTTTTCCGGCAGGGATACATACATACATACACAATACTTTATTGTTTAACACATAGGTCATTACAATTTTAAAAATACAATCCTGAAACATAAACTAAAAAATTTCTATCATAACAGCTCATAAAAATAAAATCAACATTTTTTATTGGCTTCAACAAATTTACACCTTAACTTTTTGGCTGCTATTGCATAATGTGCCACAGCATATGTTATACCCTGCTCTTCCCCTGCAGTCTTGGATATTTGTCGCGACTATTTAAAAATCTGGACCCAAGTCCTGCGACACATTTCACGGCTTGCAGAGGCAGATCTACAGGGAGGGCAAATCTGTAAGTGTTGCAAGAAGCCTTACCCTGCCATGTCAATCCCTCCTCTCCCTTGCTGCTGTAGCCAGTAAGCAACGCCAAGATGTTGCTGTTCCCTGTGAGGATTGGCTCAAACGGTGCAGGAGAGGAGGGATTTCCACTGCAAGGTGAGGCTTCTTGCAAAACTTAGAGCTCTGCCCTCCCTTAGATCTGCCTCTGACGGCTTGTGTTTTGATTCTTGGTGCCCAGGGGGAGAGGCCCTTTCCCCCCCAACCCCGCCCCCAGCAGCCATTGAGCGGTGTGAGGGCACCCTTGCAGGTCAGCTCTGGGCTGCTTCGGTGGTTGTATGTCATGTATTATTTCTGCCCCCCCGCACACCGAGGTCCAAGGCTGCCTTGAGACAAGGCTGAAGAGAGAATGACCTCACCGTGGGCATTGTCCTGTTGCCAGGAGACCGCGCAGAGGTTAATTTCTTTCCACATGGCAGAAGGAGAAATGAGCAAGAAAAGAGGCGTTTGAAGTTGTGCATTCCCAGAACAGCCATTCAGCGACACGGGAGGCCGAGAGACGACGGCGCTGCTAATGGAGAAACAAGTGGCGGGCGCGGGAAGGGAGGAGAGGCGCGCACACAGGCTCCAGGCTCTCTCCCTCCCCTCCCAGTGGATTTGGGTTCCCAAAGGACTGGAAGAGGCTGAAATGAGGGGGAGGGGGAGGGGAGAAGTACCACATTCTGCACAGCTGCATTTTTCCAGCCTTCCTTCCCTCCTGCAAACTAGGACCCCGCCATAATAGATTGTGCCACTTCTGTGCATCTGAGCCAGATACCTTAGAGCATATTTTATTTCGTTGCCCTGCCCATTCAACTTTAAGAACCCAATTACTTGAACCCTATCTTTCTTCTCTCTTTGCTGCCTTTCCTAACCCTTTAGCTATTCTTCTTAGTGATTATTCGACGGACATTACGTGTTTGGTGGCGGAATTTTTATTAGCAGTATCCAAATCTAAACCCAAAACTTAAACCCTCTCTCTTACCTCATAGCTGAAATGTTTTTTTTTCCACTTGTACCTACCTTTTGTTTGTATGTGTTATGCCAATAAAGGTTTCTAAAATCTAAAACTAGGACCCTGTTCACACAAGTACACACCAGGCCTCTTCAGTCTAGAGGAAAAGGAGCCTGAGTTGGGGACATGATTGGGACGTGCACAATCCTACGGAGGGTGGATAAAGGGATGCTTTTTTTTTCACCGTTCACACAACACCCAAACAAGGGGCCGCCCTCTAAAATGGAGTGATGGGAGAGTTAGAACAGGCAACAGGAAATATTTGTTTACCCAGTGGGTCGTTGATCTGTGGAACTCCTTGCCACAGGATGTGGTGATGGCACCTTGATACCTTTCAAAGGGGGTTGGACAGATTGGTGGAGGAAAGGTCCATCACAGGGGACGAGCTGTGATGGTTTTAGAATCGGGCTGCCTTAGAATGCTGGATGCAAGGGAGTGGAAACCTGGCACAGGCATCTTGGGGTCTTGTGTGCTCCCTGAGACCCCTGGTGGGCCACTGTGTGGGACAAGAAGGTGGACTAGACCTGATCCGGCAGGGCTCTTCTAATATAAGGTCAGTCAGTCTTTATTACGATTGAAGACCAGAGATATCACAAATTTAAACGGAACCATACATAAATGCATATACATATTGAGAATCTATGGAGTACAAAGGCTCTGAGATGAATATCAAAGCATGCTAAATCACTTAAAGGTCAGAATCCTAAGCATTGTTAAAAAGCAGACAAAAGTAGACATTCTTAAAAGTTATTTATATAAAAAAAATTTGACTTACACTATAAAACCACATCAAATAATAACATAGACCCGTGGACTTGATACTCTCTTTCTTGAGCGGCCAATACTTTGCGAATCTTCCCTGCAGCCGCTAAAAAATTGGCACATTGCTTTGTTACCTGGGCATTACACCCTATTAGTAACAATTTAGACAACTCCCCTTCCTCTGATCTTGGGAATTTTTTCACTAGAGGGGAGATGAATTTTTCATGAATTCCCTGGTAGTATAAACATCGGAATAGAACATTTCTATACGTTCTACCTCCTCCGTGCCGCAGGGACAAAGCCTTTCGGCTAGGGCAGTTCTTTTGAGTTTGCCCTCCAGGACTGCTGATGGAAGAAGCCCCCATCTCGCAAGAAAGAAAGCCCTCCTAGGTTGTGGAATTTCTAATAGAGTCAAGTAGGGTGAGGGTTTAGATATGTATTTACTATCCTCAGTTAGGATAGGCTTAGCTCAGTGGTGTCATCTAAATGATTCAAGAACAGGTACTCACTTTTGATCGGCACATGTCGGGACCCGCCCACCGGAAGTGACGCCATAAGCCGGAAGTGATGTTGTGGCAGGAAGGGACATGAAAAAAGCCCTTTTTGAGGCCTCAGATGATTTTAAACTGACCCAACAGTTGCAACAGTATTCCACAGCGCCCCCAGAACATGTTAAGGAGGCCTGGCATCATGTTAAAACCCCAGAGCAACTCATTTTTCAGTGGCAAGGCAAGGAAAGGCTCCACTTGCTGCCTGCCTGCCTGCCTGGCTCTGAGAACGTGCAGGCAACTCAAACGTGCAGGAAATTCAAACGTTGCAGAGGGCGGAGTCGACGAGTGGGCGGGCGAATGGGCGGGGCCAGCTGTAATCCTAGAAAGCGGTACTCGCGTACCCCCGCGTACCCCCTGCATGACATCACTGGCTTAGCTCTTCTAAGGTTCTTCTCTACCTTTCTTGCATTGTGCCTTCAGTTATACGCGTTAACCTAGGACTTAGGCCGACACAGTTAGACCAGCAAAGTTTGGCTGGCAGAAGGGCCACCATAAAGTGCGCTTGTACCACTGTTGGAATCAGGGAGGTTATGCTGGCCTCTCTGACTCCGAGAGTGGTCCAAACATGCTTCACCGTGGCCCTTGTGCCAGCCGAACTTAGCTGGCCTCCCTGTGCCAGCCCAACTCCAGGTTAGGATTGTGCCCTTAGAAAGGGCTCTTCTGTTCAGTCAGGCACGAGAGCTTAGTAATGAACACTTCTCTGGAGAGAGCTCAAAGAGCATAAGCACATTAGCCAGATGGGCTTGCTTGGAAAAAACACACCCACCCCATCCAACATTTCCATCTATAAAGATATTTGTAGGTTCCTGCCTCGCAAGAGAGAGCACATTTCTTTTTATTTCCCCGACATAATGATTCGGGGGTGTTCATCCTATTGCTTCATTTAGCCAGGAATTCTTCTCATCTTCCTTCTCTTGGGAGTTGGGACCTGCATGTATCTGATGGGGCAGGGATGCTATGACTCAAATTATTATTATGTCAGAAAGAAGGGGGAGCCCTGGGCTAGACGGGGCCCCATAAATACAGCCCTCTGCGGATCTACTCAGAGGTAAATCCCGGTGTGTTCAGTGGGGCTGGCTTGCTCAGGAAAGGGGCTGCGTGTATTTTGCATAAAGTACAATAATCATTTCAATGAAGCCCAGTGCACAGAATCTGCTTTGGATGTTTGTTCTGCATTTTGATACCGCCCTTCCTCCAAGCGGCTCAGGGGTGTGCACATGGTTCCTCCCCCCCTTTTGTCCTCACGACAACCCTGTGAGGAAGGAGAGGCTGAGAGACAATGACTGGCCCAAGATTACCCAGGAAGCTTAATGGCTAAGTGGGGATTTGAACCGGAACCAGTGGCGTCATTCACCTGGTATGCTGGGCGGGACTTACCTTTGAATGGCAGTCCACCTGTTGCATCACGCTGCGTTCCGCCGCTTTCCCGCCCGCTGGAAACCAGGAAACATCCCTGACAGAAAGCAAGATTAGGGGTTTTAAAAAACAGTCACTTGAAAATTCAAACTGTTAACTCTCACAAAAGGAATATAGCAAGAGTCAGGTTTGCCGTTTCGAAGATGGCTGCTCCCAGCTTTCCACGACCCACCTGACATCAGATCACGACCCACCAAGTGGGTCCTGACCCAAAGTTTGAATAACACTGCCCTAAGGAGCTCAGATTGGGTCTGTACCTCCTCTCACTCCATTCAGACAACAACCCTGCAAAGTAGGGCAGCCTGAGAGATTCAGTGTGTCTGTGAAAACGTGAACTGAGACTCTTAAATCTGGTTTAGGCTTGTTCTGCACTGACTAGCAGGGACTCTCCAGGTGGGAGAGCACTTACCCAGCACTATCTGGGGCTGTTGGCAGACATTGAACCCAGGGCCCTGTATGCGCAAAGACAGTGCGCTCCAGCTGCATTCCCAATGCTCTTCTCTGTTATATACACAGCATTATTTGCCCGAGGCAGCAAACCGCATAAAAGCTAACACAATAATAAAAAAAAAAAACACTAACACGCGTATTGCATTAAAAATCCACCACAGAACAGCAGCAGATAAATATGGCAAATAAAGCCATTGTTACAGCAGAATAAAACGGCAGCGGAGGAAAACGGCAGAGAAAAACCCTGTTATGGCGGAATGGGCACTCGGAGAGTGGAGCTGTGGAAGGCCGGGGGGGGGCAGAGGAGCGGAGGCTGGGGTGGAGTAGCCGCCATGAGGATGCCAAGCGTCTCGCTCAGCGCCACTTCAGAGGGTGGCTGTTCCTCGGTAGGCTAAATAATAATAACAACAATACATGTATTTATATACCGCCTTTCTTGAGATCACTAGATTTCTCTAATGACTGTAACTCAAGGCGGTTTACATAGGCAGACTTTTATTCATAAACCCGAAGGTTTTTACAATTTTACAGAAACGTTCTATCTTTCAAGAACTACACTCATACAGATCTTTCTTTCTGGATTTAGCCTTCTTTCTTAGCCACCCGCCTGTCTTCTGCTGGCTGATAAGAGGCTTCCCTGCTCCCACCAGAGACGCAGCTGACTTCAGCACACTCCCCCTCCCACGAGGCAGCTGGAACTCAGCTTTTTAATCAGCCGCAGTTTGCAAGGTCTGCAGCTCACAGAGACTTCCGGTAGTCTCGAGCTCACGACCTTCAGATCTTCAGCTGTTACCTTCGGGCAAACGGAGGCATTAACCCACTCGGCTAAATCTTCTGCCCCTGGCTGAATAAATGCCCTGGCTGGCTTTCCAGCTCTGGTGCACCTCATGATTCCTGCCAGGGGAAGGCAAGGCAAGGAACGGCCTCTCTCCATTGTTTCTCCACCGTAGTCCCTCCATGGCTGCGCTTCCTCCTTCCCCAGCCGGTGCTGCCAAAGCACACCTCTGTCACCAGCAGAGGAGGGAATTTTAGTGGGTGCAAATTCTCCCCCTACTCTTTGATGGCAAGTGCAGTGGAACTGACTTATCCTGTGGGTCTGGCACGTGCAGATTTCACTGTCCACGCAGCTGTTGGGGTCCCCGTTTCAAAAAGTTTTAAAAAGTAAAAATCAGTGAGAAAATAGCCTTTCCCCTACCGTGGCACTCAAAATTGTGCTGTTTGCAGTCCTAGGCACACCCGGAAGCCGGAGTCTTGCAACCTCCTCTTTGACCCCAGAATTTTTTTTAATTAATGTTTTAATTGTCTGTGGATATCAGTATCTGTGAGGGGGGGGGAACCGAACCCCTGCAAATATCAAAGTGTTACTGTATTTAAACACAACAGTGGGTTCCATTGCAGGAACAGGTTTATTGACATGTAGAACAGGAGACACCATTCCGAGTCCCTGGAACAGTGTGAGATTGCAATCAC
>JAJKFI010000059.1:4140081-4155738 GCA_029204185.1 Lerista edwardsae
ATATATCACGCACACGCACACGCACACACACCCTGAAACTACATCACCGCAGGCAGAAGTTCATCCTGGAGCTACTGGTAGCGGTGATGGGAATAATAAAATAATGCTCAACCTGCCTGCCCGTTGCTCCCCTGCATGAGTGGTTTGGACTCAAACCGTGGACTTGGACTCAAACCTCAGCCCTGCCTTGTTGGGTTTGCTCTGCTTCTGACCCTGGTCTGGCTCCATCTCCAGACCTCGACCAGGTGCCAGAGGCGGATCTAAGGGGGGGCAAATCTGTAAGTTCTGCAAGAAGCCTTACCCTGTCATGTAAATCCCTCCTCTCCCTTGCTGCTGTAGCCAGTAAGCAACACCAAGATGTTGCTGTTCCCTGTGAGGATTGGCTAGAACAGTGCAGGAAAGGAGTGTTTTCCACTGCAAGGTAAGGCTTCTTGCAAAACTTACAGATTTGCCCCCCCTTAGATCCGCCTCTGCCAGGTGCAAAAACCAGCCTTGACCTCTGTCTGCTGGGGGCACCAGTCAGTCCTGCAGCAGACCCCCTACCCCATTTATGGAGGGGCAGGTTGGAGCGGTGCCACAACCCTGGCAGTAAAAGAATTTTTAAAATCGATTTCTAAAATAGCTTTAGGCACGATTCATCGCACGGGCCGACACAGACTTGGCTGTCTTGACAGTTCGACCTGTTCCTGGGTAGATTGGAGGTGTGCTGATCCCAAAAATGGCATTCAGTTGCAGGCCTGTGCCACGTGTCCCTGCCCTCGTTACTCCTCCAGGGTTTTGTCCTGCATGGCCCAGTGGACCTCCACCTCTTCTGCAAGCCCATAGGAGGAGCCTTGGGTGTTCCCTTGACCGTCCTCGAAGAGCTATCAGAGCCCTGCTGAACCACAGTGCACCAAACCCCACCATTTGCTTGTCTGCCTGTCGAAGCCACACTGTGATTTAGCTCCTCAAGGCTTTTGAGCCAAAGAGGTTTGGATTACAACTCCCATAAATCTTGAACGGTTTTTGCAAGTGTGTCAGCAAGCCGGGAGGAGGGGGGGAAATAAAGTAACTGCCCCCTTCCCAGCGAGGAAGCCTGAGGAACGGGGCTTTGTGTTGTGTCATGCTGCCCCCTGGTGGCAGCCCAGAAAAGGTCATCCTTGAGGAAGGAAATATTTATGGGTGCAGCTGCAAATTCTCTAGGTGCTGCCAAACTGGGTTCTCATCAGAAAGACTCTGAGACAGCTTGATCCTAGACACATCTACTCAGAAGCAAGTCCCAGGGTGAGAAACTGGGTTGTTGTTTTTGATGTTTTTGTCATGATTTTGATGTTCGGGGGAAAATGAAAGGCAGAAAGCCGTGTTAACGTGTCTTTATTCCAAGTTCTCATTTTTATTTCAAATGCTCTGAATGTTATTTCTACCTGGAAAAATTATGGTAATTTCTGGAAAATGCCTTAAACACCAAAACTTGGTGTTATGTGTTTTTAAGTCATCAACCAAAGCAAACACCTCATTTGTTTTCAGTGGGGCTTACTCCCAGGGAAGCGTGTGTAGGATTGCAGTCTGAAAGGTTCGAGTTGTCCCCCCATTGCAAATAATTTGGTTTCCAATTTGAGCCAAGCAAAAAGAAGCTGGTTTGCATAGGCTTCCCCCCTTCCAAGGAAAGGAGGGGGGAAGGAAATATGAAAGTGTGTGAAGTTGTCCTTTTCACTCTCATTTTTTACGGGACATTCTTACGAACCACACTGAATGCAGGCAAGGGAGAGAAAATTGCTTTGAGGCAGTGGTGTCATTCAAATGATTTAGGAACAGGAACTCAGTTTTGATTGGCACTTGTCGGGAACCCCGAACCAGACACGGAGCCCATTAGGATCCAGAACGCCCGTTCTGGTCCATTCCCCCTGAATGACATCACTGCTTTGGGGGCTCCCGGTGCGATTTTTAAGGACCTGCATGCCCCTTTCCCTGAAAATTAGGGGAGGCAGAGGAAAGGCCACCCCCACAAGAATCCCTCTGGGTTAGGGGATGATGCCCTGTGGGGGTGGGTCTGTCCGCCCTATTTCAGGGCATGCATCTCCTCTTAAAGAGCACCAGAATTGGTCCATGAAGATGCTCTTTTTCAAGAGTCTACAGTCCTCTAAGGAAGAGATGTGGGAGGTTGAGTCCCCAGGGTTGAGTCCCCAGGGTTGAGTCCAGTGATGTCATGCAGGGGGAACGCGGGGGAACTCAGTTCCACTAGTTAAAATTAGGGCTGACTCCGCCCACTTCACTCTCCCCCCTCCCCCCTCCCGATTCCACTGCAAAGAGCTTTTCTTCTTGGTTGGCCGGCACTCAGAGGGTGAAAGGGAGCGACTCCGGATTCCTAGGGGGGCAAACTTGAGTCCCCAGTGGTCAGCTGCACAGACTCCCAGAACGTTGTGCTTTCCTGAGTCTGTCCCTTGGCCCTTCCAGTGGGCCAGGAGGAGAGGGGAGCAGCAAAGGAGGCAGGAAGGAAGTGCTGCCCCTTTAGGATCCTTCTGCAGATAGGGGAGGAGCCTGGGGTGGTGGTCGGGGCCTGCAGGGTCTGCTGCTGGCACTTTGTAACGCTTGTTGGGCTTCTGCTGCTTGTTTTGCTGCTTTCTGCTTGGAGGTGGGTCAGGCTGGCCAGAAATCATGCAAGCCAGTCCAGGACTTGGTGAAAGACCTGGTTGCCTGCTTGGTGCTATTTGTCTAAGGCAAGTGTTCCGTACGTGGTTTGCCACCACTCGGAAGGCCCTGCTGCCTGCCTGCCTGCCTGCCTGCCTGCCTGCCTGCCTGCCTGCCTGCCTCTCCTCCAAAGACATTCTGCAGAGCTGCTGCCTAAGCAGCAAAGGCAGGGGTTCCCAGACCGACCAGGGCACAAACTCTTCCCCACAACCTCTTCTTCTCAGCTCAGCTGGGCACTGCCATCTTGGATTTTGTAAGGTCCAAGATGGCGGCACCTGGGGGAGCAGGTAGGAGAGGCCACCAGGGACACCCCATGGCAGCCCTGCACGTTTGTCTTGATGCCCTCAGGAGTGACGTTTTGGGAACCCAAATGGGCATTTTGGGCACCTTTTTGGGAACCCAGTTCAGGAATGTTGAGCTTGTTTCATGCAGAGGGCTGAAGTTAGCATTTATGGTGCCTGCAGAGGGCCGGAAGTGACATCACTAAGCAGGAAGTGATGTCGTTAAGCAGATGATAGCCTGAAAGAAGAAATTGTTCTCACATAAAAACTCATGCGTGGCAAATGACAGAAGAGAAAATGTGCAAATCTCGTCCGTGTTTTCAAGACGGGAGAGAGCCCAGTTATAACAAGTTGCTTCCGGGGAGGGGCGCATTTGGCCCACGGCCTCATGTTTGACACCCCTGCCTTGGTTGAAGTCCTGTAGCTTCTGTGCTGAACTGGCTCTACTGAAGTTGTCTTTCAGGTCCTTTGCATTTTGTATTGCCCTTGCGGAGTATGCAGAGTGCTTTGCAAGCCTGGATGTTGTCCTTGTGCCAACTCTGCAAGCCAAGGAACTGTGTTGGGTTTTCCCTCCCCCCCCATTGCAAGCAGCAAAGTTGAGGCAGCAGCTGCCTGTTCAGGCCCCCCAGTGAGATGGCAGTTAGGAGTCCTGGGCCATCACGCCGTTTCCTAGCAGCTCTGCAGTGCTTGGCTGGCTCTCTCCTCTCACAGGCCTCTGCGTTCGAGGGTTGCACTGAAAATCTGCCTGCTGCAGACAGTCATGTCTAAGCCAGCATCCTCCGTATGTTTCCGGAGCTGCCATTTAACGTGGCACGTCCTCCGCACCGAGAGAGTCACTGCCTCGCAGCCCTGGTGATGAGCTGCACACTGACTCATCCCTCCCGCCCACTGAAATGCACAGCACCCTCCGGTCCCTTGAGCGCATGGGCTGCTGCCCTCCTGTCGTGCTCTCTGTGTCAAGTGACCAGGCAGCTGGAGTGCTGTGAACCACAGTGAGGATGGGGGGGGGACGCTGGCTGGTCGTGAGGAAGCTTTCCAGCTCCAGGTCTCAAGAGGGTTCTGGTCAGTGATGTCATGCAGGGGGAACGTGGGGGAACTCAGTTCCACTAGTTAAAATTAGGGCTGACTCTGCCCACTTCACTCCCTGGCATCCTGGGAGTGTGATAATCGAGCAGGGGCACAGGACATTGACCAGGCAGGCTGGAATTTTTTTAAATCTGTCACATCTTAATGCCGCCCGTCCTCCAAGGAGCTCAGGGTGAGGCACATAGTTCCTCTCCTCCTTTCATCCTCACAACAACCCTGTGAGGTAGGTGAATCGGAGGGAGAGCAGCTGGCCCAAGGTATCAAGGAAGCTTTGTGGCTGCGGAGGGATTTGAACCTGGATCTTCCAGGTCTACGTCCACCCCCTGAACCAGTACACCATTCTGGCCGCCCCATCAGCTTGACCAAGAAGTCATGGTTGTGGTTGAATTATGCACAATAGGGGCTTTGTGAATCTGGGCAGGTGGCTCTGCCACACCCTGTCCAATCAATCAATCAATCAATCAATCAACAGGTACTTATATACCACCTTTCAACATGAAGTTCACAAAGCGGTTTACAGCAGTGATGTCATGCAGGGGGAACGCAGGGGAACTCAGTTCCACTACTTAAAATTAGGGCTGACTCCGCCCACTTCACTCTCCCTCCTCCCCCCTCCCCATTCCTCTGCAAAGAGCTTTTCTTCTTGGTTGGCCGGCACTCAGAGGGTTAAAGGGAGCAACTCCGGATTCCTGGGGGGGCGAAGCCAGTGATGTCATTCAGGGGGAACGGCCCAGAACGGGCGTTCTGGATCCTAACGGGCTCCGTGGCTGGTTCCGGGTTCCTGACAAGTGCCAATCAAGAGTGAGTTCCTGTTCCTAAATCATTGGAATGACACCACTGGGCTTTTGGCTTGCTCCAGCAGGGCTGTTCCTTTGTTCCTATCCATTTTTGATTTTCATCCGTGCTCCGGTCCTTAACTAGTTGAAAATGCAAGGCATTGCAGTATTATTATCGTTTGAACTCATGGCATTGAGTCCTTTTATTTGTTTTCTTTTTAATTCCTGCCGCAAATTGAATGTTTCTACCATCATGTCTTGTGACTCTTAGGCTGAATCGTTTATAAAATGACTGTTTGGTCTCCCTCGAACATAAGCCGTGTGGGACATGAACAGTATGAAAGGCAGGAACGTGAAATTTCTGCACTGAGCCTGCAGGGAACTGAATAGTCAGGGAAATGAGACAACAGAGTCTGTGATTGCCCATTGTGCAAAACTGCAAGGTTAGCGCGCCCGAGAACCAGCTTCTTTCCCTGGGTTGCAGAAGCCAGATGAAGTGGTACAACTTTAACTTTGGCAGCAAAACTGGCTCTGGTGTCACAGTGCTCTTTGCAGGCAGAGATGTTGTGATCCTTTCTGGTGGTTTTTGGCTGCATGGCTTTCTTGACCGCAGCATCAGTCATAAAGTATCCTGAGATAGATGAACCACGTTCGTCTCAGTAAATGTCCAAGTGAGCAATCCTAACCTGAAGTTAGGCCGGCACAGTTAAGTCAGCAAGGTTTGACCCTCGCAAGGGTCATACTCATAAAGCGTGTTGGGACCACTCTCTGAGAGCGCAATCCTAAAGGGGAGTTAGGCCGGCATAAGCTAAGCCAGCAAAGTTTAGCCAGCACAAGGGCCACCATAAAGTGCATTTGGACCACTATTGGAGTCAGGGAGGATGGTGCATGTGTGTGTGCTGGCCTCTCTGACTCCAAGAGTGGTCCAAACATACTTTACAGTGTCCCTTGTGCCGGCCAAACTTTGCTGGCCTAACTCCAGGTTAAGATTGTGCCCTGAATGCAGTGGTGGATCTAGGGAGGGCAGGGGGGGCACGAGCCCTGGGCGCCACCTTGGGGCCATCTAGGGGGCGCCAGTGGCCCCTGCAATATTGCACGGGTAGACCGGGGCTCCGGAGCCCAGGTCTACTCATTGGGAATGGCTGCAGGTAGATCTGGGCTCCGGAGCCCAGGTCTACCCATTGGGAATGGCTGTGGGTAGATCTGGGCTCCCTGCCGGTAGATCTGGGCTCCCTACAGGGAGTTGTTTCTAATGGGCAGAACCTGTAGGGAGCCCAGATCTACCCACGGTAGTTCCCAATGGGTAGACCTGGGCTCCTGTGGGGGCGCACTTCTATTGGGTGCCCCAGGTGCCATTTTGGCTAGGTCCGCCCCTGCCTGAATGTACACCCTCCAGGATTATCATGCCGAAACAGAAAGGACTGTTGAAATATTTATTTTCTGAGCACTCACTCTCTCCAATAAAAGAGTGCTCGGAAAACAAATATTCCTAGAATGTAATTAAGAAGTGCCGTAGCTTTTTTATTTTTTTATTTTTTTGCTATCGAGGAGACTTTACCACAGCCTTGGATTTTGTACGGAGTGTGTTGCCATCACGCTCAGTGAGGCGGGAGTCCTGTGTGACTTCACTGTGGCGATGAGCCTGTTGTAGCGCTGTGGCCGGATGAACCGAGACATGACAGGCTGTCTCTGCTTTGGCACCAGTGTGCTTGCAAAGGGCCGCGGAGGGACCCAAACACACCCAACCCGTGTCAGGACCATGGCATTTGGGGGTCACAACCTATCAGTAACGTGGCAGGTAATTTTGGACCTTCAGAAGAAGATCCGTGCGGGATCACACCAAAGAGCCATTTCATCCACAGTGGTGACCAATTGGATGCCTCTGGGAAGTCACAGGCAGGGCAGGAAGAGGCCTGTTCTGTTACTCGGAAGCAGACTTGGTGAGGGAGCTGAAGCTGGGCTGTAGAACACGTGCTTTGCCAAAGAAGAGGTCAGGTTTCATTGCACACTCCTCTGGCAGAACAAGTCTACAGCCAATTGCATAGGAAGTGCTGAGATGCACAGACCGACTTGGGATGTTCCTCTGAACCAAGTGGCAGCAACAAGCCATCGTGTCCTATCGCCACTGATAGACTAATTCCCTTTTGAAGTCATCTTAGCCGGTGGCCAACATTGCCATATTGGATCATAGAGCTGGAAGCAACCCACGAAGTCATCTAGTCCACCCCCGCCTATGGCAGGAAATATTCCTAGAGCATCTCTAAGAGCCACCTGTTGAGCCTCTGCCTGAAGATCCCCCATGAGGGAGAACCCTCCCTTGGCAATCTGTTCCACTGACCAACCGTCCCGTCAGGAATTTCTTCCTGATATCAGCCAATTCTATAAAGGCACATGAACTTAATATAGTATTCTTTATAAACATCACTGTAAAAATAATTTCACTCGTTGCCTAAAGAAGGCATTTCATGAAGAATGTTTGTGTGCTGTTGTCTTCTCAAATTTCCATTTTCTTTCCACTTGAAATTCTGGGGGCAAGGGGAAATCCAAAAAACGCACACACCCTTAACATAAGCAGAGCCCCCTATGCTGGATCAGGCCAAAGGCCCACCTAGTCCAGCTTCCTGTATCTCACAGCGGCCCCACCAGGTGCCCCAGGGAGGCATGAGACAACAAGATGCTTGGATCCTGTGGCCACTCCCTTGCACCCGGTACTCCGAAGTAGCCTACTACTGATGTAAGGAGGTTACAACCCATCATTGCTTATAGCCCATGATTGACTTTTCTTCCAGAAATCTGTCCAATCCCCTCTTAAAGGTATCCAGACCAGATGCCATCACCACCTCCTGTGGCAAGGAGTTCCACAGATTAACTACCCGCTGGGTAAAAATGTACTTCCTTTTATCTGTTTTAACTCTCCCAACCCTCAGTTTTAGCGGATGCCCCCTGGTTCTGGTGTTTTGAGAGAGGGAAAAGAACATCCCTTTATCGACTCCATCCCTTCCATGCATAATTTTGTATGTCTCAATCATGTCCCCCCTCAGGCGCCTTTTTTCTAGACTGAAGAGCACCAAACGCTGCAGTCTTTCTTCATAAGGGAGGTGCCCTTTTTCGGATGCTTTCCCTTTTTTCAACATGGCTTCATGTCTGGCCTGCCACTCCACCCAGTCCAAGCCACCAGCTCTCCAGTTAGCCTTTGGGGGAAATTCAAACCTGTCAGTCCAAGAGTGGCATCAGTTATCTGAGGCAGCAGATGTATCCCTTCAGATTGCACCGTTCACCTTGTACACGGAGATGGAGTTCACCCGGTGATTTGCATTCGGTCTACCTGCCTGGGTCCTTGCATGCTACACAAGCAAATTAATTCCTAACCCTTTCCCTGGCCCTCCTAGAACAGACAATGTCCTTGTTCAAACCTCTTTTGTGGCCCTTTGTCGTCGTTGTCTCTTCCCATTAAGCTGTCATCTCCTTTGCCCTGGCTGCATGTTGCGGTTGCTCTTGTGGAAGTGTGCAGTTTCCTGACATCCGACTCTTTGCTACCGTAACATCAGGACGTGATATTTCAGCGTGCCAATTCACCGGAAAAGAAATGGGCTGGAGTGGTTTTCTTGCTTTCTGACCAGATAAGCCCGAAGCAGATGTGATTTTCCTCCCCTGGTCTTCGGGCTGGGCAGAAAACTGCTCTTCTAGAAACTCACGTGGTTTCCCCTGCAGTCACCAATGATTCTCCTTGGAAGGAAATCTTTGGAGGGCATTTTAGTGCCAGCCCTCTGAAGCTGCTGGATGCTGAGTCTGACCATCGGTCCATCTAGTTCGGCAATGTCGGACACTGACTGACAGTAGCAGGTCAGGATTTTGAAGGTTGTTTTTTTTTTAACTCTGCCCTTCCTGGAAATAACAGGAATCAAACCTGAGACCTTCTTTAAGCAGGAACTCTACCACTGGGCTGCCCCCTCTTCCCCCGAGACACCCCCTGAGAAATCACCAAGATTTCACCGAGAAATCACCAAGATGAAATCATCAAGATTGCAAAGAAACTTGCTCAGTTTCCCCTGAACGGGTTCATGTTTCTCCTGGGGACAAACCTTGCAATTCGATTCAAATTTCTCTTTCTGTGAGACCCTGTTGGTGCCGAGCCTAGAGATTTGCAGGAACCCCTCAGCAAAGATGGTGGTTCTTGCAGCATAGCTCGGAATGTAGAGTCGTTGCACACTGTTAACCTTTGCACAAAGGACATATTGTCCTGCGGTGACAGTCAGTAGCCATGGGGTCAGAGGTCCCTCGATGGGGGCCTGGATCCATGAGCCAGCCCTGGTCTGCCTGCTCTGTAAGGTGTTTTACGATTGGCTGTTTCATAAGCAAAACTTGTGCACTGCTTCTTTCTTTACCGTGACAGAGCCCGTCAGCAGCACCGGAAGGGTGAAGTGGTGATGCTAGACCTCCATCATAAGAACTGGCAGTGCAATCCTAAATTGTGCTGGAGTGGCGAGATCAGCGGCGTCATGCAGCCGGAATGCTGGGCGGGAGGAATGGGTGAGCGGCAGCCCGCCTGTTGCATACTGCTCTGTTTCACCGTCTTCCCCGCCCCCGTGAATCCCCGGGGGCGGGGAAGACAGCAAAACGGAGCAGTACGCTACAGGCGGGCTGCCGCTCACCCGTTCCTCCCGCCCAGCGTTCCGGCCGCATGACGCCGCTGGGCAAGATCCAGATCCAGGGAACCGTGGCTGTGCAGGGGAGCCTCCCTGGGCAAGGGCACATTTGTCCCCTTGCCCCAGAGGAGACTCCAGCCACCCCATAGGGTTCCTCAGATCTGCGCAGAACCAAGGAACCAAGGAACCCCTCCCAGTGGGGCCTTGGATGCAGCCTAACAGCTGCATCCTGGCCCTGCCCCCTCCCCGGGTTGGCACACCTGCCCACCCGCCCACCCAGTTCTGCCTCCTCCCTGCCCTCCCTCCTCCCAGAACCTCCCTTGCGCCAGCTGAGTTCGGCTGGCGCATGGGAGGCTCCTGTCGGTGCTCTCAAGCCGACGCTACGAGTGGCATCGGCCCAAGCGCTGTAGCGCCAACGTGGGGGGTGCCACTCAGTTTCTCTGCGCTGGTGCTAATGACGTAGTGCCAACGCAACCGTGTTGCATCAGCGCTTTGGGGCGCTCAGGATCGCGCCCTGAATGGGAGAGGTGCAGGCGCAGTTCCAAGGAGCCCGTTGGGGCAGCTGGTGCCTACTCTGAGTAAGAGTGCCCACAATGGTGCCTGCAAATGTGCTCTTGCCCCGTGGAAGCTCCAGGCAGCTCCAACTTCGCCATAATCCCGAAGAGCCGCGTTTCCCAATGGCTGAGTTTCGGCCAGTCTGTCCCCTCTTCCCCCAAGCAGAATAATTTTCCCATCTCAAACGCCCCATCAGTAGCTGTTCTGGGCCGGATCAAAGTCCATCAGTTTGGCAGCCGTCTGAAGCCTCCTCGCTGCTTGTAGCTCCCTGGCTGAAAGACGTCTGGCTGCCCCAGTGCAGAGAGGGCTGGGGGGAAAACAGCCTTGTTCCTGCCCTTCAGTGACAGCTGCCTGAGCATGCTCTGAGCTTCGCCCCGCTCTCGATGACAGACTGGCTTTGATCCCCTGAGAACCCAGTTCAATTTTTAATAAACCTCCACTTCATAAAAGATGTACAAAGCCAAAGTGTGTTTGCCTTCGTTATGGCTGAGCCTCACCTTCTGTCGGACTGGCGGAGGAGACGGCACAGTCGGGATGTGCTAAGCTGCACAAGCGTGATGCCCACGACCACCACTGGGTTGTGGGAATGCTGAAGACGACGGTGGTGATGCTGCCCCCGAGGGTTCTGTAGGAAGCCTGCTGTGCCCCCCGACCGTCTGCAGCAGTAACAGCAGCAGGCAGCAAGCCTGGTGTGGAGCCCCACCCCCAGCGACGGGATCGACAAATGACCTGGGGGAACGCTGGGCGGGACTTCCGCGGGGCTTCCGCGTGATTGGCTGCCCGTCCGCAGCGTTCTGCAGCTGTCCTGGCCTGGGGGGGCTGCCCCCGTTAGCACGCCCCACCGCTGCTTGCCCAGGCACCCGGCGCGACCCTCACCCGTCCTCCGCAGCGAGCAGGAGCCCCCCCCCCGAGGCCAGGGCAGCTGCGGATCACCGCAGACGGGCTGCCAATCACCCGGATGTCCCGCCTACATCCCGCCCAGCGTTCCCCCAGGTCGTTTGTAGATCCCGTCACTGCCCACCCCCCTCTGGATTGGCCCACTCCGGGATGCGAGGATTTTCCCCAGGTGAGCCTCTGGTGCAGGTCACCACCAAACAGGTGCCTTTGGTGTGCACCTTCTGTAAGCGGCAAGTACCCCCCTCTTTCTCCTTGTGCTGGCCTTGTTCAGTGCACAGCTCCAGTCACGTGTGGCCGTTCAGAAGGGTTCAGCAGATTCAGACATCCAGGGGGGTTCCAAGAAGGCCTCTCCTGGTTTCGGAAGTTACACAAGCCTCTTCAGAAAGCCGGGGTGGCTTTTCAGTGGGTTTTCGCCCAAACCCGGAATTTTCCTGGAAAGGGGTCTGGGCTTCGGAAAATCTCCCGGGTGCAACTGGAGCTCAGCTCTGGTCACATCTGGGAGGTCTTTGAAATCTGCAAATATGGAACCCGTGGATAACGCGCGCAAATTTATATTTGCGTGGAATGTGTGGAATCAGATGTATTCTGATGTCCTTCATAAGAACATAAGAACATAAGAAGAGCCCTGCTGGATCAGGCCAAAGGCCCATCTCCAGCTTCCTGTATCTCACAGCGGCCCTCCAGGTGCCCCAGGGAGGCATGAGACAACAAGATGCTTGCATCCGGTTGCCACTCCCTTGCACCCGGTACTCTGAAGTAGCCCACCACCTTTGTAAGGAGGTTGCACAATCCATCATTGCCTGTAGCCCATGATGGACTTTTCTTCCAGAAACCTGTCCAATCCCCTCTTAAAGGCATCAAGACCAGATGCCATCACCACCTCCTGTGGCAAAGAGTTCCACAGACTAACCACCCGCTGGGTAAAAAAGTACTTCCTTTTATCTGTTTTAACTCTCCCAACCCTCAGTTTTAGCGGATGCCCCCTGGTTCTGGTGTTTTGAGAGAGGGAAAAGAACATCCCTCTATCGACTCTATCCCTTCTGTGCACTATTTTGTATGTCTCAACATGTCCCCCCTCAGGCGCCTTTTTTCTAGACTTCAATGCCCTTTGGGCAGGCAGGTGGAATACAAATCAATCCATCATTTTTTCCCATCTTCCTCTTCAAAGAATTGCTAAGAGGGAGGGGGGAAACGTGGGCAGAAAGGCACCCCTTGTGCCCAGCACCAGAGACACAGCAAGAGAGGAAGAGACGCCTGTTGTGCCGGGAGTGTTTTCTTTGCCGAGGCCACCGTTTTCCTTTCTCTTTCCCAGGATCAGGCCCCAGGTTCCCAGCCAACGGTTTGGCCGCCGTCTCATTCAATCAGGTTCAATCCATTGGCAAATACGTCGTGACAGACTATTTATTCTCTGCAGGAGTGCTTGGAAAGCTGATGTTCCGTTCAGCAAAGCAAGGGGAGCCTTCCTTAATCAAACCACAGGGGTGTTTGGCTGGAGACAGGAAGGTCTGAGCACTGACAGGCTGCGCCAGAACTTTTGACTCAGCTGTACTGGAAGGGTTGGGTTCCCTCCCCCCCTTTGCTGCAGTGAAACATCATGTGCAAAACATCATGCACGTCTGTGTGGGAGAAATTAAAGAGGCTGGAAGAGATTAGGATTTTCCAACAGACATTAGGTGCAAACATCGTGTGCAAAGTGAAGATTTCAAAGTCCCACACAAGTTGTTTGTTCTGCTGTGTGTCTCATCCCCATACCACCCATGTACCTGGGCTTTACATAGAATTCTAGTTCCCTGCCCCAAGAGGCTTGCAGTCAGCGGTGTTATGCTGCCGGAACGCTGGGCGGGACATCCGGGTGATGGACAGCTCGCCCGTCGCGTTCCGGAGCGTTCCGCCGTTTGCATAATATACGCAGGCAGCGTAATTGGTTACGCAAACAACATAACACTGCAGAACGTGACGGGCGGGCTGTCGATCACCTGGATGTGCCGCCCAGCGTTCCGGCAGCATAACACCGCTGCTTGCAGTCTAGCTAGTGACACAGAGGAGGAAGGGAGGCTGGGACTGAGAGCTCAGCCTGCAGTCCTACTAGAAAGTTGCCGCAAGTTTACAAAAACACCACATGGAACCAGGACAGGCCTGAGCATGGCTGGCAGATCCAAGGAACATTTTGGACAGGGTGAAAAAACCCCAAGTGAAAAGTCAAGCACAGCCATGCAGGTGCTTCCAGAATATTTCAGCCGCCTAAAGCAGGGACATTTTTTTTCTTTGAAAGAAATCTTGGAGGTCTAATTCCACTTGACGTCTAAAAATGAAGAGAATGTCTTCGTTGGTGTACAGATGCATCGGCCTAAAATTTGTTTTGTCAAATTTGTAAATCTCGGGTGTGCCGCAGACAGATGCATTACAAAAACCCGTGGGGAGAGAGCATTGCTCCCAAGGTCTTTCTACCTGTTTTCGTAGTGAGTAACAGAATTGCAGTAAATATGGTAGACCTCTCAGGTCAGGAGCTGTTTGGGCCTTGCCAACTGATTAGGAAAGGGAATGAATTAATCCCAGCTAACTGGGCAAGAGGCACTTTTCCAAGTGGTGCTCTTCTTATATCTAGCAGCGGGAGAGTAATTGTCCCTCTTCACCCCTGCGCAGGGTCTTGTCTAGTGGCTGCTGCTGCTGGTGTTCTGCATTTTTAGATTGTGAGCCCTTTGGGGACAGGGAGCCATTTAATTATTATTTTATCTTGCCTGTAAACCAGTTTGTGAACTTTTTGTTGAAAAGCAGTTCATAAATACTGATTGATGGATTGATTAAGCTTATGCCCACCTTGTATCGGAACTCCCAAAATGAATGCATAACACTCGCACCACATTTTTTGAGTGCACTTCCCATGTATTCTAGTGCCGTCATCTGAAAACTTCCCGCATGAGCACTCCCTTTCTGCAAACCTTTGCTTGCTCAGAAAGTGGAGGAAAAACTTCAGGAATAAGATGGGGAAAAGGGAAGGTAGTTTTCCTTGCAAATTGGGCAGAAGATTTAGCCGAGAGGGTTAATGCCTCCGTTTGCCTGAAGATAACAACTGAAGATCTGAAGGTCGTGAGCTCAGGACTGCCGGAAGTCTCTCCTTACCTTGCAAACTGTGGCTGATTAAAAGCTGAGTTTCAGCTGCCTCGTGGGAGGAGGAGTGTGCTGAAGTCAGCTGCATCTCTGGTGAGAGCAGGGAAGCCTCATCAGCCAGCAGAAGACAGACGGGTGGCTAAGAAAGAAGGCTAAATCCAGAAAGAAAGATCTGTATGAGTGTTGTTCTTGAAAGACAGAACATTTCTGTAAATTGTAAAAACCTTCGGGTTTATGAATAAAAGTCTGCCTATGTAAACCGCCTTGAGTTACAGTCACTAGAGAAATCTAGTGATCTTAAGAAAGGCAGTATATAAATACATGTATTATTATTATTATTATTATTATTATTATTATTATTATTATTATTATTATTGAGGTGAATATCATCCCTGTCACCAGTTGCTGCATGAGTGAGCCTCCTGAACTCTCTCTCTCTCTCTCTCTCTCTCCCCCCCCCACGAGTATCAATTTTGCTTCCCTTTTTTCAAAGGTTGAGTGCATTTCATGAGTGGTTAGGCAAGCTCCGACAGAGGCAGACATCTTCTCAGGAGCATGCCAGTGTGAAATTGGTCCGTATGGCGCAAATTTGTTTCCCCATCAGATTTGCCATGTTGATACCAGATGTCGCAGCCCGTTGTCTTTCATCCTCAGGGAGCAAGACGTCGCTATTTTGAGGTCCTTTGACGGTTCTCCGCAAATTGTATTTGATATCAGCAAATCGATCATTTTCATTTTCTTTAGACCCTGTGAAATTTAGCAGTGTGGCTCAAGAGTTTCACGAAACGATGTGTTTGTGAGCATATCGAGTGTGAATTCTCAGTAGTACTAGAATATAATTGGCAGGTCCAGATGAACCTTAAAACTGGGACTTTGGTATTTCTTTGGTAGGCCCAAATAAAGGACTGGCACCATCTGCTGGTGAAGAAGGAACTCTGCAGTTCAGGAGAAATCTTCTGTACACCTGAGTGCTGATCACTCAAGTCCAAAGTATCATAGAATCATAGACTTTGAAGGGATCTACAAGGTCATCTAGTCCAACCCCCTACCTATAGCAGGAAATCCTCCTAGAGCATCTCCAGCAGGTGCCTGTCAAGCCTCTTCTTGAAGGTATCCAGTGAGGGAGAATCCACCACCTCCCTCCAGTGGCAATCTGTTCCACTGTCGAACTGCCTTTATCATCAAGAAATTCTTCCTGAGGTCCAGCCAAAATCTCCTCTCTTGCAGTTTGTACCCATTGGACTTAGTTCTATTGTCAGAGGCAGATGAGAACAGATTTGTCCCTTCCTCCTTATGACAGCCCTTCAGGTGTTTGAAGAGGGCCATCATATCACCTCTCAGCCTTCTCTTCTCCAAGCTAAGCATACCAAGTAGTTCAATTGGAGGCGCAGAAAAGGTAGATTGAGTGCAAATGGCTTTTTCAGAGTTGAAAATGGTTCCTTATTGGCTTGTGCCAGTATAAGGTATATTCAAGAGAAGCTTCCAGAAAGCGTATTTTAGAGTTTCATTTTGTATCTCTGCCTGCCGGAACCTCAGAGTTAGTCTCCGTTGGAGTCAGCATGCTGGATATTTTGGAAACGTGCCCAATGGCCTGGTGTGTGTGTGTGTGTGTGTGTGTGTGTGTGTGTGTGTGTGTGTGTG
>JAJKFI010000059.1:4176925-4188708 GCA_029204185.1 Lerista edwardsae
CCCCCCGGCTTCAGAAATCGATAACAGAAGTCTATGGGCGGGGGGTTGACAGCGATATGACTGATTGCTGCCGTGTCTGAGACTCGAGAGATCTTAGACAGGCACTGGGGGTAGAGGAGGCCCCTGCAGATGGGGGTCAGACAGCTGGATGGAGCCACGCCCTGACTCAATACCGAGCAGCATAATCCACCCAGCTATTACCCTGGGGCTTCAGACTTCTCTAAACCCAACCCTGCTCACCCTATGCCCCTGTAAGCACTTACTGGAGAAGGCACAGGCTGCAGCTCAAGGGGGAAGTGCTGGCTCTTCAAGTGTTTGCTTCCTCGAAGCTAGGGGCAGAACTTTGCCTTCCTGCCTAGGTGCTCGACTGAGTGCGGATCAAGGAGGTTTAATAGCAGGAGACGGCATCCCTTAACGCGCGAATGCTCGTGAGGTGAAGCCAGTCGGCGGGCTTAGCCGCCATGTTAGTTAACTCAAAACAATCCTCATTCCAAGCATTTCAGATTGCTTTGCTCGTACTGTTCAGGATTTAATAGTTTATTCCTTAAATAAATACTTACGAAAATAAAGACATGCGATCATGTAGACACATTATTGGTAACCTTATTATGATTTATGTGCAATTACAAGGCTAAATTCCTCATAGTAATATTACTGAACATACTTGCTGTCTATTTAAACTCAGATTGCACTATTTTGACAGACTTTATTAAAAATCTACACAAGCAAAAATAAAACGGTCATGCCCCATAAAAAAAAAATTCTGTTAATGTTCAGAATTTCATAAATATTACAGTAGAAAATGAAAGGCGGAAAAATAAAGTGTGAACACGCAGGCATGATTAAAGAGGTTGATATTAACTTTTACACACGTGCAGGGAGATTTTCATTCGTGAATTCGCGGCAATCCTCCTTGGCGGCGATGATCTGACTGAGTCAACAAATATGGCCGCAGGTGCCCGGATGTGGCTTCAAGAAAATGATGTCATGCATCAGGTTGGCTGATGGTTATTATGATCCACGGGGCTTGTGTTTTATTTTATTTTTTAATTGTTTTTAAATTGTTTGTGTTTTTAATCTTGATTGTTTATTGTTTAATACTGTTTTTAACTGTTTTTAATGTTAATTGTTATACTTTATTTTTATCTTTTTTAATATTGTAAGCCGCCTTGGACATCTGCCTCGGCAGAGGAAAGGCGGGGTAAAAATTTCTTAAATAAATAAATAAATAAAATGCCGTCTCCTGCTATTAAACCTTCTTGGTGCAGATCTTTATTCAAACTACATCTGCTTCTTCTGGGGATATGCTTAAGGAGCTGTCCTAGGTGCCAACCTGCCCTAATTGCCTGGATACTCCCATTTTTCTAAGAGCGCAATCTGAACCAGGAGTCAGGCCGGCACAGTTAGGCCAGCAAAGTTTGGCCGGCACCAGGGGCATCGTAAAGCATGTTTGGGCCACTCTCGGAGTCAAAGAGGCCAGCACACGGATATGCGCCATCCTCCCTGACATCGAGAGCAGTCCAAATGCATTTTCCCTCTCCTGCCTCACGTTTTGACTGTACACCTACAGCAAAAGCATCAGTCTTGGACGGTTGTGTCTCCCCCACCAACCTCTCAGCAAATGAGCAACCTCTAACAATGGCAGAAAATCAAAGGCGGAGGTATAAGCCAGGTTTTGATGTAACGACTATCTCCATAATCAACAATGTTTTTGTAGCGGGCTGAGAAAATTAGATGTCAGCACCAGGTGGTGTGAAGGTCACCAGATTCCATCACTTAAAGCGATGTACACAGATCCGCCCTGACGCATCCATTTGTTAACTCGGGCCGCACCACTCAATGGGGAAGCCAGGGGTGAACATGTAAATGGGAGGTGCCATGTCAGGCAGGACCAAGGGGGGACTCTGCAACATGGAATCATTTTCCCCCCTTGTCTTTCTTTTTGCATTGCACAGGATTGGCTGACGAAATTTGGGTACCTGCCTCCTCCGGACCCGGTGACGGGACAGCTGCAGACGCAGGAGGAGTTTGCCAAAGCGATCACAGCCATGCAGCAGTTTGGAGGACTGGAAGCGACAGGAATTCTCGGTCAGTCCAAAAATGCAATGTGTGGGAACACCCTTTTTGTTTTCCGATTCCATGGGCCAATCTGAGGACATTCTTGTTATTGTCTTGGAGCCTGATAGGATGTGATGGGAATCCATAATCAATAAATAAAGGGGTAATCAGTCAGGACCCTTCCCTCCCCCCACAAACCCAGAGGTCAGAGCTGCAGGACCCAGGAGAGCTGCAAGTGACCAGTTCTCTACAGCAAGGTCCAGGGGTGGACTGAACCATGGAGCCTTTCTTGCTCATTTGCCAGAATCTTAAGACCCTAAAGAGAGCCCCAGTGGAGGCCCAACAAAGGCCCACCTAGTCCAGCTTCCTGCATCTCACACTGGCCCACCAGGTGCCTCAGGGAGCACACAAGGCAACTAGATGCCTGCATCCTGTGGCCACTCCCTTGCACCTGGCATTCTGAAGTAGCGGACGTCTAATGTAAGGAGGTTGCACAACCCATCATGGCCTTTAGCCTATGACGGACTTTTCCATGTGTATTTCTTTTTACTCTCCCAGCTCTCAGTTTCAATGGATGTCCCCTGGTTTTGGTGTTGTGAGAGAGGGAAAAGAACATCCCTCTATCGACTCTATCCCTTCCATGCATAATTTTGTAGGTCTCGGTCATGTCCTTCTGTAGGCACCTTTTTTCTTGACTGAAGAGCCCCAAACGCTGCAGTCTTTCTGCATAAGGGAAGTGCAACCTTGCAATCATTTTTGTTGCTCTCTTCTGTATCTTTTCCAGCTCCACTATGTCCTTTTTGAGATGTGGTGACCAGAACTGTACACAGTACTCCAGCTGTGTTCTTGCACTCTTTCTCCACTCTGTCGAGTCTCTCCTGGACTATAGTCTGCACTGGCATGCAAACACTGGGGATTGTAACATTCCCGGCATGGGAGGGTCTGGGGGTCCAGCCCCCTCTCCCATTAGGACCCCTGGATGCCAGGTCCAGTGTCACCTAGGACTGGAGCCAGGGCTGGTCTTTGAACAGAAGAGGTGCCTTCGCCTATCAGAGCTTAGCATGACCGACACTGACAGGATCTCTTGAGGGTTTCACAGGAGTGGCTTTTTTCCAACCCTTCCTGGAGATGTTAGATGAACCCGGAGCCTCCAACATGCCAAGCAGGGGTCCTTCCACTCAGTCCCACCCCATCCTCACCCCCTTCTTTCCCATCCTGCCAGGACCAGATTCTGAACTTCTACACACAGCAAGGGCAAATTAATTCCCCCAATTCCTGCCCCATCCCTTAAGAACATCAGAAGAGCCCTGCTGGATCAGGCCAAAGGCCTGGCTAGTCCAGCTTCCTGTATCTCACAGTGGCCCAGCCTGAGGTGCCTCAGAGAGCACACAGGACCACAAGATGCCTGCTTCCTGCTGCCACTCCCTTGCACCTGGCATGTCAGTGACAGCCTACTTCTAAAACCAGGAAGTTGCACAGATCCAGTGATGTCATGCAGGGGGAATGCGGGGGAACTCAGTTCCACTAGTTAAAATTAGGGCTGACTCCGCCCACTTCACTCTCCCTCCTCCCCCCCCTCCCAATTCCTCTGCAAAGAGCTTTTCTTCTTGGTTGGCCAGCACTCAGAGGGTTAAAGGGAGCGACTCCGGATTCCTAGGGGGGCGAAGGGGGAAGGGCTGCAGTGGGGAAGTCCCGTCCTGCACAGCCCCCTTCCTCGCTCCCTCCAGCCACCCACGTGGAGTCAGCAGCCGCTCTGGTGAGTCTGCAGCCCACTGAGGAGAAGGCAGTGATGTCATTCAGGGGGGACGGACCAGAACGGGCGTTCCGGATCCTAACGGGCTCCGTGGCTGCTTCCGGGTTGTTGTTTTTTCCCCCAACATTTGAATTTGAACTCAATAGTGAGTTCCTGTTCCTAAATCATTTGAATGGCACCACTGCACAGATCCATCATGGCTCAGACCCTGTGCTGGACTTTGCCTCCTGCAGTCTGCCCAGCCCTCTCTTAGACGTCATCCCCACATACTATGTTCCTTGACCTCCCACTCCTCTGCCGCCACTCATGGGCTTCCTGCAGCTTCCCCGGGCTGCGTGAAGGGTTTGTGTGCTGGAGCCAGGTGGCCCCGTTCGCAGTTTCAAGGAAGCAATTACATGGCTCAGGTGTTCCGTTGTCCTTTCGACAACCCATGGTGAGCCATTATTCCTGCAATCTTGCATGCTTCTGGGGGTGCCACGTTGTGTTTGCAGAGAGCTTTTCCTCTCCAGCCTTCCACACCCCTCCCCCCCGCTGCCTGATGCAAGATGGGAACTATGCAGACAGCCAGGTTCTCTTCCACCTTTCATTTTCGGTTTCTTTCCTCTCCTCCCCACTTTAATTATTTTACCAACTAGAGAAAAATTCTCTCTTTTTGGAATGACTCTGATTATTTGGACCTTTCTCAGGCACAGCGAGTTAATCCGCTGCTGCTAGGCTTTCCGACCGGAAGGTTGGGAGTTCGAGACTGCGCGACGGAGTGAGCTCCCGTCGCTTGTCCCAGCTCCTGCCAACCTAGCAGTTCGAAAGCACCTAAAAAGTGCAAGTAGATAAATAGGGACCACTTCGGTGGGAAGGGAACGGCGTTCCGTGCGCTACGGCGTAGAGTCATGCTGGCCACACGATCGGACAAAACGCCGGCTCTACAGGCTTTGAAACGGAGATGAGCACCGCCCCCTACAGTCGGTCACAACTAGACCATTCGGTCGTGGGGAAACCTTTACCTTTACCTTTACCACACTACCTTTGTGACCCTGTTTCTCATTCATAGTGGTTTTGTGATTCTGGAAAGGGAAAAATTCTGGAATCGCAAAAACCACAAACTCCAACCAGTAAAAATGGAGGTGCTAAAATAAAAGTTATTCTGAGAGGGTTTCGTTCGAATTGGAGAGCTTACAAATAGCAACATCCACACCTGGGGCCTGATGTAATTCGTACTGTCACCCGATCCCTCCTTCCTCTTGGTTTGTGACTTAGACTGCAGAGGATTATAATCAAGATTATGTGTAATTACTGGATTAGACAGTGAGAGGAGGGGAAAGGGAAGGGAGCAAACAAGGCTTTTGGTGGCAAATCTGTGAACACACACACCCCAACCATGGCTGAACAGCTGCAACCTGCAGGGGGAGGATTTAGTTAGTGGAGGAAAACTGACCTCTGAAGGAAAAATAGCAGAACAGGGAGGTAAAGGTAAAGGTTTCCCCAAGACCAAATGGTCCAGTCATGACCGCCTATAGAGGGCAGCGCTCATCTCTGTTTCAAAGCCTGTAGAGCCAGCGTTTTGTCCGAGGATGAGCTTCCGTAGTCATGAGGCCGGCTTGACTATATGCCGAGGTGCACGAAACGCCGTCACCTTCCCAATTTTTACGTTAAAAGTTGTATTGTTTTTAGTTTTTTGGCCATAACTTTTGATAGAATTAAGATACTACACTCCTGTTTTTTTCATTGAATTCAGGGTGAAAGTCCACACCCAAACAGTATATAGCATGATGGTATGATCTTTTAAAACCGGAATTTTAGCCATTTTGGTCCCTGTGTGCATCATACACACACACACACACACACACCCATGTGCATCACCTGGTGCGGGCCCCCCACCCCCCTCATGACGCCACTGGCTGAAGCTGTTGCCCAGGCTGTGAGAGGGGCCCTTCTCAGGACTTCCCGGGAGATCGGACGCTGTTGGGTGCAGTTCAGGAGAGGACGCACTTGCAAACGTGGCCCAGGAGGCCATAAGAACGTAAGAAGAGCCCTGCTGGATCAGGCCAAAGGCCCATCTAGTCCAGCTTCCTATATCACAGTGGCCCACCAGATGCCTCATGGAGCACATGAGACAACAAGATGCCTGCATCCTCCCTTGCACCTCAGATTCTCTGCCGCCTGTTCGCGGCTGGCCTGGACAACCTCGCTGGCTCCGCCTCCTCTCTCGCTTAGTCTTTGCCCTCCCTCATTTCTCCGTCTTTCTGCATTTCACACACAGCCTGTTTTGTCGTTCTTCCCCCTGACCCACCATACACAAATGCTGATACACCAGTTGAACCCATGAAGTCTAGGGGGATGCTCTTCTTTACACCACCAGTCTAAACTATGCCACCTTCCTCCTCCTCTGGAGAACCCAGAAGTGATGTCACAACATCACCGCCTAGGTGGTGCTGCCCAGTGGCATCACTGGCACCAGTTATTTAGCACTGGTCTGACTAGACCCACCCCACCCCACCCCAAAATACTGAGTGTTGGGAGAGTTAAAACAGATAAATACTTTTTTTTTCTCAGCGGGTAATTAAGCTATGGAACTCCTTGCCACAGGAGGTGGTGATGACATCTGGCCTAGGTGCCTTTAAAAGGGGATTGGACAGATTTCTGGAGGAAAAGTCCATCATGGGCTATAGGCCATGATGCGTGGTGCAACCTCCTTACATTAGTGGTAGGCTACTTCAGAGTGCCAGGTGCAAGGGAGTGGCAACAGGATGGAGGCTTCTTGTTGTCTCATGTGCTCTTTGAGGCATCTGGTGGGCCACTGTGAGATACAGGAAGCTGGACTAGATGGGCCCTTGGCCTGATCCAGCAGGGCTCTTCTGATTTTTTTATGTTCTTAGCTGCAGAAATTTACAATATTTAATAAGTACAATGTTTCTACTCTGCTTTCTCCCTTAAAGGACGCAAGGTGGCTTACAAATATTGTTTCAAAATACCACATCACAATTAAAAATGCAAATTATACATTAAAAACCATCGCAACTAAGAATATAAAAGACAATAAAATGTAAATAAATAAAACATAAGAGCAGGAGCCATCTTACAGAAAACCCCAAGCGTGTAAAAGCCAGATGTTAAAAAGGCCATACATTCCCTTACCCAGAATTGCCCCCCTCCCAGCAGAATGCAATCGTTGCCATTTTGGCAGAGCTACATCAGCTGGGGGAGCAGAGAAAAGACAGGATTGGGTTGTCTTCAGGCAACATCAACAAAATATTTGATTACAATATGAACTTAAATATTATACCTGTGCTCAATTTTCCATTCAGTTCTCATTAAGTAATTCTAAACAGACCGTAAAGTTGCAATTATCTCCTGCCTAACAATTCAAGTCTATTTTATACTGGAGCTAGAAATATTCAAAACGACAATGACATCCTTAATAGAATGCTAAACAGGCACCAGGTCTCTTCAGGTAAAACTAACACGCTTGGTCTGTATGTCATGGCCTGTGCCCTAAGGAAGGCAGCCACGACTAAGGGCCAGACCACATGAAATGGTGAATGTGTGTGCTGTGAATTGAAAAGAAGCATCAGGAGCAGGAGGAGGCAAACTGAAACATTTGCCTAGGGGACTATGTTTACAGCAAGGGCAGTGGTTCTCAAACATCTGTCTCCAGAACCCTTTACTCTCCTAAACGGAGTCTCAGGCAGCACATGAGCAGAGTCTCAGGGAGCCTCAGAGCGCAATCCTAACCTGGAGTTAGGCCGGCACAGTTTGGCTGGGCACAAGGAACACCATAAATCGCATTTGGACCACTTCTGGAGTCAGGGAGGAGGGCGCACGCTGGTGTGGTGGCCTCTCTGACTCCAAGAGTGGCCCAAACATACTTTAAGGTGTCGCTTGTGCTGTCCTGGCCGTGGGCACCATTCTGAAGGTCCCTGCCACCTCTGGAAGGCCTCTAGCATTCAGAGATCTGCTGGCACTTCCTGCTGCACTCTGATGGCTTCCTGAGGGGTCTCTGCTGGATTCAGTGGTTCATTATCGGCCACCTTGCGACCTGTGAGGATTTCCAGGAACCTAACCCTAGCGGATAACGAGGACTGACTGACTGACTGTATTTGGATTGTGGCACGAAAAAGACCACTTAGCTCAAAGGCTGTCACAGCTGGTAATCATTGATGGCTTGTCCTTACTCATGAATCTATCCAAATAAAAACATAAGAAGAGCCCTGCTGGATCAGGCCAAAGGCCCATCTAGTCCAGCTTTCTGTATCTCACAGCGGCCCCACCAGGTGCCCCAGGGAGGCAGGAGACAACAAGATGCTTGCATCCTGTGGCCACTCCCTTGCACGCAGCCTACTACTAATGTAAGGAGGTTACAACCCATCATTGCCTATAGCCCACGATGGACTTTTCTTCCAGAAATCAGTCCAATCCCCTCTTAAAGGAATCTAGACCAGATGCCATCACCACCTCCTGTGGCAGGGAGTTCCACAGATTAACTACCCGCTGGGTAAAAAAGTACTTCCTTTTATCTGTTTTAACTCTCCCAACCCTCAGTTTTAGCGGATGCCCCCTGGTTCTGGTGTTTTGAGAGAGGGAAAAGAACATCCCTCTATCCACTCTATCCCTTCCGTGCATTATCTTGTATGTCTCAATCGTGTCCCCCCTCAGGCGCCTTTTTTGTAGGCTGAAGAGCCCCAAACGCTGCAGTCTTTCTTCATAAGGGAGAAATCCTTTCTTTCCTCAACCTTCTGAACAGGGCCGCCTTATGACTTCCAGTTGGCAGAGGTGGGGTGCCAAATGCTGCCCCCTTTATCTAGTGATGCAGTGCGCACTTCACTTCCTGCTCCCTGGATTGGAAGTCTGGAGGAGAGAAGAGTGGTGAGCTAGAGTGTCCAGTGCTCTCTCCCACCACTTTCCTCCACACTATTTTCTTCTGCTCCACTTTCCAATCCAGGGAGGGGTCGAAGGAAGAGGACAAGTGGAGGCCAGCAGGCAGGTGGAAGTAGGTGCCCCCTCACCAGTCTTCTGCCTAAGGCACCCACCTCACCTGGCCAGCCATGCACTTAAGCCAGTGATCATGAAGACAACTTGAAACAGGATGGGCAGAACATAATCCGTGGAACTCCTTGCCACAGGGTGTGGTGGTGGCTAGATACCTTTCAAATGGGTTGGAAAGTCCATCACAGGCCACAAGCCGTGCTGCGTGTTTGCAACCTCCTAGTTTAAGAAGTGGGCTGTCTCAGAATGCCAGGTGCAAGGGAGTGGCAGAGGGCACAGGTGTCTTGCTTTCTTGTGTGCTCCCTGTGGCACCTGGTGAGTCCCTGTGAGCTGCAGGAAGCTGGACTAGGTGGGTCAAGCGGGCCTCGTCTGATGTTTTTAGTGCCACCTCGTTTTAAACAGGCTCCTGCTTCTGCAAAACGCTCCTGGGCTGAGATCGCAAGGCAGCAGCTTAACTCATCCCCCTGCTTACTTTTTGAAATATAGATGAGGCCACGCTGAAATTAATGAAGACGCCTCGCTGCTCTCTGCCTGATCTCGCTGCGTCAGCAGTGAGGAGGAAGCGGCACGCTCAGGTGGCGACGAAGTGGAGCAAAAGAAACCTGTCCTGGAGGTAAGCCGCTAATCGTTTTTTCCCACTTCGGCTGTTGCACAGAGGACTCACCCCAGCCCAGTCCCTGCTGGTTGGGGAAGGGCAGTCACGCCACGGTCGGACACCTCTGTGAAGGTCCCCAGTCCCATCCCCGGCATCTCCAGGAAGAGCGGGGAGCAAATCTCTGTCTGGTATCAACAGCATCAGCCGTGAGTGCAAATAACCTTAATAATAAACTATGCAAATAATCTGTGGATGGCAGACCTTCATATACTGGGGTACACTCAGTGGTGTCATCTAAATGATTTAAGAACAGGTACTCACTTTTGATTGGCACGTGTCGGGACCCACCCACCAGAAGTGACATCATAAGCCAGAAGTGAGGTCGTGGCAGGAAGTGACATGAAAAAAGCCCTTTTTGAGGCCTCAGACAAGTTTAAACTGACCCAACAGTTGCAACGGTATTCCACAGCACCCCCAGAACATGTGAAGGAGGCCTGGCATCATGTTAAAGTGACCCAACAGTTCCAAAACCCCAGAGCAGCTCATTTTTCAGTGGCAAGGCAAGGCAAGGCTCCGCTCGCTGCCTGCCTGGCTCTGAGAACACGCAGGCAACTCAAACGTGCAGGAAATTCAAACGTTGCAGGGGGCGGAGTCGACGAGTGGGCGGGCGAATGGGCGGGGCCAGCTGTAATCCTAGAAACCGGTACTCGCGTACCCCCGCGTACCCCCTGCATGACATCACTGGGTACACTGCACTGAGACAAGGGGAAAAAGAGTTGTGTTGGATTTCTCCGGCCGCTTGGAGGTCCACGTGAGGTGGCGCCCGGATCCTTTGGGGAGATGCCCTGCTGGAGCTCCTTGAAGTGCATCCCTCCGTTCTGGAAACTGGTTGGAATTAGCCGGTGTGACCACAGCGCCATCTACAGTTGCTTGCAAAATTTGGTTTCGTGCACACAATCCCCAAATGGAGACGACAATAACGGCTCGTAAATGTTTGTGCAAAAGGGCCCTTTAGAGCAATTTCTGTGTGTGGAGTCCCCAACTGATTATTCCTAGGTGTTCAGTTACAGTCTGAATTTAACGGCTAACGAGAACAACAACATATTTATATACCTTTTTTCAGCAAAACAACAAAGTGTGTGGCTTTTTTCAAATACCTGAAGGGCTGTTACATGGAAGAAAGAACACATTTGATCTCCACTGCCTTAGAGTAGAACTGGGTACAGTGGGTAGAGGCTGCAAGAGAGGAGAGGAGGCTGGCCATCAGGAGGAATTCCTTGACAATAAGGGCAGAACATATTGCCGAAGGAGAAGGTGGATTCTCCCTCACTGGAGACCTTCAAGCATGACGGGCACCTGCTGGAGATGCACTAGGAGGACTTCCTGCTACAGGCAGGGGGTGGACTAGATGAGTTTGTGGGTTCCCTTCCAACTCCGATTCTGTGGTTTTATTTAGCCTGGAAAAGGGTGAGTGGAAAGGGGTGTGGTTGAGATTTATGGTGTGCAGGAGGTGGAGAGAGGAAAGCAAAGCAAAGAGCCTTTGAATGTTGTTTCATGGCAGGAGAAGCACCTGCCTTCCTTTGCTGCTTGGGGGCTCCCCAAAGGCCCCGGGGGGGGCACGTTGGGCAGCAAGAGGCTAGAAGAGGTGGGCATTGAGCATGAGGCCGCAGGGCTGTGCTGATGCCATGGCAATTTTTTCCCCATCGGCATCCTTCACGGGCGGCTCTTTGCACCCTCCCAGCACCCCCTGCAGATGCTCAGGCAGATTCCACCAGAGGCTCAAGCGACACACCGTGTCCCTCACCTCCCCCAGTTCCCCGTGAAATCGCCCAGAAATAGCACCGGCTGCCACGTGTCAGTGCCTGGACGCCGTGAGGCCCCCCAGGCGTGCGGAAGGAAAACGGCCCGTCCTTCGCTGCCCGGGTGGCCGTCGGTCTGCACGAAAGGACGAGTCTTGGCGTCTGAATCATCCCCTTGAAGCTGGCGTTTAATGTCACGGCAACCCCCGGGGCCAGACTGCTCCTCCGCCGGCTTGCAAATGCCAGTTAGCCCTCTGGCAAGGCAGGCAGGCAGGCGGGGAGGGGGTGGCGTGCCAGGAAAAAACAGCCTGCTGCTGTGAACCGCCGGCCAAGTGACTCCGCCAGAAGGAAGAGGTGGCTCTGCCTCTGCTATTGGTTGAATGAGGGGAATCAATTGACGTTCCCCCTCCCGTCCTTGTTGACTTGGCTCCCAACAAAGCAATCTGGGGGAGTCAGGAGCAGCGGCCAGGGAGACCGTGGTGGGGCATGTCCTTGGCACCCCAAAAAGGGCCTCAACCAGCGGCGTCATGCAGCCGGAACGCTGGGCAGGAGGAACGGGTGAGCGGCAGCCCGCCCGTTGCGTACCGCTCCGTTTCGC
>JAJKFI010000059.1:4193603-4255707 GCA_029204185.1 Lerista edwardsae
TAATAATAATAATAATAATAATAATAATAATAATAATAATAATAATATTTGAGGTGCTCACCCAAAGACTGGGACCACTTCTGAGATGCTTTTTGGCTTATTCCCAGAGTCCGCACTTTCCCCAAGGAATCTCACCTGGGCCACGACACGGTCCGAGCCCTCATGTACTATGCCCTGAAAGTGTGGAGCGACATCACGCCGCTGAACTTCCACGAGGTGGCGGGCAACAATGCCGACATCCAAATCGACTTCTCCAAAACGGACCACAACGACGGGTACCCCTTTGACGGCCCGGGGGGCACCGTGGCGCACGCCTTCTTCCCGGGGGAGCACCACACCGCCGGAGACACCCACTTCGACGACGACGAGTATTGGACGTTCCGATCGTCAGGTACGTGCGGGTAAGAGAGTGGGAGAAAGAGCTGGGCGGCCCCCTGTTGCTGTCGAGCTTTGGCCTGGCATCCTGGGGGTGTGATAATCGAGCAGGGGCACAGGACGTTGACCAGGCAGGCTGGAATTTGTTTTAATCTGTCACATTTTTAACATTAAACAACAGGGTTGTTGTGAGGATGAAAGGAGGAGAGGAGCTATGTGCCCCACCCTGAGCTTCTTGGAGGAGAAATGTCTAGAAAAAAGGCGCCTGAGGGGGGACATGATTGAGACATACAAAATTATGCACGGAAGGGATAGAGTCGATAGAGGGATGTTGTTTTCCGTCTCTCAAAACACCAGAACCAGGGGGCATCCGCTAAAACTGAGGGTTGGGAGAGTTAAAACAGATAAAAGGAAGTATTTTTTTTACCCAGCGGGTAGTTAATCTGTGGAACTCTTTGCCACAGGAGGTGGTGATGGCCTCTGGTCTGGATGCCTTTAAGAGGGGATTGGACGGATTTCTGGAGGAAAGATCCATCATGGGCTATAGGCAATGATGGATTGTGCAACCTCCTTACAAAGGTGGTGGGCTACTTCAGAGTACCGGGTGCAAGGGAGTGGCCACAGGATGCAAGCATCTTGTTGTCTCATGCCTCCCTGGGGCACCTGGTGGGCCGCTGTAAGATACAGGAAGCTGGACTAGATGGGCCTTTGGCCTGATCCAGCAGGGCTCTTCTTATGTTCTTATGTTCTTGACAACAAGGCAACATTCAAAGAAGCGAACACGTCTCTCCTAAGAGAATTCTCTCGTCACTCAGGGCGCACAGAAAGTGAAGCAAGGGCCAAAAGCCGGTCTCATTTCTGCTGGAAGGAAAGAAGGGATGAGTCTTCTCCAGTGTGTTGATTTGTTAGGTCTCTTAGAAGGTTAGGTGGTCCTCCAAGCAATGTCCTCTTTAGCTTCTCTGACAGAACCTCAATTGGGAGATGTCAACTGTAATTAATACCTATGTGCCTGTCCTTCTCTCCAGATACCCATGGCATGGACCTGTTCGCTGTGGCGGTTCATGAGTTTGGCCATGCCATTGGCTTAACGCACATCTCGGCCATAGAGTCGATCATGAGGCCATACTACCAGGGCCCCGTCGGGGACCCCCTGAAGTACGACTTGCCTTATGAAGACAAAGTCCGCATCTGGCAGCTGTATGGTGAGTTGATCCTGGCTTCTTCCCTGGTGGAGTTGGTTGCGTGAAGAATGGCTAGAGAAGCCAGTAGGCATGGCAGTGGCATACCAAGGTCATGTGGCACCCGGGGCACATACATTTTTGCACCCCCCCCCCTCTAGGTTCAGTGGGCTTTCTGAGGCCTGCCAAGGCCACACACATCTACTCATGGCCTCGGTGAGTCTCAGAATGGCCATTTAGGCTGGCAACACTGGACGTTGTGTGTCTAATGCTTTATAATGCATTACAAGACCTGGGGAACTGGAAGTTGTGTTTTTGGGGGCAAAACAGCCATTCTAAGACCCACCAAGGCTGCACATGGAGACGCATGGCCTTGGCAGGCCTCAAAAGAGCCTCCAGAGGCAACCGGAGCTGCACTTGAAGGCTTCAGATTGAGCCGAATTCAAAATCCATGGACAATTAGGCTCAACCACTATAAATGTGCATGTGTGCATATAATACAAAATTCATGTGTGTTTGTGTATATACATACACACACACAAACACACACACAATTAGTGAGAGAGTGTGTATGTGCACACAACTTATGTATGTTTGTACAGGTAGATTAAGGGACATGGTGGCGCTGCGAGTTAAACCGCTGAGCTGCTGACCGGAAGGTTGGCAGTTCGAGACCACGAAACGGAGTGAGCTCCCGTCGCTTGTCCCAGCTCCTGCCAACCTAGCAGTTCAAAAGCATGTGAAAATGCAAGTAGATAAATAGGGACCACTTCAGTGGGAAGATAACAGCGTTCCGTGTGCCTTGGCGTATAGTCATGCTGGCCACATGACCACAGAAGCTTGTCCTTGGACAAACACCGGCTCTTCGGCTTAGAAACGGAGATGAGCATCGCCCCCTACAGTCGGTCACGACTAGACCATTCGGTCGTGGGGAAACCTTTACCTTTTACAGTTTGATAATCCCTTATCTGGACTGCTTGGAATGGGAAGGTGTCTGGATTTCAGAATAATTGAAATCCAGCTCAAGCCGGAAACTGACTGGCAGGCAGCCTGTAGGCACCGATGCCCCACAAAGGCATACCTTGCCTTTGCATTGAGAGGGCATCAACTGGACTCTACGGGAGGAGGCATGACAACATCCTGGGTCCCCGAGCAATTGATTGGTGGCTCTGCACCCCCTTCTCCAAGGCTGCAGAAGCCAACCCTCTTATAAGAACATCGGAGGAACCCTGCAGAATCAAGCTCTAATCCAGCTTCCTGCATCTCACAGTGACCCACCAGGTGCCTCTGGGAGCACTCAGGGCAACAAGATGCCCACGTACTGTTGCCACTCCCTTGCATCTGGCAACACAGCTTGTAAGCTGGGATGTCTTCCTCCCCCATCAACCTATCCAGTTCCCTTTCCAAGGCATCGAGGATTTCAGGTGCCATCGCCACTACTTTGTGGCCAGGAGTGCTGCAGGATAATTGTTCGCCGGGTTAAGAAACGCTTTGTTTGTCCACAGGGGTCAGGGAGTCTGTGTCTCCAACCGCCAAGCCTGAAGCGCCACAAATGGACGAGCACCCCTTCCTGCCTGACCTGCCAGAGAACCGCTCCACTGTTCCGTAAGTTGGGTTGAGAGGTGAACTTGAGGCGCCACTAACAAGCCACTGTCTTCTCAGCCCATTCAGCTTAGACTTAAGAACATAAGAACGTAAAACTGCTGGATCAGGCCAAAGGCCCATCTGGTCCAGCTTCCTGCATCTCACAGCAGCCCACCAGATGCCTCAGGGAGCACATGAGACAACAAGATGCTTGCATCCTGTTGCCACTCCCTTGCACCCGGACTTGCCTATGTGGACTGGACAGCAGGTCCAGGGTTGTTCTAATTTTTGGGGGGGGTTCTTTAGCCCAAGCCCGGATGATTGATAGCCCTCTGCCCCTATGGTGGAGGGCTGCCATGCCTCCCTGCACCTCACAGCGCCCGAATTGCTCCATTTCAGAGCGATTCGGGACACCAGGGAGGGCGGGCAGGCCCAGAAGCAGCTCGCCCGTCCTCCGGAGAGGCGGCGCAGCCCAGGCCCATCCGCAGAACTGGCGGAATGGCGTACCGGGCCATTCCGCCTGGATGACGCCACTGAATTGAGCCCTATGGAAAGTGAAACTTCCCCATTCATAAGTACGCATTTACTAGTGAGTAAGCAAATGTGCTTCAGCTCCTCTTGAAGACCAGGTGAAGGGAAATGCAAGGCCACCAGAATGGTCCTGATCTGATGGACATGGTGCTCAACAAATGCTCTGGGATGCTGCCCCCCCCAATAATATAAAGAGGAGCACAGAGGCTTGAGCAGCTGGTAAAGTGACGCTTGTTTTTAGTCTTGTGAAGCTAGGTGGGTCCTGATAGAGCACTGTCTGGTTCTCAAACGTTTTAGCACTGGGACCCACTTTTTAGAATGGCAATCTGTCCGGGACCCACCAGAAGTGATGTCGTGGCCGGAAGTGCCGTCATTGTGACGCCAGAGCCTGCTGTTTTCCTGAGAAGTTGGGTTATTTCTCATTTTCCAATGGCAAAGTGAATCGGAAAGGGGAAAAAAAGCCTAGTTACAACCTTGGCACAAGCAACACTACCAGACAGCCCTCCCCGCTGTCCGGTGTCTCATCTTCCCATCTTTTCCATGATGGCTGCACCAGGTGCTACGCGACCCACCTGAAATTGGCGAGTGACCTACCTAGTGGGTCCCAACCCACAGTTTGAAAAACACTGCAAGTGTAGCATATTGTTTTTAAAAGTGGGTCCTGGTGCTAAATGGTTGTAGACCCTTTCTGGTAATGGCTCTCATACCTGGGGCAAGTTCCAGGCTTGCCACAATTTGCTGTTCAGTCGCTAAGTCGTGTCCGACTCTTCGCGACCCCCTGGACGACAGCACGCCAGGCCTCCCTGTCCTCCACTAGCTTCCGGAGTTTGCCCAATCGTCCATCGTTTCGGTGACACTATCTAACCATCTCATCCTCTGCCGCCCCCTTCTCCTTTTGCCTTCAATCTTTCCCAGCATGAGGGTCTTTTCTAAAGAGTTCTCTCTTCTCATGAGGTGGCCAAAGTATTGGAGCTTCAGCTTCAGGATTTGTCCTTCCAGGGAGCAATCAGGCTTCACTTCCTGTAGGATGGACCGATTGGATCTCCTTGCAGTCCAGGGGACTCTCAAGAGTCTTCTCCAGCACCATAATTCGAAAGCATCTATTCTTCGGCGCTCTGCCTTTCTTATGGTCCAGCTCTCACAGCCATACATTGCTACTGGGAAAACCATCGCTTTGACCATGCGAACCTTTGTTGGCAGGGTGATGTCTCGGCTTTTGATTAAGTTGTCTAGGTTCGCCATAGCTTTCCTCCCAAGAAGTAAACATCTTTTCATTTCATGGCTGCAGTCACCATCTGCGGTGATCTTGGAGCCCAGGAAGATAAAGTCTGTCACTGCTTCCATTTCTTCCCCTTCTATTTGCCAGTAAGTGATGGGAGTGGTGGCCATGATCTTAGTTTTTTTGATGCTGAGCTTCAAGCCAATTTGGGCACTTTCCTCTTTCACCCTCATCAGAAGGTTCTTTAGGTCTTCCTCACTTTCTGCCATTAGAGTGGTGTCGTCTGCATATCGGAGGTTGTTGATATTTCTCTTGCCACAATAAAGAAGGAAAATTCTCCCGCTCCCCCGCCCCCATACAGAGGTTCATCCTTCAAGGGCCATCAGAGAAGCTCTGTGCTGGCCAGTCTCCAGGCTTTGCAGCTGTTCACTCAGCTCAGCTTGGAAATCCTTCCACAGCCAACCCCAGGCACCCTGGCCCAGCATGCAATTTTAATCAGCCCTGTTCCTTCCTCTCCAGCAGAGCACAGCTGCTCAGCCACCGTCCTCCTCGACCTCCGTGAGACAGGCAGGTTTCTCGAGCCTTTTCAAGGGCAGCACTGAGAGGGAGGGAGGACAGAACCTCAGAAGGAAAGAGTCCGGTCTGGGGTGCTCCCCCAGTGACAAAGCACCCGTGTTGCATGCAGACGGACCCAGCTTTGATTCATGTCATCTCCACAAGACTGTGCCGCCAAATCCCATCCTGCAACAGAGAACTTAAAGTTAGGTTCCGCCAAATTCCCTGCCGGGCCTCCCCAAGGACCTCAATGCCCACATTAGGCTAACTAGTTTCCCCACTGAGCAGCCTCAGAGATAGGCAAGAGGGAGGGGGTTCAGTCACCCACTGGGCATCCTCTCTTCCAGCAGCTTTGTTTTGGGATCACAGGCTGGCCAGCCTCCTCCAGACTGCCCTCTTCACTGGCTTTGCTCAAGATACCCCACCACCAAACAATAGGCAGTCAGCTTGTCCCAGCTACAACTGCCTCCTCCAGCTGGTTCCTCCAGGGGCATGGCAGCCAAACAACTCTTTCCCACAGTCGTTCCCCACAATGAGCTTACCTTAGGCAGTCCTTCCTCTAGCCAGTCTTTCAGCCAGTCCTTCCTTCAGGCCATCCAACAGGCAGGCAGGCAGGCAGGCAGGCAGGCAGGCAGGCAGGCAGGCCGGCCGGCCGGCCGGCCGTCCGTCCGTCCGTCCGTCCCCTGCTTGGTGCCCTCCTCCAGGACCTTCCCAGGTCCCATCCCAGCTCTCTTTTCCCTCTGCTGTCTCCAGCTTTATACTATGGATCCTATATCCCAACCAATCAGTGGGCAGGCTTTAATTCATCAGCCACGCCCATCTGCACCTGTGCAAGGCTTGCAACTACCTTCTGGGATTAACCCTATAATCCCTGGTTTATCTGGGACAAGGGGCCTTTGCTGATACCACTCCCTATCCTCGGGGTGGCTTCTGCCTTTTCCAATACAAAGACCCGGTTTGAAATCCTGGAATCAGCAGTGACCAGAGGCTCCCAAGCACTTTAGCACTGGGACCCACTTTTTAGAATGTCAATATATCAGAGTCCAGTGGAAGTGATGTCATTAACCAGGAAATGATGTCACGGTCGCCTCCTTCCATGTGATCCACTCTCTCAGGTCATCTGAGGGGGCCCTTCTGATTCTGCTTGTCCCACTGCCCTGCGCATGCAATGCACCAGCTGCAAGGAACCCGCTCTCTGCCACAGCACTGGACCCAGTTGGTGCAGTCAGACCAAAGCTGGCCCAGATAAGCAACACCATTTTTTTTCCTCCCCACCAGGTTCCGACAGGACGAGCCTAATCGCTGCAACACTCACTTTGACGCAGTGGCGCAGATCCGAGGGGAGGCTTTCTTTTTCAAAGGTGAGTGTGCGCCGCTTTTCCCTTCAGAGTCGTGCTTGGCAGCAGATCTCCAGCACTGGGGCATGCCAGGGTCCACCTGGCCAGGTGGCCCTTTTGGTGGATGTGGGCCCCTGACCAATCTGTCTGTGCAATAGCCCTGCCCAGTGGTGTCATTCAAATGATTTAGGGACAGGAACTCACTTTTGATTGGCACTTGTCGGGAACCCGGAACCAGCCACGGAGCCCGTTAGGATCCAGAACGCCCGTCCTGGTCCGTTCCCCCTGAATGACATCACTGCCTTCGCCCCTCTAGGAATCCGGAGTCGCTCCCTTTAACCCTCTGAGTGCCGGCCAACCAAGAAGAAAAGCTCTTTGCAGAGGAATTGGGAGGGAGGAGGAGGGAGAGTGAAGTGGGCAGAGTCAGCCCTGATTTTAACTAGTGGAACTGAGTTCCCCCGCATTCCCCCTGCATGACATCACTGGCCCTGCCCCTCGGGATGCCCTGGTTGTGCTTCCAGAAGGGTTGTGCATCATTGCAGCTCCAGTGGAAGAGGAGAGAGTGGCTGGAGCATCTGTTAATGTCTCTTCCCTTCCGAGCATCTCTCCTTGCTGGAGCCCTGGAAGGACTGCTGAGCCGGCAGCTCGCATCAGGCAGGGAATAGGCTGATGTTCTGATGTTCTTAAGGTTGCGGTGCACAGTCTGTGCTGTCCTGTGCTCCACGCCAGTCTGCAGTGCTGAGGAACCCTCCGGAATGCTCCAAAGGTTGCCTGGAAATCAGTCTGAGAACTTCCACGCTAGGAAAGAAATGTGGGGACAGGGGACAGCTCCAACATACAACATGCCTCCCACATTTCCTGCAGTTGTGATAAATTAGCTTTTGATGGCTCTGAATGTTGGGAGCATAATCAGTGGTGTCATTCAAATGATTTAGGAACAGGAACTCACTTTTGATTGGCACTTGTCGGGAACCCGGAGCCAGCCACGGAGCCCGTTAGGATCTGGAACGCCCGTTCTGGTCCATTCCCCCTGAATGACATCACTGCCTTCACCCCCCTAGGAATCCGGAGTCACTCCCTTTAACCCTCTGAGTGCCGGCCAACCAAGAAGAAAAGCTCTTTGCAGAGGAATTGGGAGGGGGAGGGGGACAGTGAAGTGGGCGGAGTCAGCCCTAACTTTAACTAGTGGAACTGAGTCCCCCGCATTCCCCCTGCATGACATCACTGAGCATAATGCCTTTGGGGGAGCACAACCGCAGGTTGGCCGAATTAGGTTTCTCCAGGAAATGTTGGGAACCGGCCATTTCCCAGCACTGAGCTTCACTAGGGATGCAAAGAATATCTTGATTTAACCGTCCATGTTTCCCTTGAGCACACAAAGAGCACCCAATCTGAAACGGGAGCCTTTTTCACTTTTCTTTTTCAATTATTTATTATTACTGTAGATCTGGTATCTGCAGTTTCAATTATCCGGGAATCTGTGGAGGGAATCTGTGGAATCTGGGGGGGAGGGGACTGTGTGCCCTATGCACCCATTAACATTAAAAAAGCTTAAAAGGGTGAAATTTCGTGCTTAAGCAGGTCTTTATGTGTATAGGTTGTAACAGTGATGGCAAACGTTTTGGGTTTGCCGTGTCAAAAATGCCTAACTTGACTCTGTTGGTGTCACGCCCCACCTCCAACAAAAGAGAAACAATTATTTCCGTATTCATTTACTGCAATAAATACAGTCTAATCATTTTGGGGGCTATTCATTGTATTTAAAAAAACCCCAAATCATTTAAAAATCAGTACAAAAAATTAAACCGTTACAAAGAAATCCTCAGTTGTTTTTGGGTGTTGGTGAATGCTGGCGTGTTGCCCAAAATATCATGGCGTGTCACCTTTGACATGCATGTCATACATTTGCCATCGCTGGGCTATAAGTTGTGATGCAGTGGGAACAGGCTGTTGGCCTGTCTTGATTACACATGCTCTAATGCTAAACAGGAAGTGGTCAACTTCACTTGGGAGTCCAGGTTTCCATATCCGGGGTGTGTGTGTGTGTGTGTGTGTGTGTGTGTGTGTGTGGTAGTGATTCCCCAGGGATACATGGGCATGCCTGTAACTTACACATTTTCATTTGTACAAACATCCACTTGGCGTAGTGTAGTGGTACATTTTTAAAGTCCAGGAGATCATCGTGACACCCCCATACCTGCTAAAACCTTACTGCAAAAAAATCAGCTTTGCATGTCTTTGTTAGAGTGTTTTCTTCCCCAGCCACGTATTCCTATGTTGAAACTGATTACACTCCCTTTGAAGATCCAGCTTGTTTCCTTCCAGGCTCTTGGAGTGGGTTGCAGGAGTTTTAAACCACATACTGTATATTTCAAAACTTAGAAGGAATAGAGTCGAAAGAGGGATGTTCTTTTCCCTCTCTCAAAACACCAGAACCAGGGGGCATCTGCTAAAACTGGGGGTTGGGAGAGTTAAAACAGATAAAAGGAAGTACTTTTTTACCCAGCAGGTAGTTAATCTGTGGAACTCTCTGCCACAGGAGGTGGTGATGGCATCTGGTATAGATGTGTTTAAGAGGGGATTGGACAGATTTCTGGAAGCAAAGTCAATGGACTATAGGCAATGATGGATTGTGCAACCTCCTTACGTTAGTAGTAGGCTACTTCTAGTCAGAGTACTGGGTGCAAGGGAGTGATAACAGAATGCAGGCATCTTGTTGTCTCATGCCTCCCTGAGGCACCTGGTGGGCCACTGTGAGATACAGGAAGCTAGACTAGATGGGCCTTTGGCCTGATCTAGCATAAGGGTTTTTCTTATGTTCTTAACTTTAAAATGGCATTTAAAAGTATTCCAGTTCAATATAAAAGATACGTTAGCGTGACTCAGAAGTAATCCCACTGTGTTCAGTAGGGCTGCCTCCCAGCTGCTTCAGGTTGCAGCATTGATGCAATGTGAGCTACACACTGTCTCTCAGGCAGTGTTTGGGAGAGATGCTGGCCTGTGAACTATGAGCCATGGCTCCCGAAGGAGTGGTGGAAAACCACCCAGGGGAGACACGGGTAGGAAAAACTCACTGCCCTAAACAGTGCGTAAGATTGTTGCCCTAAAGGGGAGCCGTGGCCAACGGCCCAGTAGGTCAAGGGAGCCGCCAGTCATAAACACCTGGGAATCGCTGGCATGCGTCCCTAGGCAAATTTCTCAACTCTTCTGCTGCTGGACCGGACACTGCTTCCCATCTAAGATCCTTTGAGGGGAAAGACATGTCAAAGGCAGTGTATGAGTACATCTGATGACTTTGACATTTCCGCTGCAAGAAAAGTCCTGTTTTGTTTCCCTTGACCGCACCCTGAGAACAAAATCTGTACATTCTCAGCAGTACTTGGACCATTTCCTAGAGCGCAATACATTTTTCTTACCAACTGGGAGAAGGCAGACAAAGAGAGAGGCAGACAAGGCTGCACAGTGGGCAAAGCAGCGGACAAGTCTCTCCGCAAGGCAGAGGCGGATCTACAGGGAGGGCAAAGCTCTAAGTGTTGCAAGAAGCCTTACCCTGTCATGTAAATCCCTCCTCTCCCTTGCTGCTGTAGCCAGTAAGCAACGCCAAGATGTTGCTTTTCCCTGTGCTAAAAGGTGCAGGAGAGGAGTGATTTCCACTGCAAGGTAAGGCTTCTTGCAAAACTTAGAGATTTGCCCTCCCTTAGATCTGCCTCTGCTGCAAGGGGCAGGGCCGTGATTGCTTAAACAGAGCCGTAGAAGCATGCCTCTACCCCTCTTGGGGGCTGAGCTTATTACACTGAGGGTCAGTTCCATTCCCACCCACGTCCAGCTGCGCACAGAGAGAGAGCCCTGCCGAGCTACACTGAATTTCCACGGATACTTCAATCTTGCAACCGATTTTCTAATCCTAATTCGAGAATTGGATCGTCGTAATCTTGCTCACTGGCAGGGATGTTTCATGGCTGTGTACTTGAATGTGTACAGTCCGAGAATGACAGTTTGCATTCCAGGAGCATCATTTGATTATATCACAATGACTGTACTTCTTGCTTGGCATCACTTCTGGTGGGTCCCGAAGAAAGTGTCTTCTATAAATAGGGTTACCAGATACAAACTGGGACAGAGTGCCTGTACCTTGAACCATTGCATAGGAGAGGGAATTTTGGCAGGTGAAGCTTTCTAATCCCTTCCATGTTGAGCTGCACATGATGACATTCCCTCTTTTATACAATGGTTAAAAGTAAAGGCTCTCTGGCCCAGTTTGTATCTGGTAGCCGTATCTGTAAAGAACATTCCCCAGCCCCACTGGATCAGGCCAAAGGCCCATCTAGTCCAGCTTCCTGTATCTCTCAGTGGCCCACCAGATCCCTCAGGGAACACACAAGACAACAAGATGCCTGCATCTCATTGCCACTCCCCTGCATCTGGCATTTTGAGATAAGTGGGTCCTGGCCTAAAATGCTTGAGAACCACTGGCCTATACCCTGCAATTGAATGAAATGTAAGAACCTTGGATTCAGCACCATCTAGTGGCTGAATGTGGTACAGTGTCTATCATTCAATCGAATGATATTTGACTAGCACAGTGGTTCTCATATCAGACCAGGACCCACCAATCCTGAAAGAAAAAAACAACTCTCATTTGAAAATTGAAACTGTTAACATTCGCAAAAGGAATATAGCAAGGGTAAGGCCTGCAGCCTCCAACATGGCTGCTCCCAGCTTTCCGCAACCCACCTGACATCAGGTTGTGACCCACTAAGTGACCCACAGTTTGAGAAACACTGGATTAGAATGTACAAAATTTTCCCAACTGGCGACTCCCTTGAGCTCCTGGGCTAAAACTGAGGGTTGGGAGAGTTAAAACAGATAAAAGGAAGTACTTCTTTACCCAGTGAGTTAACCTGTGGAACTCTTTGCCACAGGAGGGGGTGATGGCATCTGGTCTGGATGCCTTTAAGAGGGGATTGGATGGATTTCTGGAGGAAAGGTCCATCGTGGGCTATAGGCAATGATGGATTGTGCAACCTCTTTACAAAGGTGGTGGGCTACTGGTACCGGGTGCAAGGGAGTGGCCACAGGATGCAAGCGTCTTGTTGTCTCGTGCCTCCCTGGGGCACCTGGTGGGCCGCTGTGAGATACAGGAAGCTGGACTAGATGGGCCTTTGGCCTGATCCAGCAGGGCTCTTCTTATGTTCGTATGTTCTTGTGCTCCAGGCCCTGGGTATCGCAACAATGGCTGAGCTGGGATTTGAACCTAGATATTAGATGACACAGTACTGACCTAGATGGCCAGTACTCCAGGAAAAGCAGCTTAGCCCAAAGAGAGAGTTTTTCAGGACAGGAGATCCATGAATTCACGCTGCCAACGGTTCTGTTCTCTGTCCAGGCAAGTACTTCTGGAGGCTGACCCGGAACAGACACCTGGTCTCTCTCCAGCCCGCTCAGATCCATCGCTTCTGGAGGGGGTTGCCACTGAATCTAGACAGCGTGGATGCCGTCTACGAGAGGACCCACGACCACAAGATTGTGTTCTTCAAAGGTAATCGGAAGCCTCTGCCTCAGGTGCAGAAAACAGTCCCTTCCATTGTCTTCAGGAAGGCCCTTGGTTACTTCTCCATCACTTGGCCCACTGCATGTATCCTACAACAGGTATCAGGGCGGAGAAACCATCTCTAATGGTTTTGGCGGATCAGCGCTAAGGAGAGTGGGGGCCAACATCTGTGGTTGTGGTCTACTGTTGTGGCAGTTCAGGAGCTTTCCTGGAAAAACACCCACCCACCCACCTCAATAGCCATGCCTTCTTGACATGGGAACAAAACAATCCATCTTAAATTTCTTCATTTGAGTTTTTGTCCCCTGCAACTTATTTCCACTTTAAAGAAACAAATAAAGTTGCTTGCTTTGCTGTGCCAGGGCTGCCTAGGATTGGGCTGCCCAACAGTGCTCTGTTTTATTTCTGGATAGCTTTTTGTTACCCGGCGTTGCCCGGGTAACAAAATTATCTTCCAGAGTTTATGAGTTTTGCACCCCTTCTTGCCCCCCACGCCGAGGGTGGCTGAACCTGGACAACCACGTTGGGAGCATCACCGCTCGCCTCGGCGACCCCGGAAACTATGGACTCGACACGGAGGCCCCCTACTTTTCACACGGGAGCCCCCACATACACCCACCCTAGGGGGCACTAGTGGGGCCCGACCCCCGCAGTGTTTGTAGGCTTCCGCAGGCTGAGTTTGGCACCAATCGGTCCAGGCGTTCCAGCAGGGCATGGCGGACATTTTGTCTCGCACCCCTTCTCGCCCCCCCCAAGCCGAGGTGGGGGGCTGAACCCGGACTCCAATGGCATCAGGACTGTTGCCACTCGTCCCGGCGACACCGGAAACTATGGATTCGACACCAATTTCGGCCGTTTTCGACCGTTTTCACGCAGGGACCCCCACATACCCCCACCCCCAGGGGTGTCAGGGGGGTCTGACCCCCGCAGTGTTTGTCGCCAGGCCGCAAGGTATACGCGTGCCAAGTTTCATGCCGATCGCTCCAGGCGTTGCGGAGCCTATGCGGAACACACACACACACACACACACACACACACACACACACACGTTCTTCTTTATATATATAGATAAGTTACGGATAAATTATATCAATCCTCTGTTGTTTCTTGCCCTTCTGCTGAGCTGTGTTGCTCAGACGGTGTATTTCCCACCCCGGCTTTTATCCTCACAGCAACAGACCTGTGAGGTGGGTCAAGCTGTAAGCCTCAGGATCACACAGTAAGCTGGTCTGAACCCAGATCTCTCCCAGCCCTAAGCCTGATACTGACATCAGAGACTCACCATCAGGCCGTGCCTGTCGCACCCCAGAATCGGCCTATTGGCTGTGCCTGAACTTGTGAACTGGCTGCCTCCCGAGTCAGAGCTTCAGTTCACCTAAAATTACACCGCGCTGACTGGCAGGGAGGCATTTTTCTCTGCCCTACCCTGAGAGGGGTTGAACCTGGACCCTCGACACGCAGTGCAGATGCCAGACTGCTGAGCTATAATTGGCACACAACGCTGTGCCCCTTTGCCTGCAGGCCTGGCCGTGCCTCTGCCTCGTTCTTGCTCCTTTTGTGCCTTTCCTTCTCCCAGCAGGAGATCGGAAACTCATGCAGGCTCCTGCCCTTGTGAAAGCAGCTCCGCCACGAAGCCGTGATTTTTTAAATATATATGCAGTCCTCCCAGTGGTGTCATCCAAATGATTTAGGAACAGGAACTCACTTTTGATTGGCACTTGTCTTGATTGCATTGGCACCCGGAACCAGCCACGGAGCCCTTTAGGATCCGGAACGCCTGTTCTGGTCTGTTCCCCCTGAATGACATCACTGAGTCCTCCCCCTCCTGGCGTGCCTTGTGTCTGAGCCCAGCTGCCCCCCGGCGCACTGCAGAACGTTGCTTTTGCGCGTAGCCGGCTCTCTGCTGCGAAGCTGTACGTGAGACTGCCTCCGACCTCTCTTTCTTCTCCCCAGGAGACAGATACTGGGTGTTCAAAGACAATAATGTGGAGGAGAGTTACCCTCGGCCCATCTCGGACTTTGGCCTGCCGCTGGGAGGCATCGACGCCGCCTTTTCCTGGGCCCACAATGACAAGACTTATTTCTTTAAGGACAACCTGTACTGGTGCTACGATGACCACGCGCGGAGGATGGACTCGGGCTATCCTTCGGAGGCCATCCTGTGGAAAGGGGTGCCCAGCCAGCTGGACGACGTGACCCGCTGGTCCGACGGTGAGTTTGCCGCCAGGTTCAGGCCACGGGGAGGAAATTGCAATACAGCGCAGCTTGTGCATGTTTTCAAATTATGGTGTTGGAGAAGACTCTTGAGAGTCCCCTGGACTGCAAGGAGATCCAATCGGTCCATCCTCCAGGAAGTCAAGCCTGATTGCTCCCTGGAAGGACAAATCCTGAAGCTGAAGTACTTTGGCCACCTCATGAGGAGAGAGGACTCTTTAGAAAACACCCTCATGCTGGGAAAGATGGAAGGCAAAAGGAGGAGGGGGCGGCAGAGGATGAGACGGTTAGATAGTGTCACCGAAGCGATAAGCATGAAATTGGGCGAACTCCGGAAGCTAGTGGAGGACAGGGAGGCCTGGCGTGCTGTGGTCCATGGGGTCGTGACGAGTCGGACACGACTTAGCGACTGAACAACAACAACAACAATGCAGAAGTATGTCCCATTGTGTTCAGTGGGACCGTTTTCTAGCATTGCTGCTGCCTTGGAATTTCAGAGTTATCGCATTTCCACAGTGTGAAAACACCTTCACGGATGCAAGTTTTATTGTGCCCATATTGCAGATGGGGAAGACTGAGGCTTGCCTAAGGCCATCTAATGAGTTGAGAGCAGAGACGAGAGTTGAACCAGGAAAGCCGCTGTTCACCGTCTCAGAGTGCAATCCCAGCCTGGAGTGAGGCCGGCACAGTTAGGCCAGCAAAGTTTGGCCGGCACAAGGAACACCATAAAGCACATTTGGACCACTCTCGGAGTCAGGGAGGGTGGTGCACATCCATGTGCTGGCCTCTCTGACTCCAAGAGTGGTCCAAATGTACTTTACAATGCCCCTTGTGCCGGCCAAACCTTGCTGGCCTAACTATGCAGGTGTGGATTGCACGTGTGGATTGCACCCTTAGGCTCTTAGCCACTGTGATAATACCAGTTCTTTCCATCAAAACTGGGCATGAGATGGTTTCAGGGCACACACAGGGCTGTGTAGAGACCGGGGGCGCATAAAATGGCTTCTTGTCCTGAGCCGCCAGTGGGGCCCGTCCATGGAGATAGAATCACTGGAGACGGCATCCCTGTTGATTTAATAGGAGCCCAGTGAAGCCACCTTGAGTAGACAAAAATGGCTGACTCAGATCATCGCCGTGAGGGAGGATTGCCGCGAATTAGTATACTCAAAACAATCCTGATTCCAAGCATTTCAGATTGCTTTGCTCGTACTGTTTAGGACTGAATAAAAATAAAAACTTACGAAGATAAAAACATAATTTTAACATGGAATACATGAATCTTTCCGTGGAAATTAAATCCCATTTTTCTGACAGCGATTCGCACACCCGTATGCAGAACACGCAGGCATGCTTAAAGAGGTTGAGTTTAACTTTTACACGCGTGCAGGGAGATTTTTATTCGTGAATTCACGGGAACCCTCCCTCACGGCGATGATCTGAGTCAGCCATTTTTGTCTACTCGAGGTGGCTTCAAGAAAGTGACGTCATGCCGTCTCTAGTGAATCTCTATCTCTATGGGCCCGTCCAAGCTCGTTTCCACTCTCCCGGTGTTTTCCTCCGCAGGGGCCACCTACTTCTTCAAGGGCAAAGAGTACTGGAAAGTGATGGACAGCAACCTGGAAGTGGAACCCGGTTACCCACAATCCATTGCCCGGGACTGGCTGGTGTGCAGCGACATGCAGGCGGACTCGCCCGAGCTGGCGGAGAGCACCAGGACCGGGGGCCGCTCCAAGCAAGGCCAGCACGACGAGAGCCGCTCCGAGAGCGAGGTCTGCTCGTGCACTTCCGCCTCTTCCTCCCGCCTCCTGGCGCACACGGCCCTCAGACTCTACCTGGGCCTCGCACTGGCCGCCCTTTGGACAACCGCGACAGTGGCCTGTGGACCACTATGACAGAGAGCAGGCACCCCATGGACCGGCAGAGCTGACCCCAATTCAGGGATGCAAAAGAGGGTCATGCGGATCACGGGATGCGAAGCCGCTCCAGGCGGGCAACGCGACACATTCCTCGGAACGTGACGGAAACCGGGGCAGATTCTCCATGAGAAACTAACTGTGCCGATTCTGGCTTCCTTATTGAGTTCCTTTGAGTTGGGTTTTGATTTATTTCTTTTTTTTTAGTTCACAGGCTTTAACGGCACGTCGGAACGCCTCACTTTTCTTGTCTCCCCACTCCCTTGCCCTCCAGCGGTTGGAGAAATAAAGATTCTGGCTCATCTTGCAGTCAGAAAAGTCTGCCGGTGGTCTCCTGCGTGGGGCGTGATGCGGAAAGGGCCTCCCAGGCCAGGGGGCAAGTGGAAGCCCACCCAGCACTGCCTCCCCATGGCTGGCCTGCAGAGCAGCGTGCTTCCAGCTGTGGGTTGTGACCACAATGGAGTCCAACCAAGCCTCATTTGGGGGGTTGCGACCAGTGGTGTCATTCAAATGATTTAGGAACAGGAACTCACTTTTGATTGGCACTTGTCGGGAACCCGGAACCAGCCACGGAGCCCGTTAGGATCCGGAATGCCCGTTCTGGCCCGTTCCTCCTGCATGACATCACTGCCTTCGCCCCCCTAGGAATCCGGAGTCGCTCCCTTTAACCCTCTGAGTGCCGGCCAACCAAGAAGAAAAGCTCTTTGCAGAGGAATTGGGAAGGGGGAGGAGGGGGAGTGAAGTGGGCGGAGTCAGCCCTAATTTTAACTAGTGGAACTGAGTTCCCCCGCATTCCCCCTGCATGACATCACTGGTTGCAGCCTCCTTTCCAAGTCTGTACAAGGCAGGGTTTGCACCCCATCCGCTAATGGTCCTGCCTGCTCAAATGGAGCTCCTGATAGAATCCTGCACAGCCTCTTCCTCTGTCTTGTCCCACAGCTTCTAAGGCCAGCCCTGCTCAGGCTGCTGCCTCACAGGGCTGTTGTGCAGACTCAAGGGGGCGGAAACTGAGCGGTTGGTTGATAGCAGAGTACAACAGAGAGAAGAAAAGCTCCTCTTCTAACGTACTGACATGTAATTGCATCTAGGCTGCTTGCAATCAGAGGCGGATCTACAGGGAGGGCAAAGCTCTAAGTGTTGCAAGAAGCCTTACCCTGTCATGTAAATCCCTCCTCTCCCTTGCTGCTGTAGCCAGTAAGTAACACCAAGATGTTGCTTTTCCCTGTGAGGACTGGCTAAAACGGTGCAGGAGAGGAGTGATTTCCAAGGTCAGGCTTCTTGCAAAACTTAGAGCTTTGCCCTCCCTTAGATCTGCCTCTGCTTGCAATTCAACCAATGTGATGATGGTGCATCAGGAATGGAAATTGAGGCTAAGGGAAAAGATCCAGGGTGCAATCCTCACCTGGAGTTAAACCTGCACAGTGAGGCCAGCAAGGTTTGGCCGGCACAAGGGACACCGTAAAGCACATTTGGACCACTCGAAGTCAGGGAGGATGGCGCACGTCTGTGTGTCTCTGGCCTCTCTGAGAGTGGTCCAAACATACTTTACGGTGTCCCTTGTGCCGGCCAAACTGTGCTGGCCTAACTGCGCCAGCTTAACTCCAGGTGAGGATTGCGCCCTCAAACAAATGCTGTACTTTTGTGAATCAACTGCTTATTGGTACATCCTGGTTTGGTACCAGGTTCTATTAGCTGGGAAACATAAAACTTCCATGTATTTGGTAAATCGCCATTGGCAGGGTACTAAACTGCTGGAATGCTCAACAAAGCACGTACAGCTCTCCGGAAGTTCAGTGAGAGCCTCTGCTCAAGTGTCACGGACAACTGCTGCTGTTCCCATTCAAATTCACGGTTCATGTTCGTGGCGATGGAATGTTGTTTCTCCTGCACCCGATGTTGCCTTATTTCCAACAGAAACAGAGCAGGCAGACCGGATCCCCTGAGGGGGTGGGATCAGCGGAGGGTTCCAAATCTCATTGTTTGTTTGTTGAATGGGGTCGAGGCACAAAAAAAGGTTGAAGACCCCTGCTGCAGAGGAAGGAAGGGGAAACGGCGACTCCCTCCATGCCGTCTTCTCTTCCTCACCGAAAATGAAGTGGGAGGTATTTGAAAGGAGGAAGACCCGGGAGCTGTGTGTGTCTGTGCATTCCCTGGTTCCTATCAATATCAGAGCCCTCAGAGGCCCTTTGGAAAGTGGTTCCCAAATGTTCTCAACTGGCGGCTCCCTTGACCTTCTGAGCCGTTGGCTGTGGCTCCCCATTAGGGCTGCAATTCCATACATTAAAAAACATAAGAACATAAGAACCTAAGAACATAAGAAGAGCCCTGCTGGATCAAGCCAAAGGCCCATCTAGTCCAGCTTCCTGTATCTCACAGCAGCCCACCAGGTGCCCCAGGGAGGCACAAGACACAAGATGCTCTCATCCTGTTGCCACGCCCTTGCACCCCATACTCTGAAGTACTACTACTACTACTACTACTAATGTAAGGAGGTTGCACAATCCATCATGGCCTATAGCCTACGATGGACTTTTCTTCCAGAAATCTGTCCAATCCCCTCTTAAAGGCATCCAGACCAGATGCCATCACCACCTCCTGTGGCAAAGAGTTCCACAGTTTAACTACCCACTGGGTAAAAAAGTACTTCCTTTTATTTTATTTATTTATTTATTTATTTATTTATTTATAGATTTTTACCCCGCCTTTTGTGCCCGAAGGCACAAAAATATATATTTAAAATATATATTAAAAATACAGCATAACAATTAACATTAAAAACAGTTAAAACAGTATTAAACAACAATAGCAAACAAAATAAAAACACAATTTAAAAAACAATTTAAAAACAATTTAAAAAAAGCAAAACAAAATCTGTTTTAACTGTTTTAACTCTCCCACCCCTCAGTTTTAGCGGATGCCCCCTGGTTCTGGTGTTTTGAGAGAGGGAAAAGAACATCCCTTTATCGACTCTATCCCTTCCATGCATAATTTTGTATGCATGTATTGTATAGGGCGGTGTTTGTTTGTTTTTTGCAAAGATTCGGCAGCTCCCCTGATTGATTTCCACGACTCCCCGCTGGGCAGCCATGGCTGACGCTTTGGGAACCACTGCTCTAGGTGCTAAAAGAAGCCAGACGCATCACATTCATTTTGGTCCTTGATAGACCAGGAAGCCAAGCAATATCACCTGCAGCCAGGTGGGGGCAGCAAAGATAAATGAAGAGGAGAAATTTCAGTCCTTTTGTAACCGAGACCTTGACTGGGTTTCCCCCCACACACACACACACACACACACACTTCCCCGGTCAGGAAATGATAACATTCGACTCTGCCTGAATTGAGCATGATCCTGACATTTGGGGCCTTTTCAGTGCAGTGACTTTGGAATGGAGCATTGAAACGTGTGCAGCGGGCCCTTGGTGGGTTCCAGGACCCCCCATGGATACCCAAATCCACAGACGCTGGAATCTGCAGTACGGGGGAGCTGGCAAGGCACCACAGTTACCTCCGGAGATCACACCAGGCCCACAGCCGCTTCATGGGCTTCCCCACCTCCTCAGTGAAGGAGAGTCTGCATATGCCACACCTACTGCTTCTGCTCTCTCAGCCTCTTCAAAGGAAGGGGGCAGCAGTGTTGGAGAGGGGCATGCTGCCTGTATTGGAAAAGGCAGGAGCCATCCCGAGGATAGGGAGTGGTATCAGCAAAGGCCCCTTGTCCCAGATAAACCAGGGATTATAGGGTTAATCCCAGAAGGTATTTGCAAGCCTTGCACAGGTGCAGATGGGCGTGGCTGATGAATTAAAGCCTGCCCACTGATTGGCCTCAGTATATTGGCCTAGGTATAAAGCTAGGATGAGTGATGGAGAGGGGACTGAAGGGAGTTGGGATGGGACCTGGGAAGGTCCTGGAGGAGGGCACCAGGTAGGTGCTGGACTGCAGGCTGTGTAGGTACTGGAGGATGGTACCTTGGTAAGGAGCTTGGTAGGTGCTAGAGGATGGTACCTGGGATGCAGTGCTGGATGGACGGATTGCTGACTGCCTGAAGGACTGAGGAACTGCCTGAAAGACTGGAGAAGGACGGGATTTGGCGGAACACTGCCCCACTGAATAAACCACTTTCCCTTTCCTCAAAGAAGTTGAATTGCTGACTGTTTCGTTCTGTGAGTAGCTGGAAGTTTCATGCCACCAAACCAGCTCAGTCGGTATCTGAGGCTTGAACCAGCTCTGATTAGCAGGGATGCGCTCGAGTCAGTAAGTTTGACTTGCGAATCAAGTAATAAGTCAGCGACCCCTCGACTTGCGAGACACAGCAATCGCGAATCGACTCAAGAAACATGTTGAGTCTTTCGACTTGTAAGTTGAGTCATTTCAAGAAATGAGTTCTGGATTTAATATTGTGTGGTACTCGGGACCTAGTTAGGGATGTAAGTATTACTGAGCCATTGGGGAACAGTGACCATGCTGCGATTGGTTTTGCCATGCATGGCCAGGAAAGAGTGCAGAGCAAATCTGACACAAGAACCCTTGACTTGCGAAGGGCAGACTTCCCTCAGATGAGGAGACTAGTTAGACAGAAATTGAAAGGGAAGGTAAAAAGAGTCCAATCCCTCCAGGCTGCGTGGAGGCTGTTTAAAAAAACAGTAGTAGAGGCCCAGCGGAAGTGTATACCGCAAAGAAAGAAGGGTTCGACAAGGTCCAGGAGGGTGCCTGCATGGCTGACAAAGTTAGAGAAGCTGTAAAGAGCAAAGAAGCTTCATTCCGTAAATGGAAGTCTTGCCCCAGTGAGGAGAATAAAAAAGAACATAAACTCTGGCAAAAGACAAGTAAGATGGTGATACGGGAGGCCAAGAAAGCGTTTGAGGAACGCATGGCTAGCAACATAAAAGGGAATAATAAAAGCTTCTTCAAATATGTTAGAAGCAGGAAACCTGCCAGAGAGGCGGTTGGCCCGCTGGATGGTGAGGGAGGGAAAGAGGAGATAAAAGGGGACTTGGAGATTGCAGAGCAATTAAATGAATTCTTTGCGTCCGTCTTCACAGCAGAAGAACTTGGGCAGATACCACAGCCCGAACAGCCCTTCCTAACGAAGGAATTAAATCAGATACCGGTTAATAAAGAAGATGTTTTAGATCAAATTGATAAACTACATATAAATAAGTCACCAGGCCCAGATGGTATACACCCAAGAGTAATTAAGGAACTAAAGAACGAAGTTGCTGACCTCTTAACTAGAGTATGCAACTTGTCCCTTCAAACGGCCACGGTGCCAGAGGATTGGAGGATAGCCAATGTCACGCCAATCTTTAAAAAAGGGAGGAGAGGGGACCCTGGAAACTACAGGCCTGTCAGCCTAACGTCTGTTCGGGGTAAGATGGTGGAAAGCCTCATCAAAGATAAAATCCTAAAACACGTAGAAGAACAAGTACTGCTAAAGGAAAGTCAGCATGGCTTCTGTAAGGGTAAGTCTTGCCTCACAAACCTTTTGGAATTCTTTGAAAAGGTCAACAGGCACATGGATGTGGGGGAACCTGTGGATATTATATACCTGGATTTTCAGAAGGCATTTGACACGGTCCCCCACCAAAGGATGCTGAAGAAACTTCACAGTCAGGGAATAAGAGGGCAGGTCCTCTTATGGATCCAGAATTGGTTGAGGGCCAGGAAACAGAGAGTGGGGGTCAATGGGCAATTTTCACAATGGAGAGAGGTGAAAAGCGGAGTGCCCCAGGGATCTGTCTTGGGGCCCGTGCTTTTCAACTTATTCATAAATGACCTGGAGACAGGGATAAGCAGTAAGGTGGCCAAGTTTGCGGATGACACAAAACTTTTCCGGGTGGTAAAAACCAGAAAGGATTGTGAAGAGCTCCAGAAGGATCTCTCCAAGTTGGGGGAATGGGCAGCCAAATGGCAGATGCGTTTCAACATAGACAAATGTAAAGTGATGCACGTTGGGGCAAAAAACCAAAACTTTACCTATAGGCTAATGGGTTCTGAGCTGTCTGTGACAGCTCAGGAGAGAGATCTCGGGGTGCTGGTGGACAATTCAATGAAGGTATCGACCCAGTGTGCATCAGCAATTAAGAAGGCCAATTCCATGCTTGGGGTCATTAAAAAAGGGGTTGAGAATAAAACAGCCAATATTATCATGCCATTGTACAAATCGATGGTAAGGCCACACCTGGAATATTGTGTCCAGTTCTGGTCACCGCATCTCAAAAAGGACATAGTGGAGTTGGAAAAGGTGCAGAAGAGAGCAACAAAAATGATTACGGGGCTGGGGCACCTCCCTTATGAAGAAAGACTGCAGCGTTTGGGGCTCTTCAGCCTAGAAAAAAGGCACCTGAGGGGGGACTTGATTGAGACATACAAAATTATGCATGGAAGGGATAAAGTCGATAGAGGGATGTTCTTTTCCCTCTCTCAAAACACCAGAACCAGCGGGCATCCACTAAAGCTGAGGGTTGGGAGAGTTAAAACAGATAAAAGGAAGTATTTTTTTACCCACCGGGTAGTTAATCTGTGGAACTCCTTGCCACAGGAGGTGGTGATGGCATCTGGTCTTGATGCCTTTAAGAGGGGATTGGACAGATTTCTGGAGGAAAGGTCCATCGTGGGCTATAGGCAATGATGGATTGTGCAACCTCCTTACAAAGGTGGTTGGCTACTGGTACCGGGTGCAAGGGAGTGGCAACAGGATGCAAGCATCTTGTTGTTTCATGCCTCCCTGGGGCACCTGGTGGGCCGCTGTGAGATACAGGAAGCTGGACTAGATGGGCCTTTGGCCTGATCCAGCAGGGCTCTTCTTATGTTCTTATTATGTTCTTATGAGTTGAGTTGCAAGTCAAAAACTTCCTTCAGCAAAACTTCCTCCTCCCCTCAACCTCTCCAGCCCCGACTCCCATAAAGTATTTTGGGGTGACGCAAATCAATGAAGGGAAAAAAGGCAAGCAAGCACACACCCGCACCAGGGACTTACTAGCTCAGATTTTTGGCTCCAATTTGTGAGTCGAGTCGTGGTCTGTGACATTGACTCAAGTCAATTTGAGTCATCAAAAACAGCTGCTTAGCACGACTCAAGTCAATCCAAATTGAGTGCCCATCCCTGCGAATTAGTGGCATGCCACTGTAGCTAAGGTGTAAGGGGGGGGGTGTTTGTTGTTGCAAGGTTGTTTGCACCAGGCTCAGGTGGGGTGCTTGGGAAATATTTGAACTGAGGGAGGACAGGTCAGGAAGTGCTAAGAAAATACGCCTGGTAAAGCGGAGCTCAGGTACTGTGGGTAGTCTGGACATCAGAGAACCCTGAAAATGTTTCCGCAGCTGACTTCTGCAGCTGATCTCTAGAACTCCACACTGCAATATGGTTTCGGCCACCCACCCTCATTTCTACAGGATGTGTCTTGCGCAAGTGAGGTGGTCAGAAACGGTTGCCATTTTTGCTGTACATTCACCTGTTTTCATTGAGGCAATGCCATCATGACTTAGACCCCCGCAGGTATCACAGAGAGGACAGGTAGAAGGGTTAAGTCACAGGACATTACATTTCCCCTTTTGGACATTAGACTGCCCCCTCTAGACAACAGACGGAGTTGCCCCATCTCCAACAGACCCTGAAGGGGATGTTGAGACGGTTCATAGGGGAAAACCCCCGGCAATGGGCCCGGCTCTTAGACCCTTTATTGTTCGCCGTGTGAGAAATTCCGCAGGCATCGACGGGCTTTTCCCCCTTTGAGTTGGTGTTTGGGCGACGGCCCCGAGGGTTGTTAGATCTCCTACAGGATGACTGGGTACAGACATGGGGACAACTAAAATCTAATGTGCAATGGACACTTCTAATGCCCGAATGGACGTGACAAGTAGGCATAACGGAAACCTGGTGGAATGCAGAGAACCAGTGGGATACTGCAATCCCAGGCTATAAACTCTATAGGAGGGACATGGAAGGGCGTGTTGGCGGTGGGGTGGCCATCTATATCAAAGAAGGGATAGAATCCAGCAGAGTAGAAACTGAAGGTGGGCCGGACTCCTCCATAGAGTCACTGTGGGTTAAACTACCAGGCCATAAGAGCAATGTAATAGTGGGGGTGTGCTATCGTCCTCCCGATCAAAAAATCAAAGGTGACCTTGAAATGAGGAAACAAATCAGGGCAGTGACCAAGAGAGACAGGATTGTAATCATGGGGGATTTCAATTATCCCCATATCGACTGGGTCAACTGGTGCTCTGGTCAAGAAAGAGAGACCGGATTCCTTGACGTGCTGAATGACTGTGCCTTAGAGCAGCTAGTCATGGAGCCGACCAGAGGACAGGTGACTCTGGATTTAATATTGTATGGTACTCGGGACCTAGTTAGGGATGCATGCGTTACTGTTATTGGGGAACAGTGACAATGCTGCGATTGGTTTTGCCATGAATGTCCAGGAAAGAGGGCAGAGCAAATCTGACACAAGAACCCTTCACTTTCGAAGGGCAGATTTCCCTCAGATGAGGAGGCTAGTTAGAAAGAAATTGAAAGGGAAGGTAAAAAGAGTCCAGTCCCTCCAGGCTGCGTGGAGGCTGTTTAAAATAGCAGTAGTAGAGTCCCAGCGGAAGTGTATACCGCATAGAAAGAAGGGCTCGACAAGGTCCAGAAGGGTGCCTGCATGGCTGACGAACAAAGTTAGAGAAGCTGTAAAGAGCAAGGAAGCTTTTTTCCATAAATGGAAGTCTTGCCCCAGTGAGGAGAATAAAAAACAACATAAACTCTGGCAAAAGACAAGTAAGAAGGTGATACGGGAGGCCAAGAAAGAGTTTGAGGAACGCACGGCTAGCAACATAAAGGGGAATAATAAAAGCTTCTTCAAATATGTTAGAAGCAGGAAACCTGCCAGAGAGGCCCGCTGGATGGTGGGGGAGGGAAAGAGGAGATAAAAGGGGACTTGGAGATAGCAGAGAAATTAAATGAATTCTTTGCATCCGTCTTCACAGCAGAAGAACTTGGGCAGATACTGTCAAGGTTTGTGCCTCAGACTACTGTAAGAGTTACTGGAGGATGTTTATTGTTTATTGACAGGAAGGACACTGTCGGCAATTTTTCAAGAATTTAAAAATATTGTGAACTGTGTGGAAGATGTCAAAATAAAAGCAAGGAGTTGGCATCAAAACCCCAGGTGGAATTTCTAAACTCACAAGCTCCCTTAAATGCACAAGATCCTCCCTGTTCTATATTTAAGAAACCATCAAGCTCCCAGCTCAAACTGCGTACAATTGGTGAGGCACCCACATATTCTTCAATCAGGAGATGCCAACAGTCAGATCAGATTATTCTTGATATTAAAAACAATTACTTTAACAGGGGACGTTGGAGCAACAGGTTGAGAATATGTATCTCCCTGTCTGAACTTTTGAGAATTGACTTTGGAAGTGTAGACTTAAAATCCGTTGAAAGACTTCCGAGCTCCACACCTACAACCAGATTATGGCTCTCCTTTGATACAAGTGTTACTCCACTCTCGCTTTTAAGAATGCGAAGGTTCCTGGATAGGTTTTGCGTTGTGGCTAATAGAGTATTTCGGGACCAGGATATCAAGCCATTGTTCCTGGTAAAACAGCCTCTCTTGGCTCAGACAACACAAGTTCCAAGGCCATCTCACCCTGGATTTTTGCCAGGGCTTCCCACAGCTGATTCTGATTGCAGGCTGGTTGCTCCTGAGACGCAGAGTGACTCTCACCTAATCAGCAGCAAAAGTATGGAAGGAACATTAATGGGCTCTGTTCAGTGGTGTCATCTAAATGATTTAAGAACAGGTACTCACTTTTGATTGGCACATGTCGGGACCCGCCCACCGGAAGTGACGTCATAAGCCGGAAGTGAGGTCGTGGCAGGAAGGGACATGAAAAAAGCCCTTTTGGAGGCCTCAGACCATTTTAAACTGACCCAACAGTTGCAACAGTATTCTACAGCACCCCCAGAACATGTTAAGGAGGCCTGGCATCATATTAAAGTGACCTAACAGTTCCAAAAGTATTTGAGAGCAACACCTGAGCAGCTCATTTTTCAGTGGCAAGGCAAGGCAAGGCTCCGCTCGCTGCCTGCCTGGCTCTGAGAATGTGCAGGCAACTCAAACCTGCAGGAAATTCAAACGTTGCAGGGGGCGGAGTCAATGAGTGGGTGGGTGAATGGGCGGGGCCAGCCATAATCCTTGAAACCGGTACTCGCGTACCGCCGTGTACCCCCTGCATGACATCACTGGCTCTGTTGTTTTAGAACTTGAGGCTAAAACTCGGCATCTTCAGGATATGCTGCAAGCTTATAAAAATATAATCCAAGTATGGATTGTATAGTCTCCAAGTATGGATTGTGAAGAAGTGGCACACATTACACACCCTCAGGTTACAAGCCTCCAACCTACACAAGATATAGTATCTGCTCCTCAGAGGGAGCAGAAAGAGACTTATTTCTCCATCCCACCCTTCCAAGCTGTTAAAGAGACATTGCCAATGCGAATGAGACACCAGTTAATGAATTTTTGATGCAATTGGATATTGAAGGAGAGGATATTGTAGAAGGGGGATTTCCACCTTCAAGGGCTTATCATCAGAGGAACAAGTAAAGATTATCATCAGCCTCAAGAAAAGCAGAACGGAACTCCTTAACAGCCTGGAGGGATCAACACATCAAAAATCATCGGCGCTAATAGGAACTACGGGTCTCCAGTTTAATTCCCTCACTTCTGAGGATCCCCTGATACTTCCAGCCTTGAGGCATACACAATCAAACCCAAAGAGGAGTACACCAGAAGTGCGGGCCTCACATCATTCAACAGACAGTAATAACGGACAGTCCTTGTCTCATGCTGATACGTCCATTAAGACTAGGTCAGCCTAGTCTTAATGGCTGACTTAAATGGATGGCTGACTTTAAACAGCTTAAATGGATGGCTGACTTTAAACAGCTTAAATGGATGCATCTCATATGGCTTATGGCTGACTTTAAACAGCTTAAATGGATGCATCTCATAAGATGAGTTCATTGTGGAGGGACCTCGTGAAGAGGAGTGACATTACAATATTCCCCCAAACTCTAGGACCAACATTTCACTGAAAACTCTAGCGTGGAATATTCCTGGATGCAAAGAGAAATGCAATGATGATGAGAAATGGGAAATACCAGAGATTCGGATATTCTTCTATGCAGGAATCTTGGACTTTAGAACAAGTCTGCCTGGATGGGTTTAAGTATTACTCTGTACCAGCTTACAAATATAAATCTAAAAATCACCGACTACAGGGCATATTCACCCTAGTTTATGAATATTTATTCTACACCCCCTGTGTCACCCCCAATAATCTGCAAGGTAGCCATAAGAGAGAGAGTTCTAATATTGGTTAATATTGATATCTCTTTTATTCTAAAGGCACATTGGACAGCTGTAAAAAGGGTGATGCAATATCTAAAAGCAACTATGCAACTATAGCCTAAAAATAAGACCAAATAGGAAACTCACGCTCAGCCTACACTGATGTAGACTGGGCATTAGACCCACATTACCAGGAAATCGACATCAGGCCTAATTGTTATGTTAGGAGATGTACTTGTGGGTTGGGCATCAACTAAACAGCCCTACATTGCGCTGTTGTCTGCTGAGGCAGAATGTTGTGCGATATCACAAGACTGTGTGGAACTGGAGTGGTACGCACAGTTGCTGAAAGACATTGGCCTTTATAGCCCCTATCCTATCTGCGTGCGGGAGGACAACCAAGCTTGCATTATCCCAGCCACCACAGATAGGGTAAAGGCCAGGACAAAGCATGTGGGCATCAGGTATGCCAACGTAAGGGATACCATTAATAGAGGGCTAATTACTCTAAAGTACTGTCCATCTGAAAATATGTTGGCAGATGGACTCACAAAGCCACTCGGGCACATCAAACATAGCCAAATGGTTGAGATGTTTAGCATGAGTGAAAATGATCAAAACAATGAGCAAGAAACTGTGAACATGCTGAACTTGGTGGAACATAACTCATATGTAACTCCATCGCTTAATAATCACCCCCTCGATATTCTTCTTTATGCCGATGACACAGCCCTACTTTCACTCACCAAATCAGGGCTGCGCCATTCTCTTTCCAAATTTCAGGATTATTGCACTAATAATGATTTGTCCATAATAACGATTTGTCGATAAATTCGACCAAACTAAAATTATGATATTTTCCAAATCTTGGCACCCATCAACTTGGAAAATTGGCTCCCAAATTTATCAGCAAGTTTCAACTTACAAATACTTGGGGATCATTTTACACCATAAGCTCAGTTGGATCCCCCACATCAAATCAGTTAAGTCATCCACTTCCCATCATCTCAAAGCTATCTCCAAATTTCACTATTCCTCTGGTAATCAATACATCCCGGCAGCTATTTACATTTATCAAATTAAAATTCTTTCTCATCTACTTTCTGGGGCACCTATATGGATTACCGCTGCATCCCAAAATCTTGATCAGCTTGCTGCCACCTTTCTCAGGAGAATACTGGGCCTCCATCAGACTCTCTACCATTTTTCTTGAATTGGGACTTCATCTTCCTTCAACCCTAGCCTGGTCCTTAACTTTCAAATATTGGCTTCGCCTCTTCCTTCATACTCCTCCCAATTCTTTATTATTTGCCCTCTTAAAAGATTCCTATTCTTCCAACTGGTTACATTACCTTGAATCCAAACTTACATCCCTTGGCCTATCCATTGAGTCGCTAGTGGATACTTGTCTTTCAAGAGCCCACCACCATATCAAACTTAGGCTTTGGCAAACTGAATTAGCCCAACTGAGTGAGAATCTTAATCCTACTTGCTCCCCTAAATTCTTTGGCCTTTCTCCTTCAGGGGGCCGCGCTTTTAATTATTTTGCTCAACTAATTAATCCATCTTGGCGAAGAGCCTTTATGCTTGCTCGCCTAAATATTTTCCCCTCGGCAAATCATTTTGGCCAGTTTTCCAAAGTACCCCGTGACCAAAGACTATGTCTCTTCTGCCATCTCGCCCCGGATACTTTGGATCATATTATTCTTCACTGTCCATCTCATCAAAATTTCCGCAATATCTATCTTGAACCTTGGCTTTCTTCCTTTTCTACCTCTTTCGCAGACCCCTTCCCTATTCTATTGTCTGATCGCTATCCCCCTATCACAGCATCTGTGGCTGGTTTCCTAGCTGAAATTCTGAAATTAACTCTCACACTATAATCCTTCCAATTTTACGTTCTTCTTTCCTTACCCTTTCCTTATAACCAGTTTATATACTGTTTCCCCCTGGACTTTTTCTTTTGTTTGTTTATGCCAATAAAGGTTATTGAAATTGAATTGAATTGCCAAATGGTTGAGATGTTTAGCATGAGTGAAAATGAGCAAAACAATGAGCAAAAAACTGTGAACATGCTGAACTTGGTGGATCATAACTCATATGTAACTTACCTGTAAAGTGTACAAAAGACTGAACCTATTTAAATGTGCCTATGTAACTATCTATGCATCCAGATCACTTACAGTGTTGTGTACTGTGTACATCTACGTGTGCATCCAGCCAGAACTCAGGAGGGGTGTCAAGGTTTGTGCCCTCAGACTACTGTAAGAGTTAGTGGAGGATGCCCACAACTAGGCAAATACAAGCAAGTCCTCAAACCAGAGTTGGCCTAGCACACAGCACAAAGCCTAGAATGAGTCATACTGCTGAGTCATGCAGCAGCTGAAGATTAATTAATGATGACTCTCAAGCTACGAGACAAAGGCTGTAGCTGATTGGCTAAAAGCTCGCCCAGCAACAGCCGCCTATTGGTGAGCACCTGTACAAATGTGGAGAACCTACCTGCATATGTTGTTGTGTTACAACCAGCGTGCAGCGAAGCACTTTGCCCGTCTGGGCAACATTTGTTAGGGGCAAGGATTTACCTACAGGTCTCCCTGTGTGAGACTGTAAAGCCAACTGTGTTGCTGTATTCTCGTCGTTTTGTTTTTCACGGTCTTGTTTAATACACTGCGAAGGAAACGCTACAAAGACAGTGTCCTAGACTTCATTTTGCTTCGTTATCTCTGCGTTCTCTGGGAGCGGAGCCAGCACTCTGGGAGGCTTGCCAGACTGATTGGAAGTCAAGCGGCGATTTAAAAAGGTCCCAAAAGTTTTTCGCTGTCTACTCTGCTGTTGCCTCACACTTCTGTTGCCAGATGCCCCCTAAGTTCCTGAAAGGGGAGCCCCACAAAAACCTAAATCGTCTTCAGATACCGCAGCCCCAACAGACCTTTCTAACTAAAGGGGATTTGAAAAGCAGCGGTTGGGCGATGGGGGCTGTGTGCGTGTCTCGCAGCCGGTATTCGCTACCATGGAGGCGGCCTCTCAGGTGGATTTGGAGGCGCTCAAGTACAGCCAGCTGCAGCGCCTGGCAAAAGCGGGGGGCCTCAAGGCCAATCTGAAGGCAGACAAGCTGTTAAATGCATTGAAACAGCACTTAAGAACATAAGAACATAAGAAGAGCCCTGCTGGATCAGGCCAAAGGCCCATCTAGTCCAGCTTCCTGTATCTCACAGCGGCCCACCAGGTGCCCCAGGGAGGCATGAGACAACAAGATGCTTGCATCCTGTTGCCACTCCCCTGCACCCGGTACCAGTAGCCCTCCACCTTTGTAAGGAGGTTGCACAATCCATCATGGCCTATAGCCCACGATGGACCTTTCCTCCAGAAATCTGTCCAATCCCCTCTTAAAGGCATCAAGACCAGATGCCATCACCACCTCCAGTGGCAAAGAGTTCCACAGATTTACCACCCGCTGGGTAAAAAAGTACTTCCTCTTATCTGTTTTAACTCTCCCAACCCTCAGCTTTAGTGGATGCCCCCTGGTTCTGGTGTTTTGAGAGAGGGAAAAGAACATCCCTCTATCGACTTTATCCCTTCCATGCATAATTTTGTATGCCTCAATCATGTCCCCCCTCAGGCGCCTTTTTTCTAGACTGAAGAGCCCCAAACGCTGCAGTCTTTCTTCATAAGGGAGGTGCCCCAGCCCCGTAATCATTTTTGTCGCTCTCTTCTGCACCTTTTCCAGCTCCACTATGTCCTTTTTGACATAGTGGAGCTGGAAAATAGTCCTTTTTGACTTTTTGACTTTTTGACATAGTCCTTTTTGACTTCAAAGAGGCAGTACAAGAAGATGGCAATATGGGCAACCAAAGAAGCACCTCTTCTACTACAGACACAGAGGAGCTTAATGGCAGTCAAATACCCGTCAACACAGCTTTGGTCACTAAAAGGCGTAGAAAACGGAAGGGAAAAGAAGCACAAAGAAATCTAGAAGATACTGAGACAGTGCAGGAAGAAAGCTGGGGGTTCGAGGATGCTGGCTCTGGAAAGACACCAAATCAAAACAGTGGTTGGGACCATGGACCTGCAGGGAGCCTGGCCGAGAACTCAACTACTCCAAGTCAACTGAGAGAAAGAAATTCTACTAGACGAAAAAGAGTTGGCGATTTCACTCCTGTGGATTCGCAATCTGGAAAGAAATGTCGACACCCTGGGAAAACAGGAATTGTGCCCACCACCACACCAAATTTCAAGAAACTTCATGAGGCTCAGTTCAAGAAAATGCAATATATCGATGAGTACATTGACAGGAAACGTAAAATGATTAAAAACTTCAACCGTTCAGTCAACGAGGTCAAAATGCTGGCTAAAACAAGTAATGACCTGAAGACCCCTCAGAAAGCAACTTTAAATAGTAATTCCAAGACACAGCCCAGAGGATGTATATTCAGCCCCCATTCTCAAAAAAAAGAGTCTCTCTGTTGCCAGTACACCTATCAGTGTGCAGCGCTCGCTACACAATTCTCTTGGGAGTGTAAATAAAAGTATCTCATCTCAGAAGTCGGCAAAAACAACAAAAATGAACGTCAGGTTCTCTGAATCCACAAGGGATAATGAGCACAAGCATTCCTTGACCAAGACTCCATCTAGGAAATCTCCATTCCTGAAATCCTTCACCCCAGAGAGCCAGCAGAACAATACTTCTGTAACTAACAACTTCAAGGGAAGTTCAACGAAATGTCAGCTAACAGAAAATGCATCCAACTCTGCTCTTACCTCCTTTAAGTTTTCGGGTCAGACTGCAGAACCCACAAGTACCAATAAGCCAGTATTTGATCTCCAAGCAAGTCTGTCAAGACCGCTCGGTTATCAGCCACACAGAGGAAAGCTGAAACCTTGGGGTGAATCAAAGGAGAATATTTCACGTGCACGTTCCCTCAAGAAAAATTATAAACAGCCACTTGTACAGACCAGAGAAGAGAGACGGGACAAGCATGATCAGGCGAGAAAACAAAGAAAAGACCAGGTGCTTGGCACCCGGAGAGGAGTGACAGTTGCTTAAAGCTAAATCAGCAATTGCTCTGTAAATAGCATTCTACATGCAGAACTTCTACTTTCTTGTAAATATTTTTGCTTTCATTCTTGTCTGAACATGGGGAAACCAGTCAGCCTAGTGCGGGCATTCGGGAACTTAGGGAGGCCCAGCAGGAGTTTCTGGCAGAACAATTGGTACCCGGAGTGGGGTTTGAACACAGGGCACTTAATTTCCCCTAGAAGGTCTGCAGTAAGGTCGACTGGATGGTTATGGGAAGCCTTGGACCTTACCTTGAGGGAAGTGAATATCCCAGATGCATTCTGGGAGGCTTGGTTGCCATTCAATATGGACTGGACACTGATAAGGGTGTATGGGGTGTATGGGGGGAGTGGTTAAACGCAGCATCTTCTCCCTGAGAAGGCTTAGTATATCTGCAGAGATACAAACCTTGAGAGCTGAGGTTGCTAGGCTGGAAAAATCCCTCCTCTCCGAAAAGGAAATGAACTCTGCATAGATGGAGGTCTTGGCAAAGGCCCACAAGGGTAGCAGAAAGCCTCAATGAGGTACTTGCAGAGTGCCTGACTGAGTTAAAGTATAAACTCAGGCCTGGAGCAAAGAGGCAGGATGGCAGAGAGGACGTTGTGGGTCCCTCCCCAGGGCAGGCAGGATACATCCTGTGTAACGTCCACAAGTACCAGCATGGACAAGGCGAAAGGACCTGTAGGAGCCCCTGTACAGACAGTGAGGACGGTCCGGGATTATACACAGCAGGAGTTAGCGGACATGGCCCGGGATCTGAGGCAACGCCCCATGGAACAGCTGAGTAGCTGGCTGCTCCGTTTATTTGACCAGGGAGCTAACAATATCCATTTAAGCCCAGAGGAGCTGAAAGCTCTGGGGGCCTTTTCACGGGACCTCATGATAAACGGGTACCTGCGGGGGGGGCCCAAGGTGCACCAGCACCATTAACCAACTGGATTGGGATGGCTGTGTGGGCAAAATATCCCTGTGCACTAGATTGGGAAGAGAGCCTACCAGGATGGCACACCATAGCAGAGGCAATGGGGCAGCTGCGCATGATGGCCATGCAGTCTGGCTTGTACATGGCCAACCTTGTGGGGCCAGATAGCCTGCCCTTCTCCCCAGGAATGAGGGCACGACTTGTACAGGGGGCCCCACCACACTGGAGGGGTGCAGTCGTAGCAATCTTGGGACCGGTCCAGGGACATGATGTAGGGGAGGTGGTCCTCCTGCTGGGACAACTGCACGATATGCCTGGGGAGAGCCTCCCCAGGCCAGGAATGTGCAAGAGGAAAGGCACCCTGAGACAGATAGGAGGGGGTCTGCGGGACAAGGCCATAGATGGAAGGCACAGCCCCAGTCTGGACCAGCAGTTCCCCAGTGGAAACTCTGGGCAGATCTAATAGGGCAAGGGACTCCCAGGAGGCAGATTGATGGCCTCTCCATCCATAAGTTGTGCACGCTTTGGGAGAAAAAGTGCGTCAAATGGAAGAAGTCCTCCCAAGTAAGGAAGACAACCTCTGCAGATCCAGAGATAGAGGTACACAAGGAGGGCGAGATCTCCCCGGCCTCCTCTCAGGAGGACCTTGCGACCGTAGGGTGGGGTATATCCAAGCCCCAAGCATAGAGGGGACGGCGGGCCCTGGTGGTGAGGCCAATAAAGATGGCTATCCCCAGGGACCCACACCCGCACATCCCTCTGACTATCTATTGGGCAAGAGGGAATGTGCAGACTGTTCTTGCGTTAATGGACACTGGGTCAGAGGCAACCCTGTTACATGAAGACCCACGGAAGCATGCAGGGCCAACATGATATGTTAACGTGTATGGGGATGGGGAGGAAGTCACCACTGAAACCCAGGTGAGGCTAGCCATTGAGAAGTCTGCCCCCTTCATGGCAACGGTCCTGATTTTGCAGGTGCCAGAAAACATCATTGGTATAGACTTGCTGAGAGGGAAGGAATTGAAAACCCCTCAAGGGAGATATTCCTTTGGGCTACGGGCAATATTGGTTGGGAAGGCTAAGTGGACCCCTTTGAACATTCCCCCACCAGACAAGCCGGTGTACTTTTCTGTATATAGGTGTAATATAGGCTACCAGGAGGGCATAAGGAAATAACAGAGACCATAAAGGGGCTATTGGAGGTGGGGGTGGTTAGGCCGGCGGTCTCACCATTTAACTCTCCAGTGTGGCTGGTTAAGAAATTGGATGGCAGCTGGTGGATGACCGTGGACTACCGCCAGCTGAACAGACATGCACCACTGCTGGCGGCTGTTGTGCCAATATGGTGGCCCTTTTGGAGCGCATAGAGCAGAACGCAGGGGTGTGGCACGCAGTAATAGATCTGGCCAATGCGTTCTTCAGCATCCCCATCAGCCGGGAGTCACAGGACCAATTTGCATTTAGTTGGGATGGGGTGCAGTATACATTCCAGGTTCTACCCCAGGGATATCTGCACAGCCCCACCCTGTGCCATGGGTTGGTGGCAAGGGACTTAGGACAAGTGTCTCTTAGCCCCACATTATTTGTAGCCCATTATATCAATGATATAATGGTTTTGGGTCCCACAGAGAAGGATGTGCAGGAGGGCCTTGTCACTCTGGTTACCCATATGAAGAACCGGGGGTGGGAGATCAACCCAGCCAAGATCCAGGGGCCAGCACAACAGGTCCAGTTTCTAGGGGTGGTATGGTCCAGTGAGGTCCATCCCAGATGAGGTCCTGAATGTGATCACGGCCTTACATCCTCCTTCTTCCAAGAAGGAGGCCCAGAGGATAGTGGGGTTGATGGGCTTCTGGAAACGGCATATTCCCCACCTTGCCCAGATACTCCGACCAATTCATACCGTGACAAGGAAGAAGGCCCAGTTTGAATGGGGGGAACAACAACAAGCCGCCCTGACTGGGCCCATTTGTAAAAGGGCTCCCTTTTGAGCTACAGGTGTCCGCCAACCAGGAGGTGGCAATGTGGAGCCTGTGGCAGAAGGGGCAGGAGGGAAAGAGGGTTCCACTAGGATTTTAGTCCAGGAAATTACCGGGGGCAGCAAGCAATTATTCCCCCTTTGAGCATCAGCTATTGGCATGTTATTTGGCCCTGGTAAAGACAGAGAGACTGACGGGGGGGGGACACGGTGGTAATGTGGCCTGGTATACCAATAATGCAGTGGATCCTAAACGACTCAGCAGCCCAAGAATAGGCCAGACCCAACAATCTTCAGTGATAAAATGGAAGTGGTACATCTCTGAGAGGGCCCGCACTGGCCCTCAGGGAGTGAGTGCCCTCCAGGAACAGGTACTGGCCATGACCCCAGTGGGAGAAGAGGTGGAGATGGGAGGGATAGAACCATTAGGGGAGTCCCCCATAAAGGAGGCCCCACCTTCTGAGAGGGTGGAGGGTGACACCACATGGTTCACCGATGGCTCTGCATGGTATAGGGGGGGGGAGCCGGGTATGGCCAGGCTGCTGCCCTGAACCCCAGGTGGCAGACTGCATTAACACGGGCCAGAACAGGAAAATCCAGTCAGTACGCAGAGCTCATGGCGGTGCTGATGGTGGTTGAGCATGCGGTAGAGCAGCAAGATCAGACAGTCCACATATATACCGATTCCTGGGCTGTGTACAGGGGGCTGACAACGTGGTTTCCCAAGTGGAAGAGGGATGACTTCACCCTGCATAGGCATCCGCTGTGGGGTCGGGAACTATGGGTGAAGATAGACCAGTGCCTGCCCCACCTGGCAGTGTATGTGCGGCACGTGGACGGTCACTCCACTGGGACAAAAGAGGCAGAATACAACCAGGCAGTTGACCAGCTGGCACGTGTTTGAGCCACAATGTCAGCCCAGGATCAGGAGGACGAACTGCGGGTATTAGCCAGGTGGGCCCATGAGAAATCGGGACACTTGGGGGCGAAGGGCACAAGGGATTGGGCACTCCAGCGAGGCATTCCCTGCTCTGTTGATGCCGCCCACACAACGGTACTGACCTGTGGGGTGTGCTCAAGGGTAAAGAGCATTCCCCTCACTTGAACCCCCAGGGGTCACCTCCACAGAGGGAAGGGGCCAGGACAGATCTGGCAGGTGGACTATATCGGTCCCTTATCTCAGTCAGGAAGATGGCAATACCTCCTCGTGATGGTCGATACCTATTCTGGGTACCTCGTAGTGTACCCGGAGGCTAGGGCTACCCAACGAACGACCATCAAAGCAATGGAATTATCGATCTGGCGGTATGGGGTGCCAGTACAAGTCCAGAGCGACAATGGGAGCCACTTTGCAGGGGCTGCCATACAGGACTGGGCCAATGAGTGGGCATTCCATACCCAGCATCACCCCCAGGCAGCAGGGGTTGAAGAAAGGATGAACGGGCTGCTCAAGCAAAAGATCAGGCAGTTAACTCCGGACCACACGCTAAAGAGGTGGGGCGCTGTATTTGAACAGGCAGAATTTGAACTGAATAATAGGCCCATTGGGGGGAGGGCAATCCCCCCCTGCAACGTATGATAGGGTTAAGAGTTCCTACCCTAGCGGCATGCCTGAAAGTTTGGAAGACTCAAGCATATGGCATCCTGCCCATATGTGCCACTCCCAATAGTACAAGGGTGGACCTGTGTACGCCAACAGAAATAAATCTGCGGGTGGGAGAGCAGATTGCCATTCCCCTGGGGATTGGAGTGACAGTACCCCCCCCGGGACCTATGGGAGGGTTGCACCACGATCAGGCTTGGCGCTCAAGGGAATACAGGTGCTGGGGGGCATAGTGGACCCCGACTACCAGGGCGAACCGAAGGTAATACTACACAATGGAGGGAAAGACAGCTTCACCTGCCAAGCCGGGCAGCGTGTTGCGCAATTAATTTGCGAGAAATGTAGCATGCCAGCCATCAAAGGGGTGGAGGGCCCTGGAAAATCCACCATTCAGGGGGGATAAGGGATTCGGGGGGAGGGAAGAGAGGGTCACCCCACTGCCAGAGGCCGGATAGGGCCCAAGAATACCTACACTACTGCTCCGCGATGCACAGTCTGTTGCTCAGTGAGATCTGAGCTGCAAGGCAGTTAAGGGCCCGATCCTATCCAACTGTCCAGCACCCACAAAACCAAGTGCAGCTGCAAGATAAAGGAATGATCTTTCCCTTACCTGGAGGAGGCCTCCATGACAGCCACCCCACTGCAGGATGAAGCACACATGCCCTATTTGCAGGCCTGTATCAGTACCAATCTCACTGCTTCCATGCATTCAGTATCATTCGCTAGTATTTACGGTACATACCGCTTTTCAACACAAAGTTCACAAAGCGGTTTGCAGGCAAATAATAACATTAAAGTGCTGTTATCTGCCCTCTGGAATAGCAACTGCCAGGCAGAGGCCACACCAGAGGCTCACAACTGAGCCTGACCACAGGGGACACACACCAGCAGCTAGAGCAAGGGTGGCCAAACTTCCTTAACACAAGAGCCACACACAGTGAGCTTCCGATGTTTCAGACCTGCAATATTTAAGAAGCATTTACATTTAAAAAAAAAAAAACATTTTCTCACGATGAACATTAAACCTACCTCTTAATCCAGTGGAATCTCCATTCATACCTGCTAACTATAAAGTGTGAACTTTTCTTTTTATTATTATTATTTATTATTATTATTATTTATTGTCATTGCATTACACAACGAAATTCACTGACACCCGGAGACCAAAACCAACGCACACACTAAGCTCCCAAACAATCCCCCCACATCCCCCCACCCCCCACCCTCCCTTAAAATTCCTCCCCTAAACACAAACATGCACACAATAGACAATAGTACAGTCCGACTGCCCCTATCTACTGGCACTTAAGTCCATTGTTCAATGCTATTATAGCTCTAGGGTAAAAACTGTTTATGAAACGTGTCGTCCGAGTTCTAATAGTCCTATATCTCCTGCCAGAAGGCAGCAATTCAAAAAGGTTGTAATCAGGATGGGAAAAATCTCTAAGGATGTTATGTGATTTGTCACGGTAGAAATGGTTAGAGGTTTTGGGAATAAATGCTGATTTCTACATCCTTTGGGCAGGAAGAGCTAAGATCAAAGTGACCAGGAGAACCAAGTTATGCCCTGAGAAGGCTCTGTTAGGCACACTTAGAAAGAGAAAGTATGCAGGGAAGGCCTTGAAGTGCAGATAACACCGGAGCCAGCAGCTGTGGCATAAATTAATTAAAGAGACCTGTTGGCTGTAACATCCTTGGACAGGAGGTATCAGGGAGATGTGAAATTGCCCACACCTGGGTCAGAACCGGTAACCTCCTGCCTACGTGACACGCGATGGGATTGGCTAGCCCTTTCAAATTCATACATTTACATCAAAGTTATGAGACCAGGTGGGGTCTCACCAAAGTCCTATAATTGAGGAAGGTTTCCCTTGGTGCAGGGTGCTATTCCATCAGGGCCATGGAGCTGCACACCGGCTGCATGATGCAAGGCGAAGGCCGTGGAAGCCTTTGTCTCATGAATTCCTGAAGGATGGTGAGGTTGTCTATTAGCAGAATTTAGAATAGGCTTTGTTGTTTTTGTGCTGCACCATTCGTGACCTCTGCACCAACCTCTGCACCATTCGTGAGTAAGTCCACAGACAACACCCAGCAGCAAGGAAAGGACAAGGGACGTTCTCGCCATGCAGCAGGCAGAGGATGCTCTCCGGGAGCAGCAGAGGCTCCCAAGCAAGAAGCAAAGCAGGAAAACAGAAGCAAGCAGAAGACATGGCCAGCTAATGCCAGAGGCAAAGAGAGCAAAACAGAGGGTAAAAGTGGGGCGTTTGGACCAAGTGGGCACTCTAATAAGGATGGCCCTAGAAAGCCATCCCGCTGCTTCTCCTGTGGGGAAGTTAGGACACTTGTCACGAGAATGTGGGAGGGGCGAGCAAACCTGTCCCCAAATTCAGGTGATTCAGCAGCCGAGGCCCGTCCCAGCAGATTAGTAGGAGCATCATTTGAGGCAGATTGCTCAGACCGAAGATTGAGATTTGGAATTGGAAAGGGAGCAACAACCGTGTGCTCCACACAGCACTGCTGCTCCACAGCCCGAGAGGGGGGCGAAGGATGATGCTGCAGCACTGCTATGCAGATGGGAATGGTCCATTACCAGCCAGACATTGTGAATATGCCGCGAGAAGTGTGGGGTGAAGCAGCAATGCCCCGAGCAGAACTTGGGGGAGCGGGGAACAGACCTCAAGGACAGAGACTGTGGTGGGTGCTGTGGGCGAGTGGAAGAGCCAAATAGCACAACAGGCAAGGCTGTGAGCATACCCCCTGTACGTATGTGCACAATGTTCGCTGTAAAACCAGCAGACTGTGTTGAGATTTTTCCTGAGATCAGTCCAAAGCAGAGGGACGGATGACCACACAACGCTATGCGCAAGTGGAGGTTTTTGGCAACACCCCAGCTTTCTGCGCTACTCAATTCAGGTGTGGATCTGTCCTCCATTGCCCAAGACTTAGTTCCCCCTGAGGCCATTCAGCCAAAATGCGGTGTGGCAGTGCAAGCGCAGGAAACCAATAGGCTGTATGCACAGTAGCAAGAGTGCCCATAAAAGCCTGGCCGCTCCGGAGTCCAGGTTTCATCCAGCCATGAAGAGACTGTAGATGCTGGAGCTTTGTCGTCAGTGATGTCATCAAGTCCACCCTGCTCCCAGAGTCCAGGGATCCCAAAGATGCTTCCCGGCGGCATTTGTGACCAGCAGTTTTCCTCGCAATGTAGCCTCTCTATGCACAAACATCATAGGCATCCTGAGGAACTAAACGAGGAGCGCCTGACTGCACTTTCCCAGAAGCGGCTCAAGTGGACCGCGGAAGAGGAGGATAGGCTCATCCGCTCTGCAAATCAGCTTTGGAAAATGGGTATGGAGAAGAAATCGTTGCAACTCGGCCAATTCTTCCCTAACCGTTCGCTTGAAGCCTTGAGGAAAAGATTGCAACTAATTATATAGTCGTAGACAGACTGTCCCTCTTTCTCGCCCTTCTCTCATCCCTCTAACCCTTGGCATTCTTGGCAGCAGTCCCCTGGGTCGGTGAATAATAAGGCCTATTTAATCCAGGATTTAATCCTGGAGGAGAAGGCCGACCTGGTATGTATCACGGAGACCTGGCTGGGCGAGCTGGGAGGGGTCAACCTTTCCCAGATCTGTCCGCCGGGCTTCTGGGTACTGCAGCAGCCACGACTACAGGGGCGGGAGGGGCGGGGTTGCAATGGTCTACCGGGATTCCATCCATCTCACCAGATACCCTGTTCAGCAGTCCACCGGGTTTGAGTGCCTTCATGTTGTGTTGGAGGGGCGAGACAGAACAGGGATTCTGTTGGCAGACTGGTATTTTTTACATCTTTCAATCGACGGGGCTTGTTTAAATTTTAACTGTTTTTAATATTGTTTTTAATATGTTTTAATTGTATATAGTGTGGCTTGTATTGCCTTTAATTGTTTGTAAGCCGCCTTATGTGCCTTCGGGCAGAAAGGTGGGGTAGAAATCAAATAAATAAATGGATGTCTCCATGTCAGCCTGCTCACTTTTCCCCTGATCGTCCTGCCCACCAATCTATTGGCAGTCCTTCCAAACCCTCTCCACACTGCCCTCTTGATCACCCGTTGCATCGTTCTCCACCTGAAGTGAGCCCAGCAATGGGCTCCAAGAATAGGATTTCTACCTGGAGATTTGCACTACTTGATTCCTGGACTCTTTTGTTACAGGAACCCAAACTTGGGGCTGTGGAGTTGCTGGATATTGCGAAAGATTTACGTTCTGGCGCTATTGATCGGAAACGTAGCTCCGAACTCTTGGAAAATCATGCCAAAGCTTTCTTTCCCCATTGATGGAAGCCTTTGGCGCGTTGTCCAAAGAGAGATTGTGTGTTTTCATCAAATAAGCAGTGTTGTCGGGCCAACTATGCTGCTATTCAACGCCTCTATCATCTGTGCCGTAAGGAAGCTGCTACCACTGTGTTATCTGGAAAGTGGCATAAAGCCTATGCAGGACTTTATCATCCAATGGGAGGGCTAGACGACTTTTGGTCAGAGGTTTTCTCTACCTCAAGTGCTGTTGACAACCACGATTGCATGGAGCCAGCCTCTTTATTCTGGTCAATAATCGACCCTATCACCTCCAATGAAGTGACTGCAGCTCTGTGTAGCATGGGAAACACCGCTACCGGTTTAGATCGCATCTCCTCTACTGAGCTCTTGACTTGGCATCAACCATCTTTGGGTGCATATTTTACTATTTTACTATGCTGCATGTTTATGACTCCATAAATAGAGATAAGCTTTGGAGCAAACTAGCCGCTTGGGGGATTGACCCCCGACCACTCTAATACATCGTCTCCACTCTTCTAACTTCTGTCGGGTCCGCCTCAATAGAGCAGGCGACCTTTCTGATAAGATACCCATTACTAAAGGGGTACGCCAGGGCTGTATCCTGGCTCCCTTCCTATTTAATTTATTTTTGGCTGACCTGCGTCCTCACTTGTCTAAATGCGATAAATTTGCCCCCACCCTAAATGGTGCTCCTCTCCCTATTCTATTATATGCGGACGATGCTGTATTGCTGTCCATTTCAAGACCTGGCCTGCGCCAACGGTTGACGGCGTTCCAAGACTATTGTACACTTAATGACCTCATTATCAACTCAGAGAAAACCAAAATAATGGTCTTCTCCAAGTCTTGGGCACCGTCCCTCTGGAAAATCCAAAATCACTCATTCCAACAAGTCAAATCGTTCAAATATCTTGGGATTATATTCCACTACCGCCATAGCTCATCGGAAGTCAGCCATCTCTTCTACTACACTCCACCTCAATGCTGTTGCTCGTTTCCACTTCAGTAGCGGAAACCAGTATGTACCTGCTGCCCTACAGATTCTTAAAGTTAAAACCTTTAGTCAACTTTTGTATGGAGTCCCTATTTGGATTGAGGCCGCAAACAAAGAATTAGACCAAGTCGCGGCCACTTTCCTTAGACGCATCTTGGGGGTTCCGAACTCAATCAGGCTGTCAACCTTGATCCTGGAACTCGGAATACATCTGCTGTCCACCACGGCGTGGTCTTTAGCTTTTAAATTTTGGCTGCAGATTCACTTAAATTCTCAACCCGATTCCCTCCTCCAAGACCTTCTAAAAGACCATTATTCAACTAAGTGGTTTGGACTCCTTGAATCCAAACTCCAATCTCCCTCGAATCCCTTGCCGACAGCGAGCTAAATAGGGCTCACTTAACTATTAAAACCAAACTCTGGGAACTAGAACCCAACAAATCCTCTCCAACATCAATCCCACTTGTTCCCCCCACTATTTTGGTTTGCACCCTTCATTGGGCCGCCCGCTCAACTACTTCAGAGAATTGATCAACCCTAGTAAGAGGTGAGCATTTATGCTCACCAGACTCAATATTTTTCCTTCAGCTGTTTTAGCCAGGAGATTTCAAAACATCCCCCGTGACTGTAGGCTTTGTAACTTCTGCTCCTCTGAACCGGACACAGTTGCCCACATCCTATGCTACTGCCCTGCTCATCAACCTGTCCACCCTGACAAGCTCTTGCGCACTCTTATAGGTGACAGTCGTGCAACCATCACAGATTCGGTCACTGACTTCCTTCTTGCGGTTACAAAGAAAACACTCAACCTGATCTAATTCTTTATTTTGTTCTACCTCTTACCTTGTAACCTGTACGATTTTGACATGTACCTCCCCTACCCTCTTCCTCTGGTGGTCCTGTTTTGTTACTGTTATTGCTTTAGAATTTTAAATGCCAATAAAGGTTTACGATACGACGACCTACCACTTGTCAGGGTGCCTGTCGGCAGACTGAAGCTCTCAATCATGTTTTACAGAAATGTGAACACACACACGGCCATCGGTGTGCTAGACATAACCGTGTAGCACGAAAAGTGGACCAATTCTTTCGTAAGCAAAATCTCAGAACCTGGACTGAACCCATCATTCCTGCACGTTCTACTTTTATAAAACCTGACCTGCTTGCTCTTCATGATAATAACCTATATGTAATGGATGTTTCTATCAAACGATGTTTCTATCAAATGCATGTTTCTATCAAACTCCGTCTTATGGAGCTCTGGGACATAAAAGTGAAGAAGTATGGATCGCCAACTAATGTACAAGCTATAAAAGACTGGCTTGATGTTTTGGCCCAGATACACCATCTTCCAATTATCATCTCAAGTCGCGGTTTAACGTTTGGTCCCTCTGGCCACGGTTTAAGATCACTGGGACTTATGTCCAGAGACATTTCTGATCTCTGTTTGCTGACCATCATAGGATCATTGAAGATTTTCGATATGAAAGGACTCAGGGGGGTATAGAGGGCCTTTTTCTTTCTCTGACAAATCTTTAGCGATTTATGACCTGCTAATAGCAGTGAAGACCCTTAGTATCTTTGTCTCTAGCGACTATGTTTGCCTCAGGTTTAAAGTACCATGTTATGCTCTCTGATCTGGGTGGCCTGACCCTGTGTTTGTATTTGTATTTGTATTGTTTAAAACCTGATAATAAATGTTAATATATGGCCCGTACGCTTAGGTCATCTGGGGGGGGGGGGGCCCTTCTGACTGTGCCGCCACCAGGAGAGGTGAGGGGGATGGTGGCCAAGAATAGGGCCTTCTCGGTGGTGGCCCCACAACTTTGGAATACCCTCCCCTTAGAATTAAGAACTGCTCCCTCTTTGGCAGTATTCCGGCGGGGGTTGAAGACTTTTTTATTTAAACAAGCCTTCAACTGTTGACAGGCTGGCTGTCATTTTACATTTTTCATCTAATATTTTAAAGGATCCACGGGGCTTGCTTGGTTTAAATTTTTAACTGTTTTTAATATTGTTCTTATTGTTATATTTGTGATTTTTAAAGTGTTGTGTGCCCACGGGGCAGAAAGGCGGGATAAAAATTAAATACATAAATAAATAATATAAAAACTTTGAGTCAATTATTATTATTATTATTTATTGGATTTATATCCTGCCTTTCTGCCCGAAGGCACCCAAGGCGGCATTACAACACAAAAACACAATAAAATACAAAATTTAACGTTAAAAAGCAATTTAAAAACAATATTAAAACAATACAATTTAAAATTTAAAAAAACAACAAGCCCCATGGATCATAAGATATAATCAAGATATAAAAGTGTAAAAAAAAAAAAAGTCAACTGCGCTTATGCTTCTTCATGCAAAAAAGCAGGCCCCGCCTCTTATACTGGGCGCAGATATTTTATGTCATACAGTAAATACGATTCCCATCACACGCGCACAAGCTAAGCGTGTGCAAAATGAGGTGGCGGCGGCGGCGGCTGAAAGTAGCCCTGAAAAGATCTTTAGCCGACCTAAGTCTTCCTAGAGCGTATTCACTTATTAAAGATAAACTTATATTAACTGAATTCAACCATTTAAGTAGTATGCTCAACCCGACTTGTTCTCCTCTTTCTCATGGATTGACCCCTTCTTTGGTTCACTCCCCAAATTATTGTCATTCTTTAACCAATCCATATTATAGAAGAGCTTTTATGTTAGCCCGGTTTAACATTTTTCCGTCTGCGGTCCACTTTGGCCGTTTTCTCCATATTCCTCGAGAAGAAAGGCTCTGTCTTTTTTGCAAAGAGTCTCCTGATACATTGTTTCACATTCTTTTTCGTTGTCCTGCTCATCTTTCTGTACTCAATTATTTTTTAGCCCCCCTGGATTTCGTTATTCTCTTCTTCTCATGATTCCATTCTTTCGGTCTCTATGAAAGGCAATTGTGATTCTTTGACTTTAGCTGTGGCTAGCTTCCTGCAAGAAGTTCTTAGTAGTACCCCAGTCTCCATTGGTTAGAACTGCCCATGTGCGAGTGTTATGTGTCATATGTCTCATTTTTTGTTGCCGTTCTATCTATGTTTGTTATTAATGCCAAATAAAGGTTTCAGAATCATCATCAGTAGCCCTGAAAAGATACAGGACTTAACTCAAAAGGCACAAGTTGAAGTGCAGTCGGCTTGGGCTCTTGTTATGCAGAGTGAGGCCTCTAGGCAGGAATTCAAGGAGCTACAGCAATCTGATCCTGCTTTGCAAGTGTGCAGAGACAAAGCAATCCCAGAGGGAATGGCCTTGCCTGATGAAGAGGAGGTTTTCTTTTGGAAAACCCAATTGATGTACAGAATTATTGCAAACAAGGACATTCCTTGCATTGGAAGCCAGCAACGCAACTGGTAGTGCCCACAAAGTTTAGACAAGTGATTTTGCAGTTGGCACACACATCTCCATCTCCTTGCTGTGAAAAGACTTTGTCCAGAATTTCCCAAAGGTTCTACTGGAAAGGTGTTCATGCTGATGTCAAGAGGTTTTGTGAATGCTGTGAACTGTGTCAAATAAGGGGTGTGCCTAATGATGTCAAAAGGGCTCCTCTGGGACAGTATCCCTTGCCAAATGCCCCATTTGAGTACCAATCCGTCGACATCTTGGGTCCCTTTCCCACAAGTAAGACTGGAAAAAAGTACACCCTAACAGTGATTTGTCACATCTCCAGATATGCTGAAGCATTTCCATTGTCAAATATCACTGCACAAACTGTGGAAGAAGTGCTTGTGCGCCATTTCTCAAATCTAGGAGTTCCACACGTGGTTATATGTGACCAGAGTTCATGAATAAAATGCTTTAAACGACTATAGGCCAGTGGCATTGACTTCTGTGATAATGAAGTGCTTCGAGCAGTTAGTTCGAAAATATATTATTTCTTGCCTTCCTGTTTTTTTTTTATAATTATCAGTTCGCATATAGAACAAATAGATCTACTGAAGATGCCATTAATACTGTTCTTCATACTGCCCTATCTCACTTGGAGAAAAAAGGAACATATGTTAGAATACTTTTAGTGGACTTTAGTTCTGCTTTCAATACTATATTACCCCATAGATTGATGTCTAAGCTTAAAGATTTGAAGTTACCCGACTCTATATGTTGGTGGATTCTAGATTTTTTATCACATCGCTCTCAAAGGGTTAGGATGAATGAACATACCTCTTCTGTAAAGATTCTCAATACTGGTACTCCTCAAGGTTGCGTATTGAGCCCACTTTTATTTACCATTTATACGTCTGATTGCACCTCTACCCATCTGAGCAACAAGATCATCAAGTTTGCAGATGATACAACGCTGGTGGGGCTCATTTCTGATAACGATGAGTCTGCCTATAGGGATGAAGTTTATCAGTTGTCCCTTTGGTGCAAAGTAAACAATCTTACCTTTCAATATAAATAAGATGAAGGAATTTATAGTGGATTACAGGAAGAGCAGTTCGGACATCCAGCCGTTGTATATCGATGGTGTTATGGTAGAACAGGTGGCGGAATGTAAGTTTCTAGGTATTACCTTGAAACAAGATTTAACGTGGGGTGCAAATACTTCAGCCCTAGAAAAAAAGGCCCAACAACAACTGTACTTTTTGAGACTTTTAAGATTACATCAACTGTCAGAGAGTCTGTTGGTTGCCTTCTATCGAAGCTCTATAGAGAGCATCTTATCTTATTGCCTCTGTGTGTGGTATATGAGTTGTACAGGGATGGAGAAAAAGGCACTCCAAAGAGTGATAAAGAGAGCACAAAAGATCATTGGTTGTCCTCTTCCCTCATTGGAGGATTTGTACAATATAAGAAGATACAAAAGATCTTGAGAGATTCTTCACATCCGGGTCACTCGATGTTTGATATCTTACCGTCAGGAAGAAGATATAGAGTGTTGAAAGCTAGGACAAGTAGATTTAAACATAGTTTTTACCCAAGTGCGGTGATCAGGCTAAATGCGGAGTTCTGAATCTGGTGGTCTTAACAAATGTATACCTCATGTTTGTATGGTATTTATATTTGTATTTTTTATTAGTGTTGTTTTAATTGTTATTTGTATATGTTATTTGTTGTTGTCCAGTTGTATGATGTGAAGAGCACCTCATTTCGTTGTCCTCATACCTTGAGTACAATGACAAATAAATTTCTAATTCTAATTCTAAATTAATTCAAAATTTGTGTTCATCATTTGGAATCTCCTTGGTGGCGGTTGCAGTTGCTGCCCAGCACATGAATGGGCTTGTTGAACAGGTGCAGACACAGATGTTAAGAAAATACATGATGGAGCATTCCGATGGTGTTTGGGACAAAGGACTGCCCCTATTGATGTTTGCCTATCGTGGGACAGTGCAGGAATCATTAGGTTGGACTCCAAATGAAGTGGTCTTTGGCCGTAATGTGGCTTCTCCTTTAGACCTCTTAAAGTATGAGTTTGAAGGAGATCAGCCCAAATTGCCTGTGTCAGTGCAGGAATATTTGGCCATGTTAAAAACTGATTCTGAGTTTGCTGACTTATCTGATTACATAGCAGTTCGGTGGCTTAATTATGGAAAGGTTCTCTCACAATTTTTTCAACTCAGGGAGGAAATAAAATGATTTCTCGAAGAGGAGAATCGACCTGAACCATTATTGTCAAAAACTGATTGGCTTTGGAAATTGGCATTTTTTGTAGATCTGATAGGCCATATGAATCAATTGTGTTTGAAGTTGCAAGGAGAAACAAATTTGGTCACCAATGTATTCTCCCATGTCATGGCATTCAGGGCAAAACAAAACAGCAAGTACAGACCCCACCTGCACTTGGCGTGTCCAAGCCAACCAAATTGTCCTTGAAATTGAAAATATGTTAACAGAGAACGATGGCATAATAAGCACTGTGCTCTCATCTCTCTAAGCAAATTACTATGCACAGAAGTCAAATAGACTTGGAAAATATGGAATGGCTTGTAGATCAAGACTTTTTTTCACTTTTTTCACCAATACAATTCCTCTCATGCTTCCATGTATGGGACGATACTTAAAAAATTTCAGAACAACAAAAAGAGTCTTTACAAACATTGGGTTAGAACCGCTGCTTCCTGTAAAAAAAACTGAAGCCTTCGGTCAGCTTGCCTCCCCCACGGTCTGCGCAAATTGAACCTTGGGCAGCTTCCCAGAAAACTGATAAGCTGCTTGCAGCTAATCCTTCTAAAGAGCAGTTGAAACCACAAAGCCACGAACTTTTTGTAGTAAAAATACTACAAAAATAAGGCCCCCTCGAGGAGGCAGGAGATGGTGCCAACAGTGACCCTTGGGCTAAGTATAGACAGGATCAACACCAGGGAGCTAAGTACAGACAGGATCAACACCAGGGAGGTAGCTGGGGTTGGGCTGCACAGCTGCAGCCACTCAGAAGCTCGAAGCCAGGATATAAGGAGCACCTGGAGGAAGGAGAAGCTGTGGGTGTGTAGTAGTAGGAGAAACTTTGGTGGACGTAGGAGAGACTGGACTGACTTACTGGCTTGACAAACTGACAACTGACTCTGCTTTCTGAATTCCGATTTGGCTTGACGTGGACCTTGGACTGGCTTGTGGATAACTGGACCTGGCTTACTGAGAAGGTGAGGCCTAGTTGTGTTTGCTCCACTGCTGCAAACAGAACTGTTTGGAGGGGAAACTAGCCAGCCTAGAGCGGGCAGCAGGGGCCTCGGGGAGACCCAGCAGGTGCTTCTGGCACAACACTTTTAGAAAAGGAGACAACTGCCTTAGAAAATATGACCCTCTGTCTGGAAAGATCCCTAGCCAATACTAAGAGCTCTTCCATTCCATGGAGTACGCATGATTCTGCTGAAACCCCTCGAAATTCTGTTACAGCAACCTCTCAAGAGCTCTTGATGGAGATCGAGACTATCTTGGGGGCTGAACATGAACTAGAGGCTGTGTTTAGAACCGAAGCTAACAAAGAAATTAATATAGAAATCTCCAGAATTCCTGTTACAGCTGCCCCATAAAAACGCAGGTCCGTGGGTGAGACCGAAAGGGGGGCAGAACATGCATCAGAGTTTGTGCTTAGACCTGAAGATACTACTGAAATTTATAGAAACTCTATATCAGACCCTAACCCAAAAGATCCTGACGGAGATTGAACCCATCTCGGGGGTAGCTCAAGTAATGGTGACTGAATCTAGATCGGTAAATCTCCCCCCCCCCGAAGGAAGTAAGGTCAGACAATGCTAACAATCCAGACCCTAAAACTACTTCAAAAGATCTGCTAATGCAGCTCGAGATTGAAGAGGGTGAAATTGCCGATGGAGAGATCTCTGCTTTAAAAGAATTGTCATCAGAAGAACAACAACTGAGGATTGTCACTGCCCTGGACAAAGCAAGATCAGAACTCCTCAATAATAGAACAGAAGTAGGTCACCAAGCGATTGCAGAAAAAAGTAAACTCCCCGACTCTGCAGACCAACCTTATGCCCTCAGAGGTGACTCAACTAATGACCCCAACACCTGTTAACCCCTCAGAATCTGACAGAACTGTAACTCAAGCCACCGCTAATCAAGTTCCATTTGACCACAACATGGGGGAACATCAGTCCCAAAAAGTGTGCTATGCAGCTCCTGGCGCAGACTACATAACAGCCCCCTCCCAGTGGAACCTAGAAGGCCACTGTGAGGCTCTTAACTGCAGTACGTCGTGCGCTTGCGCCACGTGGAGAGGAGGCGTCGCAGTGTTCCCGGGAGGATGTGGAGCGGGAGTTGCTCGAGCGGCTGCTGGCGTTCCCCCGGGAGGAGGTGCTGGCGGTCATCCAGCCAATGGGCATGCTGGAGATCGACGTCTGTTTCCAGTAGGAGCAAGCATACCAGCGCTTTTGGGCCCTGAGTCGGGCCGCCTTTCAGGTGGACGCGAGCTTCCTGAGCGCCTTCGCGATGGTGCCATTGTTTTGGGGGGAGACGCGGGTGGCGTCCGTGTTTTTCCGCACCACCACCGTGCCGGAGGTGGACCTGGCGGCTTGCCTGGAGCGGAGCTGCAAGATCTTGCAGCCGCCGGAGAAGAAGCTGGACGGGCGGGGGTACTGGACAGGCGAGTACTGCCTGATCGTCGCCCTCGAGCGCGACCCTTGGACTGGGAGGCTCAGCACCTGCCCATGTACTACTTCCTGGGCACGGAGCGGGGGGGGTGCGGTACAGCAGGCACAGTGGTGTCATTCAAATGATTTAGGAACAGGAACTCACTTTTGATTGGCACTTGTCAGAACCCGGAACCAGCCACGGAGCCCGTTAGGATCCGGATTGCCCGTTCTGGTCCGTTCCCCCCGAATGACATCACTGCCTTCGCCCCCCCCCAGGAATCCGGAGTCGCTCCCTTTAACCCTCTGAGTGCCGGCCAACCAAGAAGAAAAGCTCTTTGCAGAGGAATGGGGAGGGGGGGGAGGGAGAGTAAAGTGGGCGGAGTCAGCCCTAATTTTAACTAGTGGAACTGAGTTCCCCCACGTTCCCCCTGCATGACATCACTGAGCGGGCAGCCGCCAACCTGCTTCCAGTGCGGGGGCTTTGACCATTTCCGCAAGCACAGCATGTCGGAGTTGTGCTCTCGCTGTGGGGTCCGGGGCCACTGGACGAGCCTGTGCCAGTGGCCGGTGACCTGCAGCCTGTGCGTGCGGGAGGACCACACGTACCGTCTGTGCCCTGACTCCGTGATCAACCGGCAGCACCCGGAGGCATTTGCGCGGGAGGTGCGGCAAGCGGAGCAGGGTCGGCAGCAGGAGGAGGCAGAGCGGGAGCGCGCATGGCTCCAGAGGGAGGCTGAGCAGCTCTGGTGGGAGGTGCAGGCGCCCTCCTCCAGGTTGGCGGGGGGGGTCAGTGCGTGGGCTGCCTGGAGCAGCAGCGGCGGCGGCGGTGGCAGCTAGGTAGGGCTGGAATCTGGTGGGGTGTGCTCGGACGGCCGTGCCCGGGGGCAGCGGGGCGGCCAGGAGGGGACCAAAGGGAGCGGGGGGGAGGAGTCCAGTGCGAGCCCTGTGAACCATCTAATTTGCTAGCGGACTATAATACCAATTCAGGGGGTGCTGACAATGGTTGTGCCCTCCTTGATACCAACAATCTCTTGGAACAAATCACTGAAACTGATTGACTTGTAAACTTGCCACCACTGCATCAGTCAAAATAATATTATGGAACATTGCAGGATGGAGGAGCAGGGCCAAGGACATGGATTTTCTGAAGTATCTTCAAACCTTTGATGTTGTGCTCCTCCAAGAAACCTGGTCACTAACGCAAGTTACTGTCGAGGGATTTAAATCCTACTGCCTTCCAGCTTCCAAAGTTAACAGCAAAGGTCACCCCCAAGCTGGGTTACTGGTCGTGGTCCTGCAACCGAGTTTGTGTGGGAGAGAGGGAGAGTGTGGAAGGGAGCGGAGGGGATCCGGTCCGCACGCGGAGAAAGAGAGGGAGAGAAATGGTGGCGGAGCCCGACGCCAGCGGTCGTTTGGCGGGGTCGGAGCAAGGCAGCATGCGGGTGGTGGCGCCTCAGGCGGGGGTGGGTACCACCTGAATAGGTCTGATCAGTGTGAAACGGACCTACAGCTTGTGCGTGCAAAAGAGCTGTGCAGCTCTTTTGCACGATGAGTCTGCCTATAGGGATGAAGTTCATCAGTTGTCCCTCTGGTGCAAAGCAAATAATCTTATTTTTAATATAAGTAAGACAAAGGAATTTATAGTGGATTACAGGAAGAGCAGTTCGGACATCCAACCATTGTATATTGAAGGTGGTTTGGTAGAACAGGTGGCGGAATGTAAGTTTCTAGGTATTACCTTGAAACAAGATTTAACATGGGGTGCAAACACCTTAGCCCTAGGAAAAAAAGGCCCAACAACGTTTGTATTTTCTGAGACTTTTAAGACTACAACAACTGTCCGAGAGTCTACTAGTTGCCTTTTATCGAAGCTCTATTGAGAGCATCTTATCTTATTGCCTCTGTGTGTGGTTTATGAGTTGCACAGGGGCAGAGAAAAAGGCACTCCAAAGAGTGATAAAGAGGGCACAAAAGATCGTTGGCTGCCCTCTTCCCTCACTGGAGGATTTGTATAACATGGGATGTAGTAGGAAGATACAAAAAATCTTGAGAGATTCCTCACATCCGGGTCACTCGATGTTTGAGATTCTACCGTCGGGAAGAAGATACAGAGTGTTGAAAGCTAGGACAAGTAGGTTTAAACATAGTTTTTACCCAAGTGCTGTGATCAGGCTAAATGCAGGGGTTTGAATCTGGTGGTCTTAATAATGTATACCTTATGGTCGTATGGTACTTATATCTATATTTTTTAATGTTGTTTTTAAATGTTATTTGTATATGTTATTTGGTGTTGTCCAGTGTAAGATGTGAAGAGCACCTCATTTCGTTGTTCTCATACCGTGAGTACAATGACAAATAAATTTCTATCTATCAGACCTGGCCACGGTGACCCACGCCCTAGTGACATCCAGATTAGACTACTGCAATGCGCTCTACATGGGGCTGCCTCTGAATTACAATTAGTACAGAACGCAGCTGCTCAGGTGGTTGCTGGGGTACATCGGTTCGACTCTGTCGGGCAGTTGCTTCAGCGACTACACTGGCTGCCGGTTCTGTTCTGGGCCCGATTCAAAGTGCTAGCTTTGACCTTTAAAGCCCTTTATGGCTCGGGTCCGGGGTACTTGAGGGACCGCCTCCCCCCATATAAATCCTGCCCATACTCTTAGATCATCTGGGGGGGCCCTTCTGACTGTGCCGCCACCAGGAGAGGTGAGAGGGACGGCGGCCAGAAATAGAGCCTTCTCAGTGGTGCCCCATCCCAACTTTGGAATACCCTCCCCTTAGAATTAAGAACTGCTCCCTCTTTGGCAATATTTCAGCGGGGGCTGAAGACCTTATTTCAACAAGCTTTTAATTGTTGACAACCTGGCTGGCTTTTTTATACTTTCTTTGTATATTTTAGGATCCATGGGGCTTGTTTTAAATTTTAATTTATTTTAATACTGTTCTTAATTATTGTTTTAATTATCAAACATTGTGATTTTATTGTATTTTAATGTTGTAAGCCGCCTTGGCTGCCCATGGGGCAGAAAAGTGGGATATAAATTAAATAATAATGATAATAAATAACAAACATCTCTAAAAGTGAAGGTAACCAACATTTTTCTTCCAAAAAGTATGACTGTGTCAGGTGAGGGGAATATGTTTGCCAACAGAAAATTCCTGCTAGGCACTGGAAGTTCCCAGAAATAGCTACATCTACCTTCTTACTATCACCATGACCTTGGTCTTTATTATTTAATTGGAGCTATTCCAGAGAGTTTGCACAGAAAGCATCTAATTTTTGGCAATTAGTTGCAACACCTGGCAAATGCTGACCCATCTGAAAAAAAGGAGGTGCTTCTAGGAAATGAATCTTCTTGTTAGAAGGCAGAGACTTGGTCCTTACTAACACATTTGTTCACACAACAAATCTCTCACTCAGTGCAAGTTCTGCTTCCTACAAGTCCTCAGGGTTCAGGAGAAATTGGGACCCCCAATTTCTTTTACTAAATAAGCAAAGCTGTTCTAAGCAAACTACAGATAATTAGGCTCTGCCATTGCACTGAAGTTTCAGTTTTAATTAAAGCTACAACATTAATCTAACATGAACAAGGAAGTTTGAGGCACAGCATAAACAGGCATAGCCTATAGCAGCTAGGTGGGGAAAACGCAAAAGGGAGAGAGAGAGAAGCAGGAAGAATCTGCAAAGTTCTAACCAGCCATTTTCCAGTAACACCAGCAGCTACCTATGAATAAGATTCCAGGCCAGATGCTAAGGAAACAGCAAATTAGAAGATAAGGAGGAAAAGCTAGCTTTTCCCTAATAAATTCTACCTTAAATTGTAAGCCCCTAACCATGGCTCATATCAGTTTTAACTCAAGGTGAAGCCCAGTTTTTGAATTCAACCCACCCAAGATGTCTAGTTTTGAATAAGCAGAGAAGCCTCTCAAATTCAAGGTGCATTCCAGGCCAGCTAAAAAGCCCTACAACTCGTAATTGCTGAATCCTAACTAGCCCATTCTGCAGTAGGACTAAACATCTACTTGTGAATAAGGTTCCAGGCATCGGCCCTGGGAAATTAGAAGAAGATAAAGAGGAAAAGCCAGCTTCTGCCTAATCAATTCTACCTTAAATTCTAAGCCCCTAAATATAGCTCAGTTTCAACTCAAGATGAAGCCCAGTTGTTGAATTCAGCCCACCCAAGAAGTCTAGTTTTGAATAAGCAGAGAAGCCTCTCAAAGGCTTTCCAAGCCCGCTAACAACGCACTGCATTCCGACTGCTGAGTTTCAACTGCTAAATCCTTCAAGGCCACAACCCTGGGGGGGGGGGCTGCCTTTTTCAATCCTCTGCAAGGAAGGGGCGGAGCTGGAGAAGAGTCTCTACCAGGAAGGCTTGCTTCTGAGTAGACCTCTTCCATGCACAACAACTGCTTTTTCCTGTGAGTACAGACCCAATCCTATGCATGTTTACTCAGGCGTTTGTCCTGTTATAGTCAGTGTGCCTTACTCCCAGGTGAGTGTATATAGGATGGCAGCCTGAGGATAAAGTGTGAGAAGACACAGACAACAGGTGGCAGGTGGCACCTGGGGAGCTGCTTCTGAAAGGAATTACAGATTAAGTCTGATTCACGTGAGTAGTGCCTCCTTGTGAGTAAACCAGGCTTGCCAACTGATCTAATGACTCCGGCTCCTGCGCCTTGCATGGATGGCAGCTCAGTCTGCAGAGCAGGAGTTGGCAGCTTCCAGCCCATCACAGCGCCTCCCGCAGAGCTTGCAAATCAAGCTGCTGTTAAAGACACAAGCGCAGGGTAGGCACATTTCTCCCGTCATTTGGCAACCTTGTATAACGACAGCCCAGCCTCTGGTTGGCAGGACGGGCAGGCGGAGCTTGCCATGGCCTGGAGGGAGGGAGGGAGGCAGCATCCCCCCCACCCTCTGAATGTTGGGGGCAGCTCCGTGTGGGGGCCACAGAGCCTGTGGTGCCTCGCTTCCCCCAAGTCTGGCTTTCTGGCGCCATCTGGTGGCCAAAACAGGGCTGGGCAACCCCGCAGCGCCGTCTGAGGACTTCGCTCTCTGCTGCTGCCCAGGCACTGCAGAGAGCGGGGCTGAGTTCCTGCTGCAGCCCGCCGAGTAGGCAGGATCCAGCCCTTCCCAAAAGGGTGCTCAGGTGGGAGGCGTTTGCTGTGGCCGGCTCTGAGTTACCCACAGCTGTGAGCTTGCAGGAACGGTCCTGCATCTCAAAAAGGACATAGTGGAGCTGGAAAAGGTGCAGAAGAGAGCGACGAAAATGATGACGGGGCTGGGGCACCTCCCTAATAAAGAATTGTATGCCAATAAAGATTTTTGGATTTGGATTTGGATAAAGAAAGACTGCAGCGTTTGGGGCTCTTCAGCCTATACTAGAAAAAAGGCACCTGAGGGGGGACATGATTGAGACATACAAAATTATGCACGGGAGGGATAGAGTCGATAGAGGGATGTTTCTTTTCCCTCTCTCAAAACACCAGAACCAGGGGGCATCCGCAAAAACTGAGGGTTGGGAGAGTTAAAACAGATAAAAGGGAAGTACTTTTTTACCCAGCGGGTAGTTAATCTGTGGAACTCTTTGCCACAGGAGGTGGTGATGGCATCTCGTCTTGATGCCTTTAAGAGGGGATTGGACAGATTTCTGGAGGAAAGGTCCATCGTGGGCTATAGGCCATGATGGATTGTGCAACCTCCTTACAAAGGTGGTGGGCTACTGGTACCGGGTGCAAGGGAGTGGCAACAGGATGCAAGCATCTTGTTGTCTCGTGCCTCCCTGGGGCACCTGGTGGGCCGCTGTGAGATACAGGAAGCTGGACTAGGTGGGCCTTTGGCCTGATCCAGCAGGGCTCTTCTTAGGTTCTTATGTCCCACAGCTATTGGGGGAGGCAGGAAGAAGGGTGAGCCGGCCTGGGAACATGGGGCAGTCTGTTTTTGCTCCTGGGTGGCTGCTGGCCGGGAGTGGGTTGCCTTTGACTCCTTTGCTCTTGTGCTGCGTTTTTTTTTAAATCTCCCTGCTTGTGCTGGTCACCGGGGTGGAGCTTGTGGCTGAAGTGAGCGGGGGAGGGTGTTTGCTCTGGGTCAGCTCTTGGAGGGGCTGCCAGTTACAAAACTGCAGATCAGAATTGGCCTAGATTACAGTGCAGAATGGTGTGGCAAGGTTGGCTTCCTCTACCCAAATATTTTCTTTCCGCTGGCAGATTTCAAAATGTCCCCCGTGCCTGTAGGCTCTGTAATCTCTGCTTCTCCGAACCGGACACAGTTGCTCACATCTTGTGCTATTGCCCTGCTCACCGACCTCTCCGGGATATCTGATCGTCCAGAAAGTCTTCCTGATGTCCAGCCGGAATCTCCTCTCTTGCAGGTTGTGCCCATTGGACCCAGTTCTACTGTCAGAGGCAGGTGAGAACACATTTGTCCCTTCGTCCTTCTGACAGCCCTTCAGGTATTTGAAGAGGGCCGTCATATCCCCTCTCAGCCTTCTCTTCTCCAAGCTAAACTGGAATGCCCTTTGGGGAAGCATTAGGGTAGCAGTCAGGTAAACCCTCCCCGACACACGTTGTTGTCACCCCCTATCTTTTTGGTCCCATGAGTAAAAAGAAGGCATGGGGGAATCCAGTGAGTGTCCCCTTACCCAGCTTGGCCCAATTGGCATGGCGCGCGCGCACATGTGTGTCAGAGCTATGCTGGTGCTTAATGCACCCTCAAAGAGTTTGGTTCAGAGTTCCAAGGCTCTGCAGAAGCCTTAAGAACAACTCGCTTCTCTTGGAATGCGGGGGGGGGGGGTTTGAATGCTGCGTGGGAGGTGCCTGATAGAGATTTATAAATGAGGCAGAGAGAGTTGACAGGGGGAAAAAACCACTCTGAGCACAATCCAGGCAAAGAATAAGCATGTTTTAGGGCCCAATCCTAACCAGCACAGGTAGGCCAGCCAATTTGGCTGGCACAAGGGCCACCGTAAAGCGCGTTTGGACCACTCTCGGCGTCAGAGAGGATGGTGCGCATCTGTGTGCTGTCCTCTCTGACTCCGAGTGGTCCAAACATACTTTACGGTGTCTCTTGTGCCAACCAAACCTGGCTGGCCTACCTGCGCCAGTCTAACTCCGGATTAGGATTGCGCCCTTAGTTGTTGTTGGATTTGGGGGGGGGAATTTAAGCAAGTTCTTAGTGGATCAAAGGCTGTAATGTTCAATACACTTCTTTGTAAGGAAGTCCCACTTAAAATAGTGGGACTTACTGCTAAGCAAAAACAATGAGCCTTGGACTGAGATGAGTCAGATTTTGGCGTCCTGGCCAAAACATTTGAGTGACCTCATGAAACAGCTTGGTGGAAGTCCTAGACAGTCTTTGAACAGCGCCCCCTAAAAAGAGGGAGGAGGAGGTAGTGGCACCATGGAGTGACTTCTATCATTCCTGAATAGCAGCCATGTGGTGTTTTGGCAGTGGGGAGGGAGAGGAGGGATTGAATCAGTAGTTAAGTGGGATCTAAATGATTTAGAAACAGGAACTCACTTTTGATTGGCACTTGTCAGGAACCCGGAACCAGCCACGGAGCCCGTTAGGATCCGGAACACCCGTTCTGGTCCGTTCCCCCTGAATGACATCACTGCCTTCGCCCCCCTAGGAATCTGGAGTCGCTCCCTTTAACCCTCTGAGTGCCGGCCAACCAAGAAGAAAAGCTCTTTGCAGAGGAATCGGGAGGAGGGAGAGTGAAGTGGGTGGAGTCAGCCCTAATTTTAACTAGTGGAACTGAGTTCCCCCAAGTTCCCCCTGCATGACATCACTGGGTAAGGGCTTACCACTGGCACTGGCCCGCTTAGGATTTGGCCCTCAGTATAGCATTCACCCACGTTCCAACCTCAAGAGCCATTTCCTACCACCACGCCTACCACACAGACGCTGCTGAGCAAAATGGCCTGTTAGGAGGAACAAGAGACTTCCAGGGGAAATTCATTCATTCGTGTGTTTATTTGAAGAACTTGTACCCCGCCTTTCCCATGCCGAAGGAAATGCCCAAGGCGGCTTACAGAGAACATAAAAGTACTATGTAACCACAGTAAGTAAAGCACATTTAAAGTATTTAAAGACATTAAACATTTAACATGAGAACATTCAAAAATAAGGTGAGACCCAACTCTCCTCATCAGGCCCTTTGGAGGGTGGGAACCAACTGTCCAGGGGAGTAAGTGAACTATGACCGCATTCCAGAGGGACAGCAGGCAGACAGCCAACCACCATCCAAAGGCCAGACGAAATAGGTGTGATTTGAGCCCTCTCCGGAAAGTCATGAGTAGTTCTCAGTCCCTCTGGAAAGGAATTTCGTATTTGTGGAGCCGCTACAGAGAAGGCTTGCCCCTGGGCTGCCATCCTGTGGCACAGAGGGGGCACTTGATGGAGAGCCCCTTTAGGTGACCTAAGAGATAGCAAATCATTTGGCTTTAAGACAACAAAGGCGGGCAGCCCAATCCTAAACTGCACTGGACACAGTGCACATTAGGAGGCAGCTGGAGGCCGCCTCAGAGTAGGGGGATATTTTCCCTTTACCCTGGGGTCAGCCCTAGCAGCCCCAATAGGGCTACTCAAAGTTGGGAGCAGCTTGAAAATTGCAGACCTTGCTCTTGCTATGCTCCGTGTGTGTGTGTGTGTGTGTGTGTGTGTGAACAGTTCACATTTTCAAAAGAGGATTTTTTTAAAAAGCGACACTGTGCCTGTTGCTTGTTTTTACATGCTATTTTGTCTTAATCCTGATTTCTGTCATGTTTTCTGTTTCATGGTTATGCAACTGCTGCAGTCCAAGAATGCCAACTGGCATTCCAGGAGAGTCATTTGATTATGTCACAATGACGGCACTTCCTGCTTGATGATGTCACCTCCAGCCATGACGTCACGTCCGGCCGGTCCTGATACGAGTGCAATTCATTCCAGGAAGTTGCCGCAACCCCACAACTGAGGCTTTGCAACCCCTGTGGGGTCCCGCCCCCTCGGTTGAAGGGCACTGGCCTAGTGATTACAGCACGGGCATCCCCTTTTGCCCCGTCTCTCCCGACTGTACCAGCATCAGCTACATGGGGGGAATCCTGGGCACTGGCATCCACTGCTAGCTTCCCAGACTCCAGAGATCAGGCCAAAGGGGACCATCTGGGGAAAATCTTCCAGGAGCGCACGCAGTAATGTCATTCATTAACAAGGAGAGGGAACGCGAGGCGGGACTTACCCCTTGATTGACAGGGGGCCCGTTCCGCGTTGCCGCCTGCCTCTCCGCCGCGGGGGCTTCTTCCGGGTTGCGCGCCCCTCCGCGGCTCTCCTGATCACCCAGCGCACCTCCCCAGGCAAGCGGGCACCCCCTCTGAAGCCAGGGGTGCCCGCACGGCGCTCAGCAAGGTCGCGACGCGTCATCAACGAGCGACCAATCAGGCGGTGAGTCCAATTTCGCGTTCCGTCAGATCGTTTCTGAATGACGCTACTGAGCGCACGGAACGTTGCTATTCAGATTCAAGCATGGCGTCTTGGCCATCCCCTGAAGGACTCCTGGCACAGCAGGGCCTTGCCCAGGGCCCCAGCGAGCTGAAGGCCAACACACACACACACACACACACACACACTGTGCCTGTTGCTTGTGGTTATAGAAACTGCACCGTTAAATGGTCCTGAAATGGCACGCCGTGGAAGTGGTCCTTGCAGGCCCTTCGGTTTCGCTCCCACTGCTGCGGGGAGGATGGTGTCTCTGCTGCAGCCGCAGCATCAGTGCGGTGCTGAAGAGGCGCAGGGATCCTGCTGGCAGAAGTCCAGGATGTCTGAGAACCGAACGAGGGAGCTCATTAGCAATAGTGAAGAGGAGTGGCACGTACATTGCGGCTCCCCAGGGGTGCTGCCAACACTCGGGTTGTGGCAGAATTCTCCAGAAGCCCAGGCAGCTTCTTTTTTTCCCCTCCAGTCAGAGCTGACGAGGGGTGCTTGTAGGAGCAATGCCTTAGGGCTGCTTTCGGGGCACCGTCTGGTTCCTAGTCAAATCCATTCAAATGACTAGCGGAACAAAAATTCGTTAGGCAAAATAAAATGCTGATCCAGAGACTAGGGATGGACTGGGAGCATAATTTTAGTGGGGTTGTGGTGGTTGCCACTGGGTTTCTGCTGCACTGTTGAGAGTTAGAATTTGCACGAGTAGTCCAAACACTTCTTATTCAACCCTTACAGGGGCTTGAACTTTAGTGGGGGGGGGGGAGAAGTGTCCTTCTGAGCCTGAGGCCAGATTTGAATCTAGGACTTCCTGGCTCAGATATGCATCCTTTTTCTTCTTAGTAACCTGGGCTGGAGCTTTTTTGCTCAACCTCCCCCTTTGTAATGGCTGGTATAAGGCCGGGCAGCCATTTGTCCAGCTGGCCAGCCATCCTCTTTGTTTCTCCCAGCAGACCCTGGGCACAGTCTGCTTTCCCCATTGAGCTGTTCCCATGAGAAGCTGGACTCAAAACAATGACCTGAACTGCAGCTGCACTTGCCTGATGCTAAGAGGATGGGGTGATAAGATGTTTACCCCAAAGCCCTCAGCTATGTTCATGCGTATCATCAGCTCAGCTACACCGGCTTGATAGCCCTTCTCCCAAATGATGGGAACATGCTGTGCTGCACCAACCCAGCCAATTAGTTGGCTGATAAGGTGTCTCTTAAGGATGGGAACCTGGGCAACAAGTCCTATTAACCAGAAGCAGCGGTGTCATCTGGCAACGAGCTGCCGGAACACCAGGCGGGACTTACCGCCTGATTGGCTGCCCGTCCGTGACGTGTCGCCGCCTGCCCGCCCGCCCGCCCGCCGCATGGGCACCCCTGGCCAACCGGAGGGAGCCCGCGCGGTGGGCGGGCAGGCAGCGACACGTCACGGACAGCCTGTCAATCAAGCGGTAAGTCCCGCCTAGCGTTCCGGCAGCTCGTTGCCAGGTGACACTACTGACCATAAGCCTACACAAGCCCCTGTCATCAGTCATTGTTTTGCTTCCGGTCCAGGCTGGGTCACCTGCTGGGTCACCCGAATGCTGTAGGTCTGGCGCCTGGAGATGCTGTGCTGCGGAGAGGGGCAGTAGCCTTGTTGAGAGGCCCATCCTGTCCGTGTGGCTCAGGGGTTGGCCCTGCCCATGCAGTTAATAGGGATGAAGTGAAGCCATGGTCCGGTCTAACAATATGGCCGACGCATGCGTCTGGTCTAACAATATGGCTGACTCAGATCATTGCCGCGAAGGAGGATTGCTGCGGATTCTCGAATAAAAATCTCCCTGCACGCGTGTAAAAGTTAATTTCAACGTTTTTAATCAGGCCTGCGTGTTCTGCATACTTTTACACGCGTGCAGGGAGATTTTTATTCGAGAATCCGCAGCAA
>JAJKFI010000059.1:4256107-4277484 GCA_029204185.1 Lerista edwardsae
TTGCTGCGGATTCTCGAATAAAAATCTCCCTGCACGCGTGTAAAAGTTAATTTCAACGTTTTTAATCAGGCCTGCGTGTTCTGCATACTTTTACACGCGTGCAGGGAGATTTTTATTCGAGAATCCGCAGCAATCCTCCTTCGCGGCGATGATCTGAGTCAGCCATATTGTTAGACCAGACCCATGCGTCGGCCATATTGTTAGACCGGACCATGGCTTCAAGAATGTGACGTCATGGCTTCTCCAGTTATTATAACTCCATGGTGTGGCTTGACGAGGGCATCTGCCTCCCCCCACTTCCTCGCCCCTGCTCCTCCGCACTTCCTCCCCTGCTCTGGCCCCCTCTTCCTTCTGAACCCAGAGCACGGGGCGGGGGGCGCGTGGCCGCAGCTGGCTCTCCACTGAGGAAGGGGGCGGCAGCGGCAGGGCTCTTGCACCTTCGTGGGACCAGCTCACCTTGGCTGTTCCAGACTGGGTGGGAGGGCAGTTCCCACTTGCCTGCTCTGAGTGTACCACGAGGGGGGGGCAAATGACCGGTGTGGCCACAGCTGCAGGAGGGGGCGCCCCGGCTGCTGTACACGTGTGGCCCTTGCAGGAACCCAGCTTACCCGCGGGCGTGCAGCTGAAGACGGACTCTGCCAGCTGCCAGAACGACGCCCCGAGGATCACCTCGTAGCCCAGGCGGCTGGTGGGGAGGAGGTGCTGAGTGGCGTCTTTGAAGAGCAGGTCCCTGTGTCCGTACTTCTGGGACTGGAAGAGCTGGAAGGGCGAGCCCAGGCTGGCTCCCTGCAAAGAGAGACGGCCACCTGAGTCCGCGCAGCGCCAGCCTCAGCACCTGCCTCCCCTCTCACCTGGACGGCTCCACTCCGACTTCACGCAGGCACCTGAGCTCTGGGACTGCCTGCAAAAGACCAGCCCTGCTGGGACTCCTCCTCAGAGGCAGAAGCCACTTCCCGGGATGGATTTGGGGCAGCAAGACGGGCAGCCGAGTGGGAGACGGGCAGTGATGATGACATTCAAGCCCCAAAGAAGGACAGTGCAGCTCCACAGATCAGCCCACAAAGAGTTACTAGGCTTCCAGTTTGGACATTTGCTTGGTGTTTTTTTTTTTTTACATTTTTATGTGGCTGTTCCTCCAAGGAGCTCAGGGGGGTGGTGTGCCCCTCCCCTTCTGTTCTCAGACCAACCCTGCAAGGTAGGCAAGGCTGCGAGCAGTGGTGTCATTCAAACGATTTAGGAACAGGAACTCACTTTTGATTGGAACTTGTCGGGAACCCGGAACCAGCCACGGAGCCCATTAGGATCCGGAACGCCTGTTCTGGTCCGTTCCCCCTGAATGACATCACTGCCTTCGCCCCCCTAGGAATCCGGAGTCGCTCCCTTTAACCCTCTGAGTGCCGGCCAACCAAGAAGAAAAGCTCTTTGCAGAGGAATGGGGAGGGGGGAGGGGGGAGAGTGAAGTGGGCGGAGTCAGCCCTAATTTTAACTAGTGGAACTGAGTTCCCCCGCGTTCCCCCTGCATGACATCACTGGAGACGGGCCATTTCTGGCCATCGCGGCTCAGTCTGCTGGAACAGCCAAGAGTGGGGCAGCCGCTGTGGCCCCCCCTTCCCAGAGACTTCCCAGGGTCACGTCCCGGCAGTAGTTCCTGCAGTGGCCTCCCGGCTGAGGAATAACCATGTCCTGGCAGGGAAGAGGTCAGGGCCAGGAAGAGACGCGGCAGGCTGGGAATTTGGCCCATGTTGCCAGGCAACGCTGCACTCGGGGTCGATCTGTGGCCTGAGGGGACTGGTCTCAGGACCCGCCTCGGTCAGGGCTAAGGATGGCTAAGGATGGAGACGGCTCGGGCCCTATTCCTGAAAGCCCAAAGCAGTCCTGCTCCAAGCCCCTTTGGGAGGAGAAATCTTGGCTTCCGCTATGAATACGGCCACTGGGCCTCGGCTGCCGCTCAGAAGCTCCAGGAGCAGCCACCGCCACAGACCAGCCCGCAGGCCCACAGCAGCTGTGCCACCACTCCTCTCCGCTCCCCACAGAATGCGCACGCTCTGAAGCGGTGCCCACGTAGGCAGTGGTGTCATCTAAATGATTTAAGAACAGGTACTCACTTTTGATTGGCACGTGTCGGGACCCGCCCACCGGAAGTGACGTCATAAGCCGGAAGTGAGGTCGTGGCAGGAAGGGACATGAAAAAAGCCCCTTTTGAGGCCTCAGACGATTTTAAACTGACCCAACAGTTGCAACAGGATTCCACAGCACCCCCAAAACACGTGAAGGAGGCCTGGCATCATGTTAAAACCCCAGAGCAACTCATTTTTCAGCGGCAAGGAAAGGAAAGGCTCCGCTCGCTGCCTGCCTGCCTGCCTGGCTCTCAGAACGTGCAGGCAACTCAAACATGCAGGAAATTCAAACGTTGCAGAGGGCAGAGTCGACGAGTGGGCGGGGCCAGCCATAATCCTAGAAACCGGTACTCGCCTACCCCCACGTACCCCCTGCATGACATCACTGCACGCAGGTGACCTTCTCCTGTGGGTTTCTGTGCCACCGAACAGCCAAGCATCTTTCCTTTTGATCCCGCTCTTAGTCTGTGAGTTGGAAGCTTCCTGCCTGCGCGTTTGGTTCTCAAGATGCACGGGTTTGGTAGAGGAGGTGGCGCCCTGGCCTGGCGGACTGCAGTGAACGTGTGGAAATGGAGGCCTGATGACGCCAGGTGTGTTTTCCCAGGGAACGGCAGCTTCCTGTCTGGAGTGGGCGTCCGACCAGTCCCTCTCCAGGCTCAGCACTGCACACTTGGGAAGCTCCTTGGCCACCTGGAAGACCAGACTTGGGGGGGGAGGGGCTCACTCCTTGGGTCTCACAGATGTGCAAGAGCAACTCCAGGCTCTCACAGACAGCAGCAGAGCAACCTCAAAGAACAGCCCCCATCCTGTGGTGCTCACCTGTGACTTCACCAGGAAATTGTGGACCTTCGCAACGGCCACCGGTCGTGTCACGACGACGCTGGGCGGAACCAGGCCCAGGTTGCAGATGCTCCAGTCCGTCACAGCCGCGCGGCTTCCATCTGGGCACAGGAGCTCGAGGTCGCCGGGGGCACTTCCTGGTGCCCAGCCGGAGCTCTCCAGGTCTGCAAGAGGCAGAAGCAAAGCCCTGTCTTAGCAGAGCTGCTGCTCAGCACTTCTGTTCCACTGCAAACGGGACCCGGGGAGTAGAGCAGTGATGTCATGCAGGGGGACTGCGGGGGAACTCAGTTCCACTAGTTAAAATTAGGGCTGACTCCGCCCACTTCACTCTCCCTCCCCCCCCTCCCGATTCCTCTGCAAAGAGCTTTTCTTCTTGGTTGGCTGGCACTCAGAGGGTTAAAGGGAGGGACTCTGGATTCCTGGGGGGGCGAAGGCAGTGATGTCATTCAGGGGGAACGGACCAGAACGGGCGTTCCGGATCCTAGCGGGCTCCGTGGCTGGTTCTGGGTTCCCGACAAGTGCCAATCAAAAGTGAGATCCTGTTCCTAAATCATTTGAATGACACCACTGGTCAAAGGGCTGTGTGAAACTGGTGGTATGACAAGCACAGGATTGTGTGCCGGTAGCAACGCCGGGGAGAGGCAGCCCCCAGGCGCAAGCTCCTTGCAGGGAGAGAGGACACAGGCTGCAGCTGGACAGCTGAGCTGACCTGGGGAAATCGTATAACAAGAAAAACCATAATATCTGCAGCCCAGAGAAGGCCACAGAAAATGCAACAACACAACAGACACTGAGAGCTGAATGCCACAGAGAAGCATCTGTCAGTGCCCAAATTCAACGCTGTGGGAGGGAGTTCTGTAACCTGGGTGCCCCCCACGGCCACGTGGACTTGCACTGGTCATGGCACTACGCAAAAGAGACCTCCGGGAAGATCTTAAGGGGTGGGTCCATCTATGTGGGGGCAGGTGGCCCTTCAGACGTTCCAGGCCCAAACAGGGCATGGGATTCATTCAAAGACTCAAGCCAGCACCTTGAACTCAGTGGTGTCATTCAAATGATTTAGGAACAGGAACTCACTTTGGATTGGCACTTGTCGGGAACCTGGAACCAGCCACGGAGCCCGTTAGGATCCGGAACGCCCGTTCTGGTCCGTTCCCCCTGAATGACGTCACTGCCTTCGCCCCCCTAGGAATCCGGAGTCACTCCCTTTAACCCTCTGAGTGCCGGCCAACCAAGAAGAAAAGCTCTTTGCAGAGGAATGGGGAGGGGGGAGGAGGGAGAGTGAAGTGGGCGGAGTCAGCCCTAATTTTAACTAGTGGAACTGAGTTCCCCCGCGTTCCCCCTGCATGACATCACTGCTTGAACTGTGCTAGGAAAGACCCCAGCAATCATGCAAGTGACCTGTGAGCCACAGCTGACGTCCAGACAGCCAATGCCAAGCCAGGCCCAGGAGTGGACTGAGAAGAGGCCTGCTGCCTCCTTCCTGAGAGGACGACGGTCCCTTCCCAGGTTGCAGGTCTCCTCGTCAGCAGCTCCCTCCTTTTGCTTGGATTGGTCCAACTCGTTAGCCCTCACCCCGCGCAGGACCAATTCCAGGCAGCGAGTCTGAGCGCCCACCACCTCCCGAGCAGCAGGGGGCGCTGAGAGTGTCCTTTGCGCAGAGGCGACACGTTGGCCGCACAAGGTCCAAAAGAGGCCTCTTACACTCAAGATTCTGCAGCAGGCTGTGATGCTCCAAAAAGGCCACATCACCGAAGCTTCTTCCACTGGGGTCACCAAGGAGACACCTAGAAGGAGGAGGAGTGGGCCGAAGCCGAGAAAGGTTAGTCGTGGCCAACTCCACAGAGACCTGTTTAGTCACAACAAACCCCACTTGTTTTCAGTGGGACTCCTTGTGACCAACAGGGGCGGCGGCAGGGCCCCTGTGTTCACATCAATCCTGCATAGCGAACTGGACCAACACAGAACCGAGAATTAGATGCTCCTGCTCGCGTCGGCCCAAGAGCTCTAGTGCCTCGGCGGGGGTGCCGGTCGGGGCCCCCAAGTTGGCGCTAGTGACATTGCGCCAACACCAGCATGCAGTGTCGGCACAATGTCACTTCCAGGATTGCGCCTTCCATCACAAGGGGTTTAAAACACCCTCTCTCAGAACACCAGAACCAGGGGGCATCCGCTAAAACTGAGTGTTGGGAGAATTAAAACAGATAAAAGGAATTACTTTTTTACCCAGCGGGTAGGTAATCTGTGGAACTCTTTGCCACAGGAGGTGGTGATGGCATCTGGCCTTGATGCCTTTAAGAGGGGATTGGACGGATTTCTGGAGGAAAGGTCCATCGTGGGCTATTATAGGCAATGATGGATTGTGCAACCTCCTTACAAAGGTGGTGGGCTACTTCAGAGTAATGGGTGCAAGGGAGTGGCAACAGGATGCAAGCATCTTGTAGTTTCATGCCTTCCTGGGGCACCTGGTGGGCCGCTGTGAGATACAGGAAGCTGGACTAGATGGGCCTTTGGCCTGATCCAGCAGGGCTCTTCTTATGTTCTTAAAGCATTCCAGATCTTTTTTTTAGCCATCACCTTCATCTCGCTTGCACGTGGCTGCTGCACCCATTTTTATAAAAAGCATATTGACTGAAAATAACGTTTACACTGACACTTCATCATCCCTACAGCATGAAATGCAGCATCTGGCAAACGCCTGCCTTTCTCCGCAGTTGGCAGACTCACCTGAGGGCTCCCAGGTTGCCGTAGTAGCGTTCATTGTGATTGGCGGCGCACCAGGACGAATCCCTGCCTCTCTCCACCTCCCCTTGCCCAATGCAGACTTTGCAAAGGTTCCCATCAGCTCCCGGCATGCAGCCCTTCCAAAAGTAATCCTGGTAAGCTGTGAGGGGGGAAGAAAAGCAGGCAATTCCCCAGCATAGCGATATCTCCTGCTCTCATCACAGCACTGCCGTTTAGCCCAGGCCCAGGCAGATTCTCCTGGGCTGGGGCTGGGAAGGGGTGGGGGCAACTCAGAGCAACACCCGGCAACAGCTTGCTCAAAGGACCTGCACTGAACTGGCTCACAACTATAGCTTGCTTGTTTTTCCAATTGGTGTAGCGTCCTTCCTCCAGGGAGGTGCACATGATTCCTTCCCTCCTTTTGTCATCACAACAACAACCCTGTGAGGTAGATGCGGCTGAAAGATAGCGAGTGGTCCAAGATCACCCACCCAGGATGCCTCACGGCTGAGAGAGGATTTGAATCTGGGTCTTCCGGGTCTACGTTCAAGTCTGAAACCACTGCACCATCCTGGCTATTGTGCAGGTGCGGTTCTTTCCCAGGATGCATATGTGCACTGCTGCAACGCTCCTTGGAAATTGCGGTGCGGAGACAGGGGAAGGCAGCCCACTGCCTGGACAGCTATGCTGAGCCTTCTTGTCATGCAAGTCAGGTGCGCAATGCACTGGCCACAAGTTTCGAACATTCAGACTCCCCCCTACCCGTGAGCGGCAGTCATCATTTTCTTCCCTTCAGCGTTTCCCTCTGCATGGTGTGTGTCTGGCCCCCTGGGCCAACCCATCCGAGGAATGTAGAGACGACACGCAGAGACCAAGACCAGCACCTCAGTGCTGAGCCTTCCTGAGTTAAGCTGTAGATGTGCCTTCTGAGTCCCACTGTTAAGGGTCCACTGAGCTCAGCCAGCTCTGACAGGAAGTGGCTCCCCAGGGTTTCAGCGAGGAACGTTCTCCGCCCTGCTTGGAGACGCGGCCAGGGATTGAACCTGAGGCCTTCTGCGTGCAGGCAGGGGCAGCTCAGCCACCCTGCTGCAGTCCACAGAATCTTTACTCCAATCTTTACTGGAGGAGCAGTGACTGGACCCTAGAAAGGAAAGAAGCCCAGACCCCAGCCCCACCCTCGGCCTCCTTCCAACCAGCCGCCTCTGCTCATGTGTTACGTGAGAATCGATGTATATGATTTCTAATGCTTGCTTCTGATACTCGCTTTAGTTTAGTTTTGGAGGCTTGGGTGAAGGGTCACATCTGTGCCAAGCTCTGCACAGCTCAGAAAATATGTTTTCCTTGCAGTCTTATCAGCTTGGGAAAGAGCCTTGTAAAAAGGGCAAGCTGACACCTCTAGCCTCTAACTATTACCCAGAAACTGAACTGTAAATTATTTTGAATTGTAACTGCATTCCTTTCTGATAAGACACAAAAGTTAACGCCTTATGTTTTTTTTCATTAGCCTATACTGTTGCCCCCTTTCTAATGAAATGCCTGCGTAATTTCACGTATATAATTTATTTATTTATTTATTTATTAATAGATTTTTACCCCGCCTTTTGTGCCAGAAGGTACCCAAGGCGGCATTACAAAATATATATTAAAAATACAGCATAACAATTAACATTAAAAACAGTTAAAACAGTATTAAACAACAATAGCAAACAAAATAAAAACACAATTTAAAAAACAATTTAAAAACAATTAAAAAAAACAAAAAAAAACCCCGTGGATCATAATAACCAGCCGGCCAACCTGTCAGCAGTTAAAAGCTTTTTGGAATAAAAAGGTCTTCAGCCCGCGCCGAAATGTAAACAAAGAGGGAGCAGTTCTCAATTCTAGGGGAAGGGTGTTCCAGAGTTGGGGGGCCACCACCGAGAAGGCCCTCTTCCTGGCCGCCGCCCCTCTCACCTCTCCTGGTGGCGGCACAGTCAAAAGGGCCCCTCCAGATGATCTAAGAGTACGGGCAGGATTATATGGGAGGAGGCGGTCCCTCAAATACCCCGGACCCGAGCCGTAAAGGGCTTTAAAGGTCAAGACTAGCACTTTGAATTGGGCCCGGAACAGAACCGGCAGCCAGTGTAGTCGCCGAAGCAACGGCTCGACAGAGTCAAGCCGACGTGCCCCAGCAACCACCCGAGCCGCCGCGTAATCTCATGTAATATGCTTTTTAGGGCTGCTCCTCAGGAGGTTGGTCGAGAGAGACACTGAGGCAGCCCTGCGCAGAATAAACTTTTAGAAAATCAACCCTACTCCACATCCATGTCTTGTTTTGGTAATTGGCTACCATGTAACACATGCACATGCACACAGGAGAGTCTGCCGGGCTCCTTACCAGAGCTGAGGTTGCAGCTGCCGGTGCTGTTCTCCACAGCCCTCACGGCATGCCGGGAAAGCAGCAGCCACCCTGCTGGGCTGTACCTGTGGCCGTGGCAGGAGCGCCTTCCCCGCAGGCTGGAGATGCTGAGGTGCTTGGCGGCCTTCTTTGCCAGGGCCACGGCGTAGACGGGAGGCAGGCCTGCGAGACAACAGACTGTCTGGGAAGGAACCGGGGCTGACGGACAAGGTCTCTGTGTGCACAGAGCCAGCCCTGCCACGCGGGAAGGGGAGGCAGGCAGGGCAAGCGTCAGACTTCAGGGGGCTCTTCTGAGCCTCCCGTTCACTGAGACATGATGGAGACATATACAATGAGAGAGTGGGTAGGGGGGTGGTTCTTTTCCCTCTTGCACAACACCAGAACCAGGGGACAGCCACTGAAATTGAGTTAGAACAGGCAAAGGAAAATATTTATCCAATGTGTAATTAGTTGGTGGAACTCCTTGCCACAGGATATGGCGCTGGTGTCTGGCCTAGGTGGTTTGAAAAGGGGACTGGGCAGATTTCTGGAGAAACGGTCCATCGCAGGTTACAAGTCGTGATGACTGGATACAGCCTCTGGGTTTCAGAGGGGCTTATCTCTGAACAGCAGGTGCAATGGGGAGAAGCCGTAGCAGACAGGGTTCTGGTGTGCCCCCAGAGGCATCTGGTGAGATACAGGGAGCTGGGCGAGGTTGGCCTGATCCAGCACAGCTCTTAGGAGGTTTCATGGAGCCTGGCTCAGGAAGCTTGGCGCAAAGTGGGGAAAAAAAAATTCCCCAGTGATTTGTGCCCTGTCAGTGGAGAGGCTGGGATTTCTGCCTCCGGTGACTGCTTGGGGATGTGCTGAGAGTGAAAAGCCCCCTTGGAGTTTTCTGAGCATGTGCAGAACCGCACTCTCTCCCATCCCTGCCCTTCTCCTGGCAGATGCTCCTGTTTACCTGCAAGGTGGGCCGGCTCCTCTCCTCTCCCGGCTGAAGTGCAGTCCTGCTCTGCGGGAGAAACAACAGTGGGGGGGAAGAAGCAGGACAGGGCTGGAATCTGAGCCCCCCCCCCAGCCCAGTGGGTGTTCGGCATGGAGCCTCACCGTCACCCCTAAGAAGAAGCCGCCGTCTCCAATGCCTCAGGTCACAGGTCAGCCACAAAGCAGCCTCCTCCTCCTCCTACTCAGTCACATGTACAGGGTGACCAGCTGCCATTCTGCGGGAGGAATTCCACCAGGCACACCCCAAGGAGGGAATCCTCTGCAGGGAAACCGGCCTCAGGAGGTTGGCTGCGGACCCTCCCCCAGCACCCACCTGAGCCACTTCAAAGGACCACGCCAGCCCCTAGGGAATGTGCACCACGGAGAGGGACCCACCACTGCAAGTGTAGCCTGGGATAACACAGGCAGAAGCCATGCCCGTTCCTTCCCTGTTGAAAGGCCCTTGGTCCCTGCCTTCCTTGGTCCCTGCCTTGGTCCCTCACCACCACTGACAGGAAGACACACTCTGGGGGGTCACAGTGCCAGCATCAAGTCGCTGGAGGTTCTGGGCCAACAGTGGCAGATGGGGGGGGGGGCGATGGCAGCTTCACCGTCTCCATGAGTGAACAGGAGCATCTCTAGAGGCCTGTGATGAACTGGGAGCCTCTAGTGGGTGCGCCAGTGATGTCATGCAGAGGGAATGCGGGGGAACTCAGTTCCACTTGTTAAAATTAGGGCTGACTCCGCCCACTTCACTTCCCCCCTCCTCCCCCCTCCCAGCCGCGGGTAGACCTGGGCTCTGCCAGCCTCTGGCTTATGATGTCACTTCCGGTGGGCGGGTCCCGACACGTGCCAATCAAAGTGAGTTCCTGTTCTTGAATCATTTAGATGCCACCACTGGGGTGCGCCCATTTGTAGGTGGGGCACTGGGTGCCTCTTGACCACCACATGCCTCCACCGGCACTGGGGAGCCAGGGGGTGGCCTGTCTGGGTGAGGCTTCTCATGGCTTGGGCCATCATGGGAAGCTGGGCCCAGCTGGGGATGACACACATGGACAGGGGCCACAGAGCATCACAGAGCATCACACAGAGTGTCAGGAAAGAGGCTCTTTGCCGTTCCGCGTTGGGGTGGACTCGGCTGGTGGCGTCTGTCTGTTCCCGCCCGAGGGGCAAGCAGGAGGGCACAGTGCAGGGGGGTGCGCACTCACCATAACACTCGGCAGCCACGGGAACGAGGGCGCACTTCTCCGCCAGGTACGCATGGGTGGCGTCCAGCGTCACCGCATCGGCTACGTTGTTCTGCCACGTGACAAGGCGCATGGTTAGCGGTTCGGGGCTCACCGTGGGGAGCAAACCAGCCTTCCCTGCAAGTCCTGGGGGGGGGGGTTCCTGTTTTGCCATTGCTTTTTCTGAAGCCATCATCTGGCCAGGCTGGGAAAAGGTGCTGCAGGACAGAACGACCAGCCTCGAAAGCCGCTTGGAAGTGGGATACGAGGCTGGGGGGCCTCTTTGGGGCAGTGCCAAGGAGGCCTGTGCAATTGTCTCCCTGGGACGATCCCCCCCTCTTCTGCGGTTTCTAAGTGGAAGGCCTGTTGCAGGCAAGTCTCACTACCCCTGCACTCCGTTCCGCGGTTTCAGTTATCCGTGAGTGTAACTCTCATTGTGCCATCTGCTGCCTGTTCTTGGCTATCCACAGCCATTCGCTGCAAATGCGGCCGTTCTGAAGGTATTCGTGGCCATTTTCAATCTATCCATGAGGCTTCTCTGCATCTGCAGTGGCCATTTAAAGCTATCCGCAGCCATTCTATTTTGCATCCAGTCCAGGACTGGCAGCATCCCAGAATGCTTTGCGGTGCAACAACTGGCACAGGGGGCAGCTTTTGGAACTGCGGCTCCCACGGGGGCCATCCAGCAAAAAGGAGAACAGAAATGACTACAGGCAACTTTTCAGTTTTCAGAGGCAACTTCCAGTTTCACCAGTTAGTAGGAGACTCTAGAACACCCGTGTAACATAGGCAACGGTGACCAAAAAAGAGAGACTTATTATACCTTCTTTGGGACACTAGAGGAGTGCCACATTAAATCTGGCATATAAGAGCACCCTCCATTCCTTAGAGTCGAATGAGGAAAAGGTAAGGCGAAAAATCAGCCAGTAGGGAAGGTTAACTAACAAAATAACGAGTGTAAGACTCGATATCACAAGGTCACTAAAGCGTTTATCTAAGGGCCAAGTTCTAGAAAGGTCAATAGGGCACCCAAGGGGAAGCCCAATGATTTTACTTTGGCAATGGTTTAGTTGCACCATACAGGAGACACGGTATCTAATAGCAATGGCAAATTAAGTCAAAAACAAGACAAAACTTTAGAACTCATGGGGGATACAGACATTCACAAGGATACTCCTATTCACAATATACAATTGGAAGCTGCCTAGTTAAACACAAAAACTTAACAGGATCTCAATTTATCAGCCAGCGAGATCACCACGGGGTTAGTAAAATAAAAAAACAGAGGGGGAACAGTTTGGGCCTGGGGGTCAACCAAGGTGAAAACACCCCCCTGAGTACGTCTAACTACAACACAAGAAGGGGATAAGGCGACATGGGGAATACAAGAGGGTAAAGCAAGATTTGATGAGCTTCTATTAGGAGAGTGAAAAGCATCACAAAGATCTAAATTGGGAGGGGGCCTACTTAATTCATTAGAATCATGGCTTATCGTCTTTAAGGGGGAAGAAAAACCAAATAGGGATATTTCCCAGGATATGGTAACCTCTAAACCCGGAGTGAGTGCTGACCATCGGAGTGAGATGACGGAGCGGGGGAAAACGTTGGAAGAAATCAACAATAAATTGGGTCTGGGTCCTGCAGTTTTTTTTATGGGATCTCAGCTGAACAATTGGACTCCCTTACTCACCTTGATCTGCTCGATGCAGTTGATCATGGAGCCTGCCTGGACACAGACCAGTGGGTCAGAATGGAAGTGCAGGGCCCACTCCTCACACTTCTGCAGTTCGGCATCGCTGATGCAACACCAGCGCACCAGGCTGTTGGAGAGGGAGCTCCCTGGGCAGCAGGACAGGACAGGACAGGATGGTCACGGGGGGACCTTTGGGGGGGGACGCTTTCCCCTCCCCTCTCCCGGAGCCTCCCAGGTGGGAATGCTCTCACCTTCGTGTCCCAAGCCCTGCAGGAGAGCCACATAATCCAGACCAAGGACGTGGCTGATCTCCGCCTCCTCGTCGACGAGCTGCAGGCTCTGTGTCACATCGCGGAACAGCAGGTTCTTCCCCCTGAAGGGCACCGACCCAAAGAGCTCAAACCTGGCCCTTTCCTTTCCCTTCCTTCCAAAGAGGCTCTGAGAACAACAACAGGTTCTGGATTCTAGCGCACCGCCCAGCAGAGGTGGCCACGGCACAAGGGGACAGGCTCGAGATGCTGGCTTCCGGGTGCACACTGGGCGACAAGAAATAATCTTGGCTCTTCCCTCTTTTTTGAAAATATAACATGCAGCAGCTAATATAAAATAATATAATATACAGCAGAAAATATAATATACAGCAGCAGAAAATATAATATACAGATTCTGTCTCCACCGTCCGACGTTCACTGTGTTGCTGTCGCTGCCTTGAATGGCTCCAACGGTGCATGGGAGGAGGCAGGGCCGGCTCTAGGAGTGGCAGGGCCCCATGCACGGCATTCCCACGCGGACCCCCCCCCACCTCGCAGGGCCCCCTCTCCCCAAGAGAAGCACTTGTGGTGCTGTGCACGGCACCTAGAAATAAACGGGGGCGACATGACGACATCACCTCCAACTGCTTCCAGGAGGCCCATTTTGGGCTGTTCGGAGGCAGGGGCAGGACGGAGGGAAAGCCCGAGGGAAAGCTGCTCTGCTCGCCCCACTGACTGCAGTCCATGGAGATCCCAGCTGCTGCAGCAGGCAATATGCTCTCTACCCTGATGTGGGGGCCCCCAAGGTGCGGGGGGCTTAAGGCCCAGACACTGACCCTGGGAAGAGGGGCCACTTACACAGCACCCTGCGAAGCCTGCAGTACTTTAGAAGAAGAAGTACTGCAGAAGATTTAGTCGAGAGGGTTAATGCCTCCGTTTGCCTGAAGATAAGAGCTGAAGATCTGAAGGCCGCCAGTTCGGGACAGCCGGAAGTCTCGGTGAGTGGCAGACCTCGTTAATTGCGACTGATTAACAGCTGAGCTTCGGCTGCCTTGTGTGAGGGGGAGTTGTGCCGAAGTTCAGCCGCTTCTCTGGTGGGAGCAGGGAAGCCGTTTATCAGCCACCGAGAAGACAAACGGGTGGCCAGAAAGGAGGACTAAATCCAGAAAGATCCATCTGTAGGTGTGTAGTTCTTGGAAGATAGAACGTTTCTGTATACATTGTAAAAACCTTCGGGTTTCTGAATGAAGTCTGCCCATGTAAACCGCCTTGAGTTATAGTCATTAGAGAAATCTGGTGACCTAAGAAAGGCGGTATATAAATCCAAGTATTATTATTATTTATTATTTACTTACCCTGCCCCCCCCCTGGTTTGGCTGAGCTGCAGGGCAGCGTTTCCCCAAGTGGCTGGCAGCGAGCACGACTGCAGCAGGGCAAGCGCCCACAACGCTGGCTGAGTCCATGGGTGTGACCAGTGGTGCCGATCACTGTGGAAACCCGCCCAGTGACCGCGAAAACTCCGCCCAGCGAACCGGTAGGCTGACACCACTGGGTGTGACCCAGGAAGGAAAACTTTTTGCTGGCGGCGCCAGGACGTGCTTCTGCTCTTGAGATCCTCTGCGGTCCTGCACAGACGCCTGATGAGGGGAAAGCTGCCCCCCCATCCCATCCCATCCCATCCACCACCACCACCCATCCTCTTGGCAGCGCAGAAAGCAGAGCCCCCACCTCGGGAAAGCCCAGGCAACAGGAAGTCCATTTGCACAAAATGCGTTGACATGCTCAGTGGATTGCTTGAGCGGACTGTACGGGGGGGGGCGGGCGTCACAGGGTCAAAGGCTTCTCCCACAACCCCCCTGCACGGACGCGGAAAGCATGTCAGTTGGAAGGCTCAGCTAACCGAACTCTCCCACTTCTGCCTACTTGGCTTACACGAGAACACTTTGACCCTGCTGCCCCCCAGCAGTTCTTGGTATTGTTGCCAACTTACCAGGTTGCCAGCTTACCAAAGCACAGCCATATTGCATAGTAACTTGTCTATGGCTGCGGAAATATGTAACTGTTTTCCATCTTTGCTTTCATTGTTCTCACATAGGCCTCACTGTAATGTTCTCAATTCAATGTTGCTAACGTTCACAATTCAGGGCTGTTGGCCCTGCACAATAGATAAGGTGCTGGTTCAGGCTAGCAGAACCTCCTCCCTTATCGAAATTGTCACGGCATTCTCAGGGCCCAGTTAGCTTAGAGCATCTCATGCTCCAGCCCCTATGATGTAATTTCTAACCAAGCAGGAACTTGGAGGAAGGAACAGGAGGGGGGAGTATAAAAGTGCTTGTAATGTACATATTTTTTGCCTTTCTCTCTGAGATTGGTCCGCCTGCGCAGGTGTAAATAAACATGAACCTAATACTCTCTCGTCTGGTTGTTTGCCTTTTTAAATGCAATCCCCACCGCAAAAACCATAATTTGCCTGTTTTCGGCAACAGCATGAACAAGGCCTCAGGCGTGAGACTGGCAGTCCAGCCCCTTCCCACAAGCCTGAATCTGTATACTTTGGGGGGGGGGCAGGTTCACTCGATACCTGCATGAGAGTGAGAAATTTCTTGGTGGTCTTCTGGAAGTTGGGGCGGGTGACGACAGCCCGTCCTGGTCCGCGGCCCAGATTGCAGGTGGCGTAGGCGCCCAAGCGAGCCGTGGACCCGTCGGGACACAGCAGCTCAAACTCCTCTTGGTCTGACTCTGGCGAAAAAGAAGGACTGGAGTGAGAGCCAGCAAGGTGACTCTGGGCAGAACCATCCCTGGGGGAGGGCCGAGAGAGGCAGCGTTTGTCCTGGGGGGCTGGGAACAGGCTGCCTTCTACCTGTGTCCAGGCAAAGGCCTCTCCCCCCAACTCCTGGGTGATGTGCAACGGCTTTCAGGCTTCTCTGAAGGCGGCAGTAAGAGATCCAAAGCAGATTTACAACTCGGAGGACGGCTTCACAGGCTTGGGCATGGCCAGTGCTGACTCAGCTGCTGACCCGGAAGTACTTGGTGATGACATCATCACGCCACCATCCATTGCCTCTGCACCTGTGCACTGGGGGAGTGACGCCAGGAGTCCCGGCCCCAGATGAATCCAGTACGCCTCTGGGCACGGCTGCCCATGCTTCACAGAGAAGCAAAAAGGAGACTGAAAAAAGGCGCCTGAGGGGGGACATGATTGAGACATACAAAATTATGCACGGAAGGGATAGAGTCGATAAAGGGATCTTTTTTCCCTCTCTCAAAACACCAGAACCAGGGGGCATCCGCTGAAACTGAGGGTTGGGAGAGTTAAAACAGAGAAAAGGAAGTACTTTTTAACCCAGCGGGTAGTTAATCTGTGGAACTCTTTGCCACAGGAGGTGGTGATGGCATCTGGTCTTGATGCCTTTAAGAGGGGATTGGACAGATTTCTGGAGGAAAGGTCCATCATGGGCTATAGGCAATGATGGATTGTGCAACCTCCTTACAAAGGTGGTGGGCTACTGGTATTGGGTGCAAGGGAGTGGCAACAGGATGCAAGCATCTTGTTGTCTCGTGCCTCCCTGGGGCACCTGGTGGGCCGCTGTGAGATACAGGAAGCTGGATTAGATGGGCCTTTGGCCTGATCCAGCAGGGCTCTTCTTATGTTCTTATGAGACCTGCCTGTCCAGGAGTTTACCTGTTGCGTTCATGACAGCCAGGTGGTCCACCAAAGCCACATCTGCCACCCCACTCTTCAGGCACCTGCACACAGAGGAAATTGGCCTTAGTCCGGAGGTCTGCTCTGCTTCCCCTCGACCAGCAGCATCTACGGCACCACAGCAGGAGCGAGGGCAGCACCTGAGCGCTCCCTCCGAGTCGTAGAAGGGCTCGTTGCCGCTGGTCTCGCAGAAGTGGTTCTTCTCCCAGATGTAGGACTTCTGGCCTTGGCAAAGAGCACAAAGCCTGGGGGAGGCCACTCCGCTGCCCGGAACGCAGCTGGCGTTGAAGAAACCGCTGACAGCTGCAGAGACAAGGAGAGAAGAGCGTGTGGAGGACAGTGTGGAGTGTGGAAGAGTGTGGAGGACAGACTACCTCTCAGCCAGTGGTGTCATCTAAATGATTTAAGAACAGGTACTCACTTTTGATTGGCACGTGTCGGGACCCGCCCACCGGAAGTGACGTCATAAGCCGGAAGTGAGGTCGTGGCAGGAAGGGACATGAAAAAAGCCCTTTTTGAGGCCTCAGACGATTTTAAACTGACCCAACAGTTGCAACAGTATTGCACAGCACCCCCAGAACATGTTAAGGAGGCCTGGCATCATGTTAAAGTGACCCAACAGTCCCAAAACCCCTGAGCAGCTCATTTTTCAGTGGCAAGGCAAGGAAAGGCTCCGCTCGCTGCCTGTCTGCCTGCCTGGCTCTGAGAACGTGCAGGCAACTCAAACGTGCAGGAAATTCAAACGTTGCAGGGGGTGGAGTCGACGAGTGGGCGGGTGAATGGGCGGGGCCAGCCGTAATCCTAGAAACCGGTACTCACGTACCCCCGCGTACCCCCTGCATGGCATCACTGCTCTCAGTCTAGGAAAGGTGCCTTGGGGGGAAGGGCATGACTGGGATGCACACAAACGCCTGGGATGGAGAGTGGAGAGAGAGATGCTCTTTTCCCTCTCTCACAACACCAGAACCAGGGGACAGCCACTAAAACTGAGTGGGGGTAGATGACTTTCAAAGGGAATTGGACAACCGATGGAAGGAAAGTCCATCACAGGTGACAAGCCATGATGGGTATGGGCAACCTCCTGGTTCTAGAAGTGGGCTGTCTCAGAAAGCCAGGTGCAAGGGGGTGGCCACAGGACGCAGGCGTCATGTTGTCTTGGGTGCTCTCTGAGGCATCTGGTGGGCCACTGTGAGATGCAGGAAGCTGGATTAGATGGGCCTTTGGCCTGATCCAGCAGGGCTCTTCTGATTTTCTTATGGACCCAGGAATGACCAAACTCAGAGGGAGAACGCGGCGTCAGCTTCCTCCTTTTCCTCCGGTCAAAAGTGCTAAAGGGCACCAGCTGAACTCGGTTCGTGCAGGGGCGTTTCAGGGATGGTGGTTCTAGGCAGGAGGTGAGCGGTTCTCAGTGGGGCGTGGGCAGGCCGGCAGATGCAGAAGCAATAGGCTGCATCCAAGGCCTCGTCCCCAGGCCGTGCAGCTTCCTCAGACCTGCGCCTGCAATTTCGTGGGCGCAGATTTTGAAAAACCCATAGGGGAGGCTTCTTGTGCCTCCCAAACTGCACTGGATTCAGCACAGGCCCGCTGGCCTCTCTGCTCCAGCGCAGTGTAGGACTGGGCTGACAGTTAGGGTTGCCACCTTCGTTCTCTGCTTCAGTAGAGAACCCCTATGCAACCCTAACCCTACTTGAGTCAGTAGATGAATCATGTAGTTCTCATGCAATCCTATGCACACTTTCCTGAGAGTAGGAAATACTTGAGTAGACAAGCGTAGGATTGTGCTCCTAGTTAATTTATCAATGAGAATCAACTTTAATCAATGAGGCAGGTTTTAACTGCTCGGACTGCATGTTAAGGGCACAGATGAATGGAAAAAAGATGTCAAAAGCCGAGACATCAAAATCAATCAAAATTAATCAAACAATCAAAATTAATCAAAAGCCGAGACATCGCCCTGCCAACAAAGGTTCGCATAGTCAAAGCTATGGTTTTCCCAGTAGCAATGTATGGCTGTGAGAGCTGGACCATAAGAAAGGCAGAGCGCCGAAGAATAGATGCTTTTGAATTATGGTGTTGGAGAAGACTCTTGGACTGCAAGGAGAACCAATTGGTCAATCCTCCAGGAATAGAAGTCAAGCCCGATTGCTCCCTGGAAGGACAAATCCTGAGCTGAAGCTCAAGTACTTTGGCCACCTCATGAGGAGAGAGGACTCTTTAGAAAAGACCCTCATGCTGGGAAAGATGGAAGGCAAAAGGAGAAGGGGGCGGCAGAGGATGAGATGGTTAGAGAGTGTCACCGAAGCGATGAGCATGAAATTGGGCGAACTCCGGAAGCTAGTGGAGGACAGGGAGGCCTGGCGTGCTGTGGTCCAGGGGGTCGCGAAGAGTCGGACACGACTTAGCGACTGAACAACAACAACAAGTATTCAGTTTTGATTCCAACAATGACTGGGGGCTTCTTTTTACTGAATCATCAGGTACCTTACTCTTTCTTCAGTGTCTCATAAAGGCACCCAAGTTGTTGTGTTGGACATATGTCCTTTTAATTAAACTTAATAAGAAACAGGTGATTCATTGCCAACGTTCTTGCATTAGCTGGCAGTCCTAATGAGAATCCTCTGGAATGTAAAGACGACACCCTCTTATTTGGCCAGGCAGAGCCAAGGACCTTTGAAAGTGCTGGAAAACCAGGCAGAAACAGGAAGGGAGTGTTTTTGCTGTGCTACACCATCAGGCATTTCTTTGCGCCTTCCTGGTTTGGAGCCGTCTGGTAAAATAGGATCAGAGAACCTATCTCTGGAGCGCTGCTCAGATTACACTCAGTGATGTCATGCAGGGGGAACGCGGGGGAACTCAGTTCCACTAGTTAAAATTAGGGCTGACTCTGCCCACTTCACTCTCCCTCCTCCCCCCTCCCAATTCCTCTGCAAAGAGCTTTTCTTCTTGGTTGGCCGGCACTCAGAGGGTTAAAGGGAGCGACTCCGGATTCCTAGGGGGGCGAAGGCAGTGATGTCATTCAGGGGGAACGGACCAGAATGGGCGTTCCGGATCCTAACGGGCTCCGTGGCTGGTTCCGGGTTCCCGACAAGTGCCAATCAAAAGTGAGTTCCTGTTCCGAAATCATTTGAATGACACCACTGATTACACTGTATGGGCCTGGGAAATGCATGAGGATAATGCCGTTGACACATGTCTGTCTTTCCTTTGGAGTTATGAACTGGAGGTCACGTAACTCTGAGCATGTGCTCAGAGTCACTCCTTGGCTGTTGTACATCAGCGATATGTAGATCCTATGAGGGTGTTACAAAACATCTACCCTTCCTTTTTTTCCTTTGGCTTACAACATCTACTGCAATCAACACCAACATACAATAAGACAACAGCTGCAATTAAAACAAAATAGGCGAGGATGCATCAAGAGAACTCGGGGGATGCTTGCAAGAAGAACCTGTTCTTCCGCTGAAATACTAGCAGGGAGGAAGACGGTTGTATAATTCGAGACTCGGACATCTTCACCTGGGGGGGCACCACAGAGAAGGGCCTGCCTCATTGCTAAGCAAAGCTCAGAGGTCACATGTGAGGGAGCCTCCCTCCCTGAGCTTAATAAAAGGGTAACTTCTAGAGAGGAAGGGAGCCCTTCAGGAATCCGGCCCTAAGCCATGGAAGGCTTTCAAGATAATAGCCAGAACCTTAAGAATATCACTGGAGCCCCGCTGGATCAGGCCAAAGGCCCATCTAGTCCAGCTTCCTGCATCTCAGAGTGGCCCACCAGATGCCTCGGGGAGCACACAAGATAACAAGGTCCCTGCATCCTGTTGCCACTCCCTTGCACCTGGCGTTCGGAGGTAGCCTACTTCTGACATAAGGAAGTTGCATATACCCAGTAGTGTCATTCACAAACGAGCCGCTGGAACGCGAGGCGGGACTTACGGCTTCATTGACAGGCAGTCCGTGACGCGTCGCTGCCTGCTCGCCCGCCACAGGGGCTCCCCCCCGAGTGGCGCGCCCCTCCGCGGCTCGCCTAGGCACCCAGCGCACCCCCAGGCAAGTGGGCACCCCCTCCAAAGCCAGGGGTGCCCGCACAGCGGTCGGGCAGGCAGCGACGCGTCACAAACAGCCAGCCAATCAGGCGGTAAGTCCCGCCTCGCGTTCCGGCGGCTCGTTTGTGAATGACACTACTGCATATACCCATCGTAGCTTGTAACCCGTGATGGACTTTTCCTCCAGAAATTTGTCCAACCCACTTTCAAAGGCATCTAAGTCCAGGTGCCATTGCCACATTTTGCGGCAAGTAGTTTCACAGATTAAACACATGCTGGGTTAAAAAAAAAAAAATCTTCCCGTCCATTCAAAGGGCACAAATCCTAAACTGCGTCGGAATGTTGAGGCCAGCAGGCCGGCCCTGCACCACATCCAGTGCAGCTCAGGTGCGCTGGGGAGCCTCCCCATAGTTTTCCTCGGATCCGCACCTGCTAAATAGCAGGCGCAGTGCTGAGGATGCCGCATGGCCCGAATCGGGGCCACACAGCCTAGCTGCATCCCATCTCTGCCCCCCTCCCCAAGGCTGGCCCACCCACTGACCCACCACCCCCTGCTCAGAACTGCCCTTGCGCCAGCTGAGTTCAGCTGGTGTAAGGGTGGTTCAGCATGGCCTTCTGCCAGTGCCGTTGGGCCAACGCAGTGATGTCATGCAGGGGGTACGCGGGGGTACGCGAGTACCGGTTTCTAGGATTACGGCTGGCCCCGCCCATTCGCCCGCCCACTCGTCGACTCCGCCCCCTGCAACGTTTGAATTTCCTGCACGTTTGAGTTGCCTGCACGTTGCCTGCGAGCGGAGCCTTGCCTTTCCTTGCCACTGAAAAATGAGCTGCTCTGGGGTTTTAACATGATGCCAGGCCTCCTTCACATGTTCTGGGGGTGCTGTGGAATCCTGTTGCAACTGTTGGGTCAGTTTAAAATCGTCTGAGGCCTCAAAAAGGGCTTTTTTCATGTCACTTCCTGCCACGACCTCACTTCCGGCTTATGACGTCACTTCCCGTGGGCGGGTCCCGACACGTGCCAATCAAAAGTGAGTACCTGTTGTTAAATCATTTAGATGACACCACTGGGCCAACGTTACTGCTAGCGTCAGCCCAAGGCCACTAGCGCCAACGTGGGGGTGCCGGTTGAGATGGGGATGCCTGCTTGGACTGCGCCCTAACTCTCCTGACACTCAATTTCAGTGGATGTCCTCTAGGCATCACCATGAATTGTGACCCAGGAACAAACTAGGAACTGGTGCAGCTTCTGCAACAGTGGCAAGAGGCATGGCCAGATCAGGGTGCTCTGCTCACGGCCCCTTCCCACAAGTCCCCAGAGGCAGGCCCTGCCCTCACCTGTCCACTCACCATCAGAGGCAGATCTAAGGGAGGGCAAATCCATCCATCCATCCATCCATCCATCCATCCATCCATCCATCCATC
>JAJKFI010000059.1:4277494-4290200 GCA_029204185.1 Lerista edwardsae
ATCCATCCATCCATCCATCCATCCATCCATCCATCCATCCATCCATCCATCCATCCATCAATCACTAGTATTTATATACCGCTTTTCAACACAAAGTTCACAAAGCTGTTTACAGACAAATAATAACATTAAATTTAAATGGCTCCCTGTCCCAAAAGGGCTCACAATCTAAAAGAATGGAGAACACCACCAGCAACAGCCATGAGAAAGACACTGCTGGGGTGAAGAGGGACAATTGCTCTCCCCCTGCTAAATTTAAGAGGACACCACTTGAAGAAGTGCCTCTTGCCCAGTTAGCAGGGGTTCTAGCCAATCCTCACAGGGAAAAGCAACATCTTGGCGTTGCTTACTGGCTACAGCAGCAAGGGAGAGGAGGGATTTACATGACAGGGTAAGTCTCTTTGCAACACTTAGAGCAGGGGTCAGGAAACTTTTTTACCTTTTACCCCAAAATATATTTAGATACGCCAACGTTACCCCCTTGACTTGATTTTTAATACAGGTACTTACTAAAACTACCAGTTAAAGATCAGGAGAGGCACTGTCCTATCTCTCTCAATGGCGCAGCAACTAGTCGACTCTACTAAAGAAGCGGGCGGACTTGGAGGCGGGGCCCGGGGCATCACGCAGGGAAGCGTGTTATACACAAGGGCCTGACGCACTGCACTGCGTCAGGTCCTTGTACACTACAGTACTGTAACACACACAGCCGGGCATGCGTATAGAACAGTGATGGCGAACCTTTTGGGCTTGGTGTGTCAGAAATTTGGAAAATTTGTAACTCAGCTCTGCTGGTGTGTCAAACCCCCACCCCCCAGACACGCTGCAGGGCTTGTCGCCCAAGTTTAAAGAGAGAGACGGAGGCGCAGACAGTGGGCGCACGGAGGAACAAGTCTTTGCAGGGAATCGCTTAGTTTCACATGCATGCCCGGCTGCCGTCCATTACCCCCAGAAATTTCATTTTTACCCCATTTGGGGTAATTTACCCCTGTTCCCTGACCACTGACTTAGTGCTCTGCCCTCCCTGTAGATCCGCCTCTGCTCACCATGACTTAGGGGCTGGTCTTCGTTCCACATCAGCTTGTTCCTGGCTAGGAGGAAGCCCAAAGGGATGTTCCAACCCGAGGTCCACTTGGCTCCATTGTGGCAGCTGCGAGTCCCTTTCAGGCGGTGGATATTCAGAGTTCCTTGGCTGGCCACAGCGACTGCGAACACACAGTTACCTGGAGAGGGGGAAGGAGACGGAGGAACCGTGTTAATGCCCTCTGGAGAGATCTTCACTGTGTGAACTTAGGCACCCTTGGAAAGGGTGGAAGAGACCAAGAAAATGTGCTATCAGCACTCAAAACTTCCTTGACACATATTTATCAAAAGGTTATTCGCAGTGATGTCATGCAGGGGGAACGCGGGGGAACTCAGTTCCACTAGTTAAAATTAGGGCTGACTCCGCCCACTTCACTCTCCCTCCTCCCCCCTCCCCATTCCTCTGCAAAGAGCTTTTCTTCTTGGTTGGCCGGCACTCAGAGGGTTAAAGGGAGCGACTCCGGATTCCTAGGGGGGCGAAGGCAGTGATGTCATTCGGGGGGAACGGACCAGAACGGGCAATCCGGATCCTAACGGGCTCCGTGGCTGGTTCCGGGTTCCCGACAAGTGCCAATCAAAAGTGAGTTCCTGTTCCTAAATCATTTGAATGACACCACTGGTTATTCGATATGTGTAGAGGTGGGAGGGAACTGTTTTATTTTTCATGGACTTTGTATTTTCCAAACAGCAAAAAGTGCTGTTGTTTTTATTCAAAATTTACACTACAATTATAAATTAGAATCCCTTGAAACTTTTGAAAATTGTAGTGGGTAGGTGACATAGGTAGTATAGCATAGTGTCAGCAGATGTAGCCACAGTCATTACCCTTGCAACTTCCCACTGAATAAATAAATAACCAAATAAAGCGGGGTGTGTTGTTGTTTTCAGAGTTTTCTTGCATGCTAGGGTGGGGGACGATCAGAAGGACTGCAGAAGGTGTGCATTTTTACACCACCACCACCCGTAGCCAGACTGATCACCTACTTTGGATCTACGCCAGCCATTTTGCTGGCGTAAGTCTGAGGAAAGTCAGGGAGCATTCCAGAATGGGTTTTCGGCGAGAGCATCTTGGCGCAAGTGGCTTTGACTGCCTCCCTCCCCTCCCTCCTCCTTCATGCCCCTCGTCCAGAAGTTCGGTTCTCAAAGTCACCGGGAAGGGGAACCAACAACGTGAGGAAAAGAAGGCTCTGCAAATATAAGGAAACAGAACCCCCTGGCCTGTCCCCTAGTCCTGGGGAACCCCAGTAGGCCAATAAACAATCCTTGAAATAGAGTAATGCAATATTGTGTGCAATAACCACACCCAAGGGTAAGAAACAGGTGCTCTAGGACTTCTATGGGTGGGAACACTTACTCTGCCATAGAACACAGAGAAGGGGAATTCACAGTAAGTACAAATCTTCCCGTTCTCCAGTGTTCAAGGCAGAGTCAGTGTTCTTTGGTGCTGGGATATATCCAAGCAATGCCCTCAAGGGTGGGAAGTCCCTGAAGCACCAGACACCACTGACTGAAGGACGCACCTAGCAAAGGCAGCGTCCCTAGAGGCAAAGGCTTAACAAAACTTGTAGTGCTTAACAAAAGTGTGCAGGGAGCTCCAGGCACACCGACACACCGACTCCAAGGAAGCAGAGACAGAATGCTGCTGAGGTAGCAGCCAGTGGTCCCATTCAAATGATTTAGGAACAGGAACTCACTTTTGATTGGCACTTGTCGGGAACCCGGAACCAGACACGGAGCCCGTTAGGATCCGGAACGCCCGTTCTGGTCCGTTCCCCCTGAATGACATCACTGCCTTCGCCCCCCTAAGAATCCGGAGTCGCTCCCTTTAACCCTCTGAGTGCCAGCCAACCAAGAAGAAAAGCTCTTTGCAGAGGAATTGGGAGGGGGGAGGAGGGAGAGTGAAGTGGGCGGAGTCAGCCCTAATTTTAACTACTGGAACTGAGTTCCCCCGCGGTCCCCCTGCATGATATCACTGGTAGCAGCACTCCTCAGAGAATGCGCCGTAATGCCTCTAGGAGGCTGGACCCTGCGGGCCTTGTAAGCCTCTACAATAACATCCCGCATCCTCCGAGAAACAGTAGAAGAGGAAACTCTGGACCCCAACCTGGATCCCTCAAAGGCCACAAACATGTATTCCGACAAGTGGAAGAAAGACGTGCGTGAGATATAAAAAACTAAGTGCTCTGCGCACATCGAGGTTACGCCACTCCCTCTCCTTGAGGGACAGAAGGATGGCAAGACTATCTCCTCTGATCTGTGGAAGACAGAGTTCACCTTAGGAAGACCTGTGGAAGACCTTAGGCATGAATGATGGATCTAGACATAAAGTCACACTTTCCACAGAGAACCTGCATAAATCTTTTGCCATAAATAGAGCAAAAGATCTCAATGCACAGAATTATCCAATACAAGTCTTTGGCTATAGAGAGGACCATTATTCCTGTGACCGGTCTCGCCAAGGTAATTCAAACCAGGAAGTTTGTCTCCTGTGTCACAGTCCTCAAAGGACATGTAATCATAGGATCAAATGGGACCTACTCAACGCCCAAAGAACCAAGCCTAAGAGGGTGCCCTGGGCACAAACACAAGTTAAGCAGCGTGACTCCACTGAGGAACTTTCAGAACTTTCAAGTTAGGACTGCGCCCTTCGTCTAACCCTGTGATACAGATTTTCCCTGACTTTACCATGCTTCAAGACCACGTCTCTAGTGAAGAAACAGGTGGCAATGTGAACAACACCTCCTCTGCACAGTGATGGTGATGGTTTCTAATCTCGGTGCCTTGAAAAGGGGATTGGACAGATTGAGGGAGGAAAGGTCCATCACAGGTCACAAGCCATGATGGGTACGTGCAAACTCCTGCTTTTAGAGGTTGATTATCTCTGACTGCCAGGTGCAAGGGAGTGGCCACAGGATGCAGGTCGCTTATTGTCTTCTGTGACCTCTTGAGGTGTGTGGTGGGCCACTGTGAGACACAGGAAGCTGGACTGGTTGGGTTCCATTTGGCCTGATCCAGTGGGGCTCTTATGTTCTTACCTTCCGCATACAACTCCTTTGCCGCTACGGTCAGGCCATAAACCTTCACCGCTGAATAGACGTCTCCGGCATCCAAGGAGGCGGCGTCCGCTTTGTTCACCTTATGGAACAAACAAACACACACACACCTACAAGCAAAGCCATCTAAACCAAGTTCCTGAATGGACTCCTCCAGACCAGTTCTTCTGGCCAGGTCAGCCTTTCCCAGCACAGCCGGGAATTTGTGGCTGGCATCCCTCCATTGGGCCACAGAAGGGTGTCATCCTTGAGAGGGTGTTGACAAAGATGTGAACAAGGATGTTGACCTACTGCAAACTGTGGTCTCTTGGGAATGAAGCACAAGTACTGTTTGCAGCGATGCCCGTCTTTCCCGCTAGACAGCTCTGCCTCACTCGCACAGCTGCTCGTCGAAGGCTCGATTTCATCACCCTCTAGACAGTAATTTTATCAGAGCGGTGAAACGCAGGTGTCTTTCATGCCGCAGCCTGGACCCGGGTTGAACTGTATTCTGGGTCTTTGACGCTGCGTTCCATCACCTTTAATTGTGTCTTGCTTATTAGGAGCTGCCTCTTGCTTGTTTCCACATGAACGTTTCAGGGAGTTTATTGTGACGGTTGTTTCTCGAACACAAAAAAAGTTCACGATGCAAAAGGAAGTTTCAAAAATGGTTCCCTGTCCTCAGGCTCACAAAAGAGAGACCAGCAAGCAGTCATGGGGGGGGGGGAGGGAACAATGATGCTGAGGTGATGAGTAATTATTGCCCTGGTGTAGAGCCTGGGGCAGCCAGTTGGGGAATTAGGCAGACAAATGCGCTTTAAGTCTAACATGCTAAGATGGGGGGGGGGCAGGGAAGGGTATCTGCTTTGAATGCAGAAGGTGCCCTGTTCAACCCCGGGTATGTCTAGGCCAGAGTTTTTCAACCATTTTCTCCTGACGTGTCCCTTCTAATTATCATAAGTACCACCAGCCAGAGCTGTAACAGACTGCCTTGGCGTCTGGGGCAGTGACGTCGGGATTTCTACTTTTGGGTTCTCCCTGGAGGAAGGAGTACTTGCTGCAGTGGCTTCACACCTCTGCTCCTTTTGAGGGGGAGGTTCCGGGGGGGGCATAAAGTGGCCAGTGCCTCCTCCTTCACTAGGTTGGAGCCTGAGGGGCCGTTGTGCACCTCTTTGGCATAGCACCTGAGGCAGGTTTGGCCAGCTCAAGGGCCACCGTAAAGTGCGTTTGGACCACTCTTGGAGTCAGGGAGGATGGCGCACATCTGTGTCTCTCTGGCCTCTCTGACTCCGAGAGTGGTCCAAACATACTTTATGGTGTCCCTTGTGCCGGCCAAGGTTTGCTGGCCTAACTGTGCCAGGCTAACTCCAGGCTAGGACTGCACTCTCATTCTGTACGAAGGCCGGCTGGCTGGCTGCTAGGACTTCTCCAGGACTCACCCTGATCTTGTCAACGCAGTCGTGAGTGTTATGAGCTCTGATGCAGGACACTCTGGCGAAGGAGCTGCTTGCGGCGAGAGGCAAGGCGGCCACCAGTGCTTTGGACAGCTCCGCACACTTCCGCTGCTCCAGGTCGGAAAGGGTGCACCACCGGAACTTCTTCCCTGCAAGGGCAGGAAACCACATCAATGGCATGGAGCAATCTTCAGACAAGGAGCTTCAAGGTGAGTCATGGAGAAAATGGAAAAACTTTTCCCCAGCTGAGCAGCAAAGGCGTGTCCCACCACACACCCTGCAAGCTCCCATTCACAAGCAACTTCCAGGGGGGTGGGAGCCAGTGGTATTCTTGGGGGGGGGTGCAGTGATGTCATGCAGGGGGTACGTGGGGGTACGTGAGTACCGGTTTCTAGGATTATGGTTGGCCCCGCCCATTCGCCCGCCCACTCGTTGACTCCGCTCCCTGCAACGTTTGCATTTCCTGCACGTTTGAGTTGCCTGCATGTTCTCAGAGCCAGGCAGGCAGGCAGGCAGCGAGCGGAGCCTTGCCTTGCCTTGCCACTGAAAAATGAGCTGCTCAGGGGTTTTGGAACTGTTGGTCACTTTAACATGATGCCAGGCCTCCTTAACGTGTTCTGGGAGTGCTGTGGAATACAGTTGCAACTGTTGGGTCAGTTTAAAATCGTCTGAGGCCTCAAAAAGCGCTTTTTTCATGTCCCTTCCTGCCACGACCTCACTTCCGGCTTATGACGTCACTTCTGGTGGGCGGGTCCCGACACGTGCCAATCAAAAGTGAGTACCTGTTCTTAAATCATTTAGATGACACCACTGGGGGGTGATACCCAGGGACACCCCTCTAGGGCACCCCTCAGACAAGGTGCCACCCCTGTGACTGCTGCTTTTCTCTGGAGTGTCCTGAGAGCTGTAGAGGTCACGTATGGCCTTCCTGGCCTTCAGGATACCTTCTAAGGCCTCTGGATTTAAATGTCATTTCCAATTCTTGCCGGGGGGGGGGGAGGCAGCAAACAGGGGCAGCCCTCCTCAGTTTTTTCCAATGAACAGGTGGCACCCCCAGCCTTTCCAGCCGAGCGGCTGGGGCATTTGCCACTCCTTGCCCACTCTTAGGTCTGTAGCAATGCATTTCTCAAACTGTGAGTCATGACCCAATTTCTGGTGGGTCAATTTCTGGCATAGCCTCCAAAGAAAACACAAAGTGAAGCCAGCAAAGTTTCCAGACACTGGAAAGTACTGTATGTTTGGACCACTCTTGGAGTCAGAGGCCAACACACAGACGTCTGCCATCCTCCCTGACTCCAAGAGTGGTCCAAACATGCTTTCCAGTGGCCCTTGAGCCAGCCAAACTTTGCTGCCTTAACTTGTGCCGGCCTAACTCCAGGTTAGGATTGCACCCTCAAACATACTCAGTTCCCTTTTTGCCCGCCTGTTTCCCTTCCCCCTCTTGAACCAGCATCTCTTGGTCACCCCAGTGGCTCACCTAAATAACACAGCACTACACACAAGTAATGACCCCTTATCTGGGTAACCAAACAAGATTTTTTTTTAATTTTTTGTCACATGAACCCTAAAACAGTGGTTCCCAAACGTTTTAGACTGGGACCCAAACTTTTTAGAATGGCACTTGTGTCAGGACCCACCGGGAGTGATGTTATAGCCAGAAGTGACATAATCAAGCAAGAAGTGCCATCACTGTGACATATAATAATAAAATGACATTCCTGGAAGGCAAAATGGCATTCTTGAACTGCAGCATTTGCACAACCATGAAACATCCCTGACAGAAAGCAAGATGAGGACAAAATATTGTGTAAACGCGCTGAACTAAAAATAATTTTTTTTTAAATCCTCACTTGAAAATTCAAACTGTTAACACTCACAAAAGAAACATATCAAGAGTAAGGTCTGCAGCTTCAAGATGGCTGCTTCTAGCTTTCCATGACCCACCTGACATCAGGTTGTGACCCATCAACTGGTTCCCAACCCACAGCTTGAGAAAAGCTGCCCTAGAACCCCTGCTAAGTGGGCAAGAGGCACTTTTCCAAGTGGTGTCCTCTTATATTTAGCAGGGGGAGAGCAATTGTCCCTCTTCACCCCAGCGCAGTGCCTTTCTCGTGGCTGTTGCTGGGGGTGTTCTCCATTCTTTTAGATTGTGAGCCCTTTTGGGACAGGGAGCCATTTAACTTTAATGTGGTTATTTGCCTGTAAACCGATTTGTGAACTTTGTGTTGAAAAGCGGTATATAAATACTAGTGATTGATTGATTGATTGATTGATTGATAGAAGTCCTCATCCTCATTCCCACGTCCAGTGCAGGTACAGATTGCTAAGTTCTATTCTCTGATCTCTGGTGTGCAGCTATAGTGCCTGTATAGCTGCACAGCAGAGATCAGAGAATAGAACTTGAAAAATATAGAACTTGAAAAATGTCCAAGAGGCCAACAGCCACCCGTAAGAGTCACAGTGAAAAGTGCAAGAGGAAGCATTTCTCATAATATTTGTGCCATTTTTCCAAAATCCAGACACCTTTCCATCCCAAGCACTTCAGATTACAGATACTCAACCGGTATAAGCAAGAAACAACATGAGGGCAACAGGGCTGGCAAAAGGCCTTCGCAGAACCAGAGCAGCCAGTTCCAGCAGAGCCCACCTTCGGCATCACTCTCTGTGCCAGGCTTACCTGCCGGCAGAAGAGCGACAGCACTCAGCACGAGGAGGGTAGCTCCAAAGGCCTTCATGACGGCCGCAGCGTTTCACGGCCCCCTGCTGCCCCCCACGCAGACGTTGTCCCTTCTCCACATACTGGGGATTCCAAATGAGTGGCTGAACCGTGGGAAGAAAGTGAGCACGCTGCCTGACGGCGGGGGGGGGACACGCCAGGAAAGGGCTGGCGGATGTACAGCAGGGAGCGGCCACATCCCCTGGCCGCCAGAGCGATAGATGGAGAAAGGGGCCCCACTGGTGCAGACGGGAAGCTTATCTGGGCCTTGTCACGATCAGGCCTTGCCTGCCAGACAGGCAGTAAAAAAGGTTACGGCACTTTTTTCTTTCCCCACCAAAATGGTCTGTCTATTCTCAGCAGAACCCAGTGGAGCATCACCATCTCAGTTTAACTTGGCTGGACCGGAATGCTCTCTTTTGCACACACCTACTGGGACTACGCTTCTTTGGGAAAACAAACATAGGACAGGCTGAGGCTTGACGCAGGTAAGGGGAAAAATATCCCCTTCCCGTGAGGTGACCTCCAGCCTGCTCCAGCCCTGTATTGGATACAGCGCAGGCAGTGGTGTCATCTAAATGATTTAAGAACAGGCACTCACTTTTGATTGGCACGTGTCGGGACCCGCCCACCGGAAGTGACGTCATAAGCCAGAAGTGAGGTCGTGGCAGGAAGGGACATGAAAAAAGCCCTTTTTGCGGCCTCAGACGATTTTAAACTGACCCAACAGTTGCAACAGTATTCCACAGCACCCCCAGAACACGTTAAGGAGGCCTGGCATCATGTTAAAGTGACCCAACAGTTCCAAAACCCCAGAGCAGCTCATTTTTCAGTGGCAAGGCAAGGCAAGGCTCCGCTCGCTGCCTGCCTGGCTCTGAGAACGTGCAGGCAACTCAAACGTGCAGGAAATTCAAATGTTGCAGGGGGCGGAGTCGACGAGTGGGTGGGCGAATGGGTGGGGCCAGCCGTAATCCTAGGAACCGGTACTCGTGTACCCCCACGTACCCCCTGCATGACATCACTGAGCGCAGGCCATGTGACATGGCTGTACCAGGGCAGGATTGGGACAAGTGACGTACCTGAGGGAGGGAAAATGCCCCAGGCACAGGCCTTGGGGGGCAGGTGTCACCGGTCCCCCCCCATGCCCCCTGCGAGAATGAGAAGCACCATGCAGAGAGAAAACGTGCCTTGTTTGGCTGCTTCCCCTAGCCACGCTGCCAGGAGAGCTGGCAAGAGGCAATCGGTTCCTCCTTTGTTGGCTTACCTGGCAATGAGACAAAGCCAGGGAGGCTGGCAAGGGGTGAACAGGTTCCTCCAGCAGTCACAGCAGGCGCTGCTTTCATCATGTAATTCATCATGTAAATGTAATCATGTGACGTGATGGCATCACCACAATTACTTCCAGGGCGGGGAGCAGCAGGCTGGGGTTTTTCCTCTGGGTGGGAAACGCCCAAGACTGCACTGTTAATCCAATAATGCAGAGGTTCTCAAACATTTTAGCATCGGGGCCCACTTTTCAGAACGACAATCTGTCCAGGACCCACCAAAAGTGATGTCATGGCCAGGAGTGCTGTCATTGTGACACCAGAGCCAGCTACTTTCCTGATAATGCAGCAAGAAGTTGGGATTATTTCTCAGTCATTTTCCAATAGCAAAGTGAATCAGAAAGGGGGAAAAAAAGCCTATTTACAACCTTGACACAAGCAAAACAACCACACACCCCTCCCCCTTTCCAGCATCCCATTTTTCCCATATTTTCAATATGTCTGCTCTAAGTGCTTTGCGAGCCAATTTCACCTGAAATTGGCTCGCGACCCACTACTGGGTCCCGGCCCACAGTATGGGAAGCACTGCAGGTGTCATAGTTAGGGTTACCAGAGTCAGAGCCAAACAAACTGGGACAGCATGCCTATACCTTTAACCATTGTATAGCAGAGGGCATTGGGGCAGGTGCAGCTCATCAAGGAAGGGTTTCATAAGCTGCACCTGCCAAAATTCCCCATTCTATACAATGGTTAAAGGTACAGGCACTCTGCCCCAGTTTGTATCTGGTAACCCTAGTCATAGTTGTGTTTGTGCCTTATTACTCAAGAAATATTACAATAATATTACTTATTACTTCCTTTGCCTGCCTTCTTTCCTCCTCTGCTATTATAATTTCCTATTATTATCTGTTGTTTTTCCCTCTCTCCACCCTACATGCTTCCTCACCTTAGAGGAGCTGTTTTCAGGTGTGCACAGGTTTCTATGAATCCACCCAGCAGATTGTGATCACCAACCACTAGATGCAGAAAAACATAGCACTTGCACTCCAATCAGGAAGGCAAAATGCTGAAGGGGAGAGAGAAAAAGCCTTCAAACAGAAAATTAGCACCTGTGCACTGCTTCTGCATGGAGGGTCAAGGGCCCAAGTGCACTGTCAGGATGTGTGCCTCACCAGGGCTTCAGTCATGACTAGCGTTACCAGAAATGAACTGGGACAGTGTTTATACCTTTAACCATTGTATGTATATAGAAGAGGACATTTAGGCAGGTGCAGCTCATCATGGAAGTGTTTCAAAAGCTGCACCTGCCCAAATTCCCTCTTCTATACAATGGTTAAAGGTATAAACACTCTGTCCCAGTTTGTATCTGGCAACCCTAGTCATGACTCCTAGCGTAAGGGGAACAGGATCACCTGTTGCTTTCCACTGGGGGGGGGGATGTTCAAAACATATTGCCTATGATGTGTGGGAAGACACACGTCACTAGCATCCAAGAGCGTGGCCTACTATTTGGCCACCAGCGCTCCCTTCCTCTGCCCTCTAAGAATGCAGGGTAAGGACCAATTGGCAGTGATGTTTCGAGGTTGGCCTGCACCCAGGGCAGGGTGATGCGATGATGCTGCCGCATCACCCTCCCATGTCATTGTGTCAAACACACACACACACACACACACACACACTTCTGGAAGGGCTCCAGTTTGAAGCCGAATTGAGGCACAAGTAGGTGGGAGGCCCCTCAACACTCAATTTGCTGCTCAGATGGCAGGTTCTGTGGCAAGTTCACCCACCCACCCCACAGAGAACCTGTAAAATCGCCAGATCGCTGCTGGTGTGGGTGAGGTGGATCTCCCCAACTGTGCTACTCCACTGCCAAGTGGGCTTCCCAGGGAAGGTTAGCAGCACTATTTGCAACAGTGCCACAAACAAGCTTTGTGGTAGTGACTAAGAAGACACTGGTCCTAGTGGATGGCTGATATGCCCAAAGCAAGGCCTGAGACTGGAGCATACGAGGTGGCACAGAAGGGATGAAGCGATCCTTAAGGTATTCAGGTCCCAAACCACTCAGGGCTTTGAAAATCATTACCAGCACCTTGAACTGGGTCCAGAAACAAAGTGGAAGCCAAGACAATTCACCAGGAACCAGGGTGATACGAGCCCACTGGGTAGCCCTGGTTAAAATCCTGGCAGCCACATTTTGCATTTTGAAATTTCCACAGTGTGTGGGCTGCTCCATACACAGCACATGACAGCAGTCCAGCCTGCAAGCAATATATTTTCTGCATACTGTATATTGTGTGAATTTTCTAAAAGAGGTGATTGTTTCACCTGCTGGGCCTTCTGGAGTTCAGAGGAAGGCTGCTTCAAAGGTGCGTGTCCAGCAGCCCTTATTCCTAAGTCAGGTGTGTCAGGTATGTACAGGTTCAGGTATATGCTGATAGAGCTGGATGATCACATCCTGACTCAGCATTTGCACATGATGTGGAGCCGGGAAATCCTCTTTGCCGCTTGAGATGACGAAGCTTTCCTGAGAGGCAAGAGAAGGCATGTCCCAGCACCATTTTCCGGGATGAGCTGTGTGGCATATCCTGGTGACTCCTGAGCGTGGAGAAAGGCAGCAGCTCAGCGAGAAGTGCCTGCCTGCCTTGTCAATTCAGAGGGCACTGAGGGGAGGCCCCAACACTTGAGCAAACGCCTTCATCCATTTTTTTTCCTTCTTGCCCGTTTCAGATCTGATGGTGGAGAGTTGTGGCTCATCAGGCTTGCGACTTCTTTCCAAGGAGCCTTTTCAGTGGTGGCCCCTCAATTTCCGAAGCTGCTCCACTGCACTCCGTTCTTCCCTGCTGCCTAGCAGGACTTGCCTTTTATTTGGCTTAGGTTTCGTTCTATCCCAGAATGTTTTCGGGCTGGCTTTCTCCCCCCCCTGGCTGCCAAGGAGTTTGAGTTTGGCTGGCAGGAGCATGAAGTGGGATCACACTGCTGGGGCCAGTGCCTAAGGGACAGGCCACTCCGCTGAGGCCTGTGCGCAGGGCGCTCCCTCAGACCTTTGCGCGGAGGCTCCGCAGGCCAAGCAGGGCCACGGCCGTGTCATGCCAGGGAAGGGGCCCGTCGCCGCCTTCATGGAGGCATCTTGACTGAGGGGAGCCCTCGCCTCAGGGC
>JAJKFI010000059.1:4290210-4310840 GCA_029204185.1 Lerista edwardsae
GAGGGGAGCCCTCGCCTCAGGGCCGCCGCCATCTTGGAGGCCCTTGATGTGTAGGAGCCCCGCCGCCCCCCCTCGCGTGCCCCCCCTTCGCCTCAGGGCCTCAGGGCCGCCGCCATCTTGGAGGCCTTGGCGGGCGCGGGCGCCCCCTGCTCGGCTGGTAGACGGGCCCTTCCCCCTCAGGCGGGAGGCCGTCCTCCGCCGCGGCGCGGCCCAGCGCCGCTCCTCCCCCCCGCGCGGGCCCTCCCCCTTAAGGGGCAGGCGAGAGGCGGGCGGGCGAGCTGGCCCAGCTGCGGCGAGGGACTGACTGCGGCCGGCTGAGCGAGCAGCGCCAAGATGGCGGCGGCGGCGGCGGCGCTGAGGCGAGTGGGCGCGGGGCTCGCGGCGAGGACGAGCGGCGGCAGCAGGTACTGAGCCGGCGGGCGGGGACCCTGCTCCGGGGAAGCGGCTCTCGCGGCCTCCCCCCCCCCCGCTTCATTTTCGGGACCGGGGCCGCGCCGCCTTCCTGAGGACTAGCGCCGCGCTCGCTGAGTGACCCCGGCAAGCGCCTCCCTGAGGCCCCGCTCGGCCTCGCCGGGGTGTTCCGGGCTTCCTTTGCGTAGGGCGGCCGGATTCAAGCGGGGTCAGGGAGGGCGCCTGTGCGGAATGGGGGCAGGTGCGGCTGGGCGTGGAAGCGCTTCCCGAGCCGCACCTGCCCGAATTCCCTCTTCCGTGCTGCGGCTGAAGCGCACCGGCGCCCTCCCTGACCCCGCGTGAATCTGCGCCCCCTGCCTTGGCCGCGACCCTTGGCTGGGTCGCCTGGCTAAGCCCGGCCAGTGGCCTCCGCTGTCCGAGGAGCAGCAGCAGCAGCAGCAGCAGCAGCGGGGCCTTTCCAGTGGTGGCTCCGCTGCGGGGAACGGCTTGCACGGAGGGCGCCTGCCCAGCTCGGACCTGACGCGCTGGTCTAGTCCCCCAGGTGCGATTTTAACCTTTCCTGTCCTTGCTCTCTCAATTTTGCTTTCTGCCTGAAATTTCTGTAAACCACTCTTGAGTTATCTTAAAGGACGGGCATTCCTGGGCTGGAGTACCTCCCTGATGAGGAAATAAAAGGGTTAGTTTGGGGCTCTTCAGTCTAGGGCAGTGATGATAATAATGATAATAATAATAATAATACTTGGATTTATATACCGCCTTTCTTAGGTCACCAGATTTCTCTAGTGACTGTAACTCAAGGCGGTTTACATAGGCAGACTTTATTCAGAAACCCGAAGGTTTTTGCAATTTATACAGAAACGTTCTATCTTGCAAGAACTACACACACACACAGATGGATCTTTCTGGATTTAGTCCTTCTTTCTGGCCACCCGTTTGTCTTCTTGCTGGCTGATAAGCGGCTTCCCTGCTCCCACCAGAGAAGCGGCTGAACTTCGGCACAACTCCCCCCTCACACAAGGCAACCGAAGCTCAGCTGTTAAACAGTTGCAATTAACGAGGTCTGCCGCTCACAGAGACTTCCGGCTGTCCCGAACTGGCGACCTTCAGATCTTCAGCTCTTATTATATCTTCAGGCAAACGGAGGCATTAACCCTCTCGACTAAATCTTCTGCCCTAAATCTTCTGATGGCGAACCTTTTGGGCTCCGTGTGTCAAAATTGCAGAAAATGCTTAACTTGACTCTGCAGGTGTGTCAGCCCCCCACCCCCACCCCAAACAAAATAGAAACAATTCTTTGTATTCATTTACTTAAACCAAAAATAAAGCCCAATTATGTGTGGTGCTATGTATTATATAAAGAAACATCAAATAATTACAAGAATGAAAAATGAGTAAAACAAACTCAGTTTTTGCCAAGTCTTGATGAACAGTAGTGTGTCACCCAAAACGCTGTGGCATGTCACCTTTGACACGCGTGTCATAGGTTCGCCATCACTGGTCTAGGTGGGAAAAAAGCATTTGAGAAGGGATGTGATTGAGACCTACAAAATTATGCAGGGATTGGATAGAGCAGTGTTATTCAAACCGTGGGTCGGGACCCATTTGGTGGGTCGGGACCTGATGTCTGTTGGGTCTCCGAAAGCTGGGAGCAGCCACCTTGGAAACTACAGGCCTTACTCTTGTTATATTCCTTTTGGGAGTATTAACAGTTTGAATTTTCAGGTGAGGTTTTTCTTTAAAAAATTTGTTTTTAGTTCAGTGCTTTCACATCATATTTCATCATGATCTTGCTTTTTGTCAAGGATGTTTCATGGTTGTATAATTGCTGCGGTCCAAGAATGCCAATTTACATGTCAAGAGTGTCATTATGTAATGACAGCACTTCCTGCTTGATGTGCACTTCCAGCACTTCCCGCTTCCAGCATTTCCCACTTCCCCTGCCACAACATCACTTTCAGGTTAATGGCATCAGTTCTGGTGGGTCCCGGCATGAGTGGCATTCTAAAAAGTGGGTCCCGGTCTAAAAAGTTTGAATACCACTGGCATAGAGGAATGCTCTTTTCCCTCTTGCACAACATTATAACTGGGGACATCCACTCAAACTGAGTGTTGGGAGAATTAGGAGAAAATATTTCTTGACCCAGCATGTAATTAATCTGTGGAACTCCTTGCCACGGGATGTGGTGATGACGACGCCTGGCCTGGATGCTTTTAAAAGGGGGTTGGGCAGATTGGTGGAGGAAAAGTCTATCGCAGGTTACAGGTCATCGTGATGGGCCTGTGCAGCCTCCAGTTCCAGAAATGGGCTTTCTCTGAGTGCCAGGTGCAAGGGAGTGGCCGTAGGATGCAGGCATCTTGTTGTCTTGTGTGCCTCCTGAGCCATCTGGTGGGCCATTGTGAGATACAGGAAGCTGGACAAGGGGCCTTTGGCTGATCCAGCAGGGCTTTTCTAACAGTCTTACATTGTTTGCGAAGAGCAGTAAAACATGACTATGAAAACAAGGGTAGAGGGATGCAGATCAGGGTAGGTTTAATTCTCAGTGGTACACAATGAGTCTGAATGAGGCAGTCTGGGATGCCGGGAGAAAAGGACATGCCCCCAAACTCTAGTCACAACCAATGACTATCTCAGTGTGCCATCCTGTGTTCATACATAAGGAAAAAAGTAAAACGTACCTTTTTGGGGAGTGGTTCACCTTTGTGCGGTATGCACCCAGTAACAAGGACCATAGTGATGTGTGAATGTGCACCAGTTTGTTTATTTAAAAGACCTGAATCCCATATTCCAGTGGAAATCTGTCTGTCTGTGTAGAGGGTCCAACACCCCACCCTGGGGTATTTCTATAGCACACCTGTCCCCCCTCCAACATGTCCCACCTGTTGAATTAATGGGCTACTCATTCTGCAAGCTGCTTTGGGCATTTCCTTTGGCATCTGAAAGGTGGGATAGAAATCTTGTAAATAAATAAAACTTGTTGAATTCATATCAAAGTGCACAGTACTTGTGTGTCCCACCCAGAGCAGAACTGCATATCTCTCTGAGGGCTTTCCAACACTGGGGTAAGGTCAGCTCTGAGGTCAGGGACCAAACATTCCCTTATCTCGAGAAGGCTTCTATGACTACTATTCCACTTCAGGATGCAGCACATGCCCCATTGGCACCACTACGTCAGTGCTGGAAAGTTGGTTAGGATTGCGCCTTGAGACTCCTCTTCCATTAGAAGGACCATAGTGAATAGTTTGGTAGGGCAAAGCTAAAGGCTTTAATCAGGGTTAGATGAGGACAATGGAGTCGAGTCTGCATTAGTGTAGCAGTTTCCTGCTGAGAGGTTGTGGTGTTGACTTTTGAAGCAGATTTTTTTTTGCTAGGAGAAACCCAGTGACAGCTATGGAAATTTTACAAGAGGATGTTTGACCCTTGGCTGTGGCAGTGCCATTTGCTCTCTACTGTCCTGTACCTGCCAGTGCTGATGGGTTGAAAATGGAAATGAACTCTATGGCTGAGTTCAAGGCACTTAAAAGGGGAAGGGGGAGTTCAGTGCTCTGTCCTAGTGGTTCGTTCCTGCTACGTTTGTCCTCAGGGAGAGAAGCAGCAGGTGGCAAGGAGACTGCGCAAAGTCTGTCATCTGCAGAAACAGGGATTCCTTAAAAAGGCAAAAATTCAAAGTTCAGCCCCAGGAATAGGGATACAGTCCCAAATCTACCTTCCAATGTAGATGAAATTAGTGATCTGAAATGTAGATGGGATGGTCCAGCCCAAGTTCCCACTTACTACCTGGGAGTAAAGTCCACTGAACACTATGGGGTTTTCCTCCAGTGTGGGTTTAAAACATTTTGATAATTGGCTCCTTTCCCACTGTTTATTCCCACTTTGCCTCTGTTTTTACAATTTTGCTGTTAGCTGTACTGTATTTACTGTATTTTAACATTTCTGCTGCCATTTTATAATTTTATCATTCATTGTACTTTTTTTACTGATGTTTATGCTGTGTACCCTGGGTCCCCGAGTTACAGATGTTACAATTACAGATTGGTGCTTTTGTGCAGGTTTTAAAGTGCTGGGACTGTGAGACCCAGAGCGCAATCCTAACCTGGAGTTAGGCTGGCACAGTTATATTAGGCTAGCAAAGTTTGGCCAGCCCAAGGGACACGGCAAAGTGCGTTTGAACTACTCTCTGAGGCAGGGAGGATGGTGCACATCTGTCTGCTGGCCTCTCTAACTCTAAGAGTGGTCCAAACATACTTTATGGCATCCCTTGTGCCAGCCAAACTGTGCTGGCCTAACTCTCGGTTAGGATTGTGCTCCCAATTGCTTTCATTTATGTGGGTTCTGACTTTCAGACAAACTTCTGGAATGGAAATGGTACCTATCTTGGGAACTTGGTGTACATATTTCCGAATTGTTTGTTGCTGCTTTTAGTGCTGCTATTCTTTTTTTTTATTGATGTGTATACGTGATATTAAATGTGTGTTAAATGTGTATACACATCAATATACATATTGATGTGTATATGTGTTCTGTGTGTATGTGATATTAAAACAATGTATTGTTTTAGTATTGGCTGTTGCTCCTGATTGGCTATTTTATGAGCATTCTACTTTATTGTCTTACTGTGCTTATTTTATGTAAGCCACCTTGGGTGCCTACATTAGTGGGGAAAGGCAGGATGGAAATATAAATAAATATGCATAGGATTACACTTCACAACCTATTGATTTCAATGGGATGATTTTTAAGTATGTGCTTATATCTTTCCACTGAAGCCAAGAGGGCATATAAGTGTACAAGGAACCATTAAAAGGTGCACTGTATACACTCTTCATATCCTGTTTCCAAGGCATCTTGACTGTTTCCTCATGGTCCAATCGGTCCGTTTCTTTTCTGATTGTGAATCATTTGCCACTCTAGTGCATGCACAATGAAGAACAAAGTAACTAAGGTGACATGATGAAAACATGGATTATAGAAACAGTGTGTTGGAAATGACCTGCAAGGTCATCTAGTCCAGCGTCTGAACTGTAGCAGGAAATCCCAGAGCATCTCCAGCAGGTGCCTGTCGAGCCTCTGCTTGAAGGTCTTCAGGGAGGGAGAGTCCACCACCTCCCTTGGCAACTTGTTCCACTCTTGAACAGCCCTGACCATCAGGAATTTCTTTCTGGAAACATTAGGAGTGTCTAATCACAATTTGCAACAAGCAGCTTTTATGGGAGTCCCATTGGAAATAGGAACTTATTCAAACTCCAACCATAGTTTGAGCTAAACTTGGAGATTTGGTGTAATTTAAATGGACACTTCTTGAATGTAAAAACAAAAATGGTAAAGTAATTCAGGAAATATGGTTTTCTTTGATGCTACACCATCTTTGGAAAGCTAATTGTTTCTCCTCCATTTCAAAATATTTCTATCAATTTATATGCATTTTTTTTTACGTTTTTTCCATAGTACCCTGTTCCTGAAGCATGAGCCACATCCGGTGAAGATGATGTTGGTACTTCGGACGCAGCGCCTTTCCCCTTTCTTCTTCACTGGTAAGGTTCTTCATTGATTCTAATCCGGGTTTTTTCAGTGGGATGATGCAGCTGACTTCTGGTTAAGCAGTTCTATCCTACAGTCATAACGAGCAGACTACACGTCTGACAAAGTCCAGTTTGGGGTTTTATAGAAGGTAAACCCCTTTTGTACTTCCACTAGGGTCTTCAAAGCTGGCCTTTTCCATGAAAGACAAACCATTTTCTGGTGTGTGTGTTTTTTCCAAATGCGGCAAACTGGGTGGCATCGAGGAAGCTGGGACAGGAGCAGTGGTTCTCTTGGTGCTGAGTAGACCAGGCTCTTGGGATGACCCATCGGTCCAGTGCCAGCCCATCCTACCACTCTGCTGAAGGATGCTCTGCCTGTCCTGTCCCGGGGTGGCTGTCTCTGCCTTCCTCTCCAGTGTGCAGCTGGAAAAGTGGATGCTGATCTCCCTCATAGTTGCACTGTGCCTTCTGAAGTTCAGTGCCACTGCTGGGGTGTTTCCCCCTCTGCTTCAAGTTGGGGAGAGAAACTCACCTTGTTCCCCTCATGAGAGATTGAGCAAGACAAGTTCAAGATAAGAACTGTACTAATACAGCTCTGGGGTGCCCATTTTGGCCAGGCTTATCCTAGTATGATGAAATGGGGTCTGCACAGCGATGTCATTCAGGGGGAACGGACCAGTACGGGCGTTCTGGATCCTAACGGGCTCCGTGGCTGCCTCCGGGGGGTTTTTTGTTTTTGTTTTTCAACATTTGAATTTGAACTCAAAAGTGAATTCCTGTTCCTAAATCATTTGAATGACACCACTGGGTCTGCATATAAATTTTCAAAAGTCAACTGAGAGACAGATTAAGTGATAATTTAATTTGGTAACTACTGAGCCAATGCCATGCTCCTCTGCACTTTTGGTGGCTGCCTTAGTAAGCTCTGATGTCAATCAGCCCTTGAGGTGGCCTTTGTCAGAGACCTGGAGCAGGGCACGGCCCTGTATTGGGAGGTTTGGCATGATTGTGGTGGTGTGTCATGATTCCTGGCTCTCCTTGTGATGTTTAATTTCTTAGAGCTGTTCTTGTGATCAAATGATTAGAAAACCTGCCTGTCTTGTAGCTCTCGCTGGACTGAGCCAGGTTGCAGCAGCAGCAGCTGAGCCAGGGCTGGACATGTCCTCTTGTGCAGCACTAGATCTGTGGTCTGATTCTGAGGCTGGTCCATAGCAGTGTAGCTGGCTTGGCCCTTCCATGAAATGAGTGGTAGAGGCAGGACATTAAGCAATGCAGACGGAGAGCGGGATGCTTTTCTCAACTGATGCTGAAAATCAGGAATTCCATGCTACTGCCAGTGTGTGAGAGACGTGATGGTGTATTTGGAGTTTTGCTGCCATCAGCCATTGAGGGGACGGGACTGATGAGCTCTGTAGTGTGGACAGGAGGAACCAGAAAGGTGCTTGAAAGTAGGGAATTGAAAAATTCAGTTGGCCCCAGAAACTCTTCTCCCCTCCGCTTCTTGCTGGGCTTCCACGTTAAACTATTTCTTTTGTCCAGTCAGGCAGCACTTTGGTTAAAAAATGTGAATTGTATTATCTATGTTCAGCCCCATTGCTGACAGGGGTCCTGCCTTCCTTTCTCCTCCTGCTTCCTTGGTGATGGTGCCTGCCAGATGCACACAGATCTAAAAGCAAAGGCTGCAGTTTCCTTCAGGACACTCATTTCAGTCTTAGGCAGATAGACAGCCCGGGACAGCCCTTCTTCTCGGTCACCTCATTTAAGCACTCCTGCAATTTCTTGGTCTCGGGTCATCCTGGTGAGCAGAAGCCTGTTGGCAGGGGGCTCCCTGAACCTGTTGCCCTTCTCTGGCCCGCTTGCAGACGGTGTTGAGTTTCAGAAACTTGCACATGTGGAGTTGAACAGGTTCAGACAGAAGCAGGGGGACAGAGTGCCCGTCTCAGTTCCCTCCCTAGTCACAGATGGCTCCGAAACCAAGCCCTGAATGGAGAAAGCCTGGCCCACTGAACTCATCTGAAGGCACTCCTGTCAGTCAAGGGTGTTAATGCAGAAACCAGAGGCAGGCAGCGTGCCTGCGGAGATCGTGCATTGTAAGCCTCCTTAGTGTTCAGTACAAATGGAGCAAAGGCACAATTCTACACCCCATAGGCATTTTAAAAATGCGGGCTTTATTTTGCATGTGGCCAGGTAAGAAAGAGGGCACGTGCCCAGTAATTTCCAGAAGCTTGTTATTTCAGAGGCCTTCTTAATTCTGGCTGCAGCTGATGTAGAGTGAATTTTGTGCAGAATAGGCAACCGCCATCAACTCAAAGAACAGTGTTTGCTCTGAGTCAGTGCATGTCTAGGAATGTGCGGGAACGTGGGAAGAGCTGGCTGTCGTTCCTGAGAAATGGGATTCACAGTGTTGTTACTCTGTCATCCCTGTGTCAAAAACACTGCGTGATAGAGGAGTAATAAATAATCACTACGCATAATTGAATGGATCACATACTCATTCCAATATGTGGAATTGTTTCCTGAGTTTTTAAACTTTATCTTGAACTGGGTGGTCTTTAAGTACACACATGCCCACTGAGGGTAGATGCCTGGTACCTAAAAAGATTCCTGCCTCCACAGTGGATACCTGAAACCACAGATAAGAGGGAACCCTATGTTAAGTTTAGGGTACTCCCTTGCCTCCCCCGCTTTGTTCTTGCTTTTAAAGGAATAGGAATGTGACAACCAGGTAGGCAGAAGGCACAATAGAGGGAGAGTTGGCCAAAGCATAAAAAGGAGAAACAGATTCCTGTTCTGTCAGTCTTTCCCTCTGTTGTGCCTTCTGCCAACTTGGTCATTGCATTCATGTTTAGCAAACAACCATGAGGTTCACTAAATGTAAAAACAAGAAGGTTTTTTAGTAACCCAAAGTAAGAAGAAAGGCAGGTAAGGGGGGACTGATCTGTGGGTAATTGAAACAGGGCCCGCTTGTATTTGCAAAGTTTTGAAGTGGAATATTTTTGTTTTTGTCTTGTAAAGGGGTGGTGGCATTGCTGGAGGAAAGGTGATTAAAGTATTTAGACCCTGCATTTTGGATGTCATCCTCATGGTGACCTATAAATAAAGAGCAGTATAAACATAAAACAGATAATCCATTATTAGAATGCAGCAAAACGCTAACGTATTATAAGAGCTGAAGAATTCAAATTGGCCAATGTTTAGATGTCCAGAGAGGAACAGTTTTTGCCTGGCACCTAAAAACTATTATAGTCCATAGCGATTCAGCAGTCTCACATGGCATCTGCTGTAGCCCGCGGGTGAGTTTCAGCATACTGAGGTCTCTTTGGGGTAAGGCAACATTTGAGCTGGGGTAAGCTGCAGCTGCTGCCATAGGTCGGAGCTGTGCCAGTGATATCGGTGGTGCTAGTTGACTTGTGTGGATCAGGCCCGGGTAGAGGGTTAGCCCCATATGTTCTTTTCTTGATCTCTGTAGCCCATGTCTGAGGCACCAGAGTAAATATAATTGAATCATAGAGTTGGAAGGGTCATCAAGGTCATCTAGTCCCTGTCTGTAGCAGGAAATCCTCCTAGAGCCTCTTCAGTCCCTGCTTGAAGGTCTCCAGTGAGGGAGAATTCACCATCTCCCTTGGCAATGAGTTCCACTGTCGAACCTCCCTTACCGTCGGGAATTTCTTCCTGATGTCCAGTCGGAATCTCCTTTTTTGCAGTTTGCACCCTTTGGTCCTAGTTCTACTGTCAGACGCAAGTGAGAACAAATCTGTCCCTTCTTCCATATGACATCCCTTTGGTATTTGAAGAAACTACCATATTCCCTTTCAGCCTTTCAAAGGGACATACAAAGTTCCCTCAACCTTTCCTCGTCAAACTTGTTTTACCAGCTCTGTGATAATCTTCGTTGCTCTTCTCTGAACCTGCTCCAATTGGGTTGCATCTTTCTTGAACGAAGGTGCCCAGAATTGGACGCAGTACTCCAGGTGAGGTCTCACCAATGTGGAGTAAAGCAGAACCAGAACTTCTTGCAGCTTGGAAGCGATGGTTCTATTAAGGCAGGCTAAAATTGCATTAGCCTTCTTTGCAGCTGTATCACACTGCTGGCTCATGTTCATCTCGTGATGCACTACAACTCCAAGATAGGAGAGATCCTTGTGTAAGACTGTGTATACAGTTGTACCTTGCATCTGGTTGGGACCTAGAGCATGGATGAAAGTCAAAAATGGATGAATGTCAAACAGAGCCAGGTTGCAAATTTATTTTGGCCAGTGAAAAATGTAAATAACTATAACACATGCAAATGCAAGTGAAATGAACAAAAATAAAAGGAAAACAAACATAAGAATGTTGACAAATGATATGGGAAGTTGGATGAAATGGAATGAAAAAGGAAAGCCTGTGGACAACATTTGAAATGTAGTTATAATTGAAAGTGGTAGAAAGAGCAAAGCAATGAAAGTCAAGGTAGATATACCTGTAGATATAAGTGGCGTCGATCTGGGCTTCTTCTTTCCCTGAAGGGTGAGTTTGGCTTTTCACCTGTTCCTGCACTTGGCTCCTCCCTACCACCCCCCTAAGAAAGAAATGGTATGTGTCTCTGGAGCACAGTGTGTGCTGAGCACTCACATTCTGTACTAGAGCCAGTGAGAGGAATTTTATTGGCGGGGTGTAAACACAATTTATTTTGGGCTCCTTCTTCAAATGTGAATCCCAAGACAGTAACCCTTACGTGTTATCCTTATTGTTCCCTTTCCCTATGTTTACTATTATCCTATACTGTACCCTTATATTAAAATTAATACAAATTCTTTTTTAAAAATGTGAATTTGGCTCCTGGGCCCCCCTTTTTGACCTGGGGCCCAGGTACCCTTCCCTGCTCTGAGGCCTTGCTCTGTACACCTGTATGCAGCCTGACTCCGCCTTGCATTCAGCTGAGTTCTTTGCCTCCACACATTATTCCAGACAGTTTCACAGTTGATCCAGCAGGTGGCAGCAGTGCGGTGCAAGATGGCTCTTCGCCACAGGTAGTATGGAAAGGTAATCGCTATTGTTGGCTTAGAGATAGGAAGGCTAGAGTGGCAAGAGATGCCTTCTGGTTTCCTGCTTTGTTTGGGATCTCCATTTCTTGCTGCTGGGTCAAAACACAAAGTGACTGCATGCACGTGAATGGAGGACACAGGAGCCTGCATTCTGCCGAGCTCTGCCTTGAGGTTATGGGGCAGGGAATGGCATTTCAATCCATCAATCATATTTACATACCACTTTTCAACAAAAAGTTCACAAAAGTTTTTTTAAAAAAAGCAGACCACCACCAGCAACCGCCACTAGAAAAGACACTGCACAGGGGCGAAGAGGAACAATTACTCTCCCCTTGCTAATTTAAGAGGAACACCACTTTAAAAAGTGCCTCTTGCCCAGTTAGCAGGGGTATGCCCATTTGAGCTGGCAATTTAACTAGATGTATCTTTCAAATACCATGAGGCGTGTTTTCTCAGGCAAAGTGGAGGAGGAGGTGGAAATCTTTTGCCATACTTCTGTTTTCAGCAGGGTGATTTAGACATGGAGCTGCTGAACCTGAGCACAGAGGTGATGGTTCATAAAAGTAACTGTTTCATTGACCTCCGTCCCACCCTGCTTTGCAGCAGTTCTAATGCAGAGTGATGATAGGCTATTCCCCCAACCTTAAACATGGGGATAACAACTCCAGAGCACATTTTAGTTTGCAACGTACTTCATTAGTTTAACTAAAAAAGAAATCACATTCTGCTATCCCCTTTACCCCGTCAACAAGAAAGAGATGTCAAGCCCAGATAACCAGGAAGTGGAACTTGCAGACCCGGGAATGGTCCGCGCAGGTCCTTTGTGTATTTGGGCCTGTTTGCCTTCTCCTTTGTTTCGCAGCTCCCAAGCTATTGCGATGCTGGGGACGTCTGGGGCGTCTAGCCGCTTGGACGGGCTCCCTTTCTCTTTTTGACAAAGAGCCCTCTTGCCGGCCAGAAGTAAAATACTTCTGCCTCCAGCAACGGAGTTGTCTGTTGTCTGTAGCGACTTGCACCAGGGAGACAGGATCAGCTGGTACCAAGAGTGGGAACTTGGTGGTGGGTAATTGTCAGGAGCACCAAGATTTTACACAAAGAAAGAAAGACCTTGCTCCCTACAGCCTTCTGTCAGGTCTGTCTCAGTCAGCCCTCTCCAGCAACCCAGCTATGGTTCTTTGAAGTGCTTCAAAGGCCTCAGAAGTCTTGGGCAAGGAAGAAACCTTGGAAGAGTACTTGGAAGAGTATAGTTGCTCCCCCAGCAACTATATGGAACACTAATTGATTTGTTTGGGTGTCGTTGAGGTAGGCCCACTGCAAGATTGCCAGCCTATGGTCTGTTGCTGCTGCCAACTGGCAATGGATGAATTGGGCATGTTGCCCCTCTCATGCAGACAGTGGGGCCACGGCAGGGCTCTTGGCCACTTTTGGTGGCAGCGTCTTGTAATTCGGATGTCTTGGTCTGGTACGTAGGAAATTTGTGAGGCCCTTGTGAATCGTTCCATTGGTGCATCCTCTGTGTCCAAAACGTTAAATTTCTTTGTAGCCGCAAACAGCACCAACTATGGTTTTGAAGGACCCCCGGCTGATTGCGAAGCAGCAGTGGGTTCCTCAGAGCTCGGGACTTTTTACTATGTCAAGTTAACGTCTTGAATTGGGACACAAGGACAGAGCAAGTAGTTCTTGCTTTATATTTGGTTTCTTTTCCTTACTTTTTTGAAAGTTTACGGTCTTCCAAAAAGCATACAGTTCATCGTGCACAAGAGCGGGCACATTTATCAACTTGCATTTACACATTTGAGTGCAATAGTTGAATCTTCTATTATCGTCTGTGAAGCCCCACCCGTGCTGGTGCATGAGGCACGCTGCAGTCCAAGTCCCTGCCACCACCCAGAATGGCTTAGGAATGGCGGTTTTTACTGGATTGCTAGACCGCTGGGCCCTTCCCAGTGATGTCATGCAGGGGGTACGCCGGGGTACGCGAGTACCGGTTTCTAGGATTACGGTTGGCCCCGCCCACTCGTTGACTCCGCCCCCTGCAACGTTTGAATTTCCTGCAACGTTTGAGTTGCCTGCACGTTCTCAGAGCCAGGCAGGCAGGCAGCAAGCGGAGCCTTGCCTTGCCTTGCCACTGAAAAATGAGCTGCTCTGGGGTTTTGGGACTGTTGGGTCACTTTAACGTGATGCCAGGCCTCCTTAACGTGTTCTGGGGGTGCTGTGGAATACTGTTGCAACTGTTGGGTCAGTTTAAAATAGTCTGAGGCCTCAAAAAGGGCTTTTTCCATGTCCCTTCCTGCCACGACATCACTTCCGGCTTATGACATCACTTCCGGTGGGCAGGTCCCGACGTGCCAATCAAAAGTGAGTACCTGTTGTTAAATCATTTAGATGACACCACTGGCCCTTCCCCACACAACCCTGAGTGTGGTGCTGCGACTAGCTGAAGTTTGGAAAAGGAGAGTTGGGAATTGGCTCCTCTGTGAAGTGCCTGCTGGTGATAAGAATTGGCAATAATTTGCAGCAATGCCGATGCCCGTTTGGAGTGTCTCTGGGCACGCTGGGAGGTGCTGGTTCTGAGCAGCTTTGCCTCTGCCTGCCTGCCTGCCTTTTCTCAAATGCTGGGGCCTTCTCTTCCAGGTCAGCGGAAGTTCCACACTGCGCCAGCAAGGGCAGTGCTGCGGCTGCGTCCCCTGCACTTTCTGGTGGCTACAGGTGGCGGATACGCAGGATACAGGCAGTATGAGAAACACAAGGAGGAGCAGCTGGAAAAACTGGGCATCGAAGCGCCACCCAGAATTGCGCATGATTGGGAGGTAAGTTGATGGTTTTGTGCCTTATTCTTGTACTTTAGACTTGTTTGAAACGATGGAAGCAGACCTATGTAATGCACTGCAGTGGTTGGCGAGTTGGGCTTTGAGTGTGAGAAACCCAAGTTGAAGCCCTTCTCGCCTCTCTCACACTCCCTCCATGGCCCTGAACAGGTGAATATTTAAGAACCTAAGAGCTCCGCTGGATCAGGCTAAAGGCCCATCTAGTCCAGCTTCCTGAATCTCACAGTGGGCCCATCAAATGCCTCCGGGAGCACACAAGGCAACAAGAGACCTGTATCCTGTTGCCACTGTACCCTTGCACCTGGCATTCAGAGATAAGCGTTCTCTAAAGCCCAAAGGTTGCATGTAGTCATCAAGACTTGTCATCTATCATAACCAAGCACAGAATTGGCCTTCTTCATAACCACTGCACACTTGTTCAACACTTAGTTCTTCAACAAAGTTCTCTCTCCTGATCTGTAAGAGTCAACTAAGAACCCATCAGTATATATGTAAAATTTTGATTTCTTGCCCTGATGTGCATCATTTTATACTTTATCCTATTCAACTTCCCCTGCCTCTCTGACTCGCCTTGTTAGCTAGGTTGGCACCATCCTGGATTTAGCAGAGCCATTCCTCCTTTGTGGTATACACTGGAGTTTCAGCCTCTGTTATCATGTTTAAGCATCCTCCGTGAGCTCAGGAGAGATTTGACCCTTTTTACCATTTCAGCTTCTTTGTCTCTTCATTTGCAGGAAGTTTGCCCTTTGGAAGTCGAGGGTTATTGTGTCAGATAGAAGTGGGGCAGGAAGGTTCTCCACAGTCTTTGCTCTTATATTAGCTGTAAGCAAGGAGGAGAAGTTTGGCATGCATGATTTCTTGTCTGCTTGGTGGGATTGTAAACTCTGTTTGATAAAAAAGAAAGTTTTAATGATGGCCAAAAAAAACCCTTGCATCTTGCCAGTGAAGGACATGAATTACTTTTTACGTACAAACAGACATAGAGAAGAACTTCACAGACAAACAGCATATTCTGATGTGAAATTACTGCTGTGCTGTACTTCCACTACTGCTTGGCATTTTCTTGTCACCCAGCTTTTGCTACACGCTTTGTTTTTACAGTATTCAGTGATGAATATGAGTATTCGACACGAGGCCGTCTGCATTCGAAACATTTTCTCTACCATGGAGCAGTGACCCCTCCCTTGAGGTGTACTGAGCCCCAGCATATGGGGGGGGGAGGAGTGGCCTTATGGTATTGGTAAACATAGGTTACTCTCTGTGCAGTATGAATTGGACTTCAGAATACTCTCAGTTATTTTGGTTACTATTCTACAATGTCAGCAATTGTTAGCCCTTTGGAAATTGTTTAAAAGAAGCATTTTCATTTTTTAAAGTCTGTAGTTTAGATAAGACATACAGGGTGCTGCTCTTGTTCTGTGCTTGGAGGTAGGCAAGTCAGCAAAAAGAAGGAAGGAGCCCCTAGTTGAAGACCAGTCCTCTGCCTTCTGGGCCTGGCAAGGTCCACAGATGTCTACACCAGCGGTTCCCAAAGTGGTGAGTTGTGCCACACCAGGCAGGGAAGCGCATCTCCCTGCCCCTTTAATGGGCAGGGAGCGGGAAAGGCAGGAAAAAGATCCCCAGGACTGTGCTGCTGCCAGGGATGGGAGGGGGTGTTTGCACGTACCAGCCTCCCGCCCTGGGGTCCTGGGCAGTTGGGGAGCCCCCCAGAGGGCTCCCCATGCCTCAAACATGCAAAAAAACCAAAAACTCAGGCACTTCAGGTTTCATGACAAAAACTGTTAGTGTTTGGTTTTGCTCTTTTTGCATATTTAGAGGCACAGAGCCGTGTGGAGGGCTCCCTGACACCCTAAGACTACAGTGCTGGAGGCTGGTACACGCAAACACCTCCTCCCATCCCCGCAGCAGTGCAATCCTGGGGCTCACGTTGCTGCCATAGCCTCTTTCCCACAAGCGCTTACAGTGCTCCCAACTCCCTTGTAGGAGTTTGGGAAGACTGGTCTACACTGATAATTCCCAAACCATATGCACTGAGGGAATGGCTGGCATGTCCTGAGAAACAAGATCATTACAGAACAAATGTCTCCAGTGAACCCAAAATGCTTATAGAGGAGGCTGCCCATTGTATCCCTGGAGAGTTTGGTGTTCAGGCTTTGTATCCTTGCAGGTCATCTTCATCGAGGTGGGTCATTCTTCTGTCTGTCTGCATTAGGGAATGATTGGATCCTTCAAGCGCTCCAGTGCAGAGGGACAGAAGGCGACATGTCCATGCTGCCATGTTGGCTCTCAGCCTGAGTTTCAGCACTGGGCCTGCCTCCTTCCAATCAGAAGGCACACCTCAACCTTCTGGGTGTGACTCACACAGAGACTCATAGATGGACTCATAGATGGGCCAGAAATTCTTTCTCCTACATGCTAAAAGTAATCCTTTTGGAATCAATGAAGTGATTCAGAGAAAAATTCTGCCTTCACAGCCAAGAATCTTTGGCGCACATGCACAGAGGAGCCCAAAGCAAGAGTTGGTGTCTCCTCGGCAACTGTTTGTGTGAGCCACTTTGAGAGTCTCTGCTGTAGGATACTAATAGGGGCATTTTGTGAACTTTTTATTGAAAAGCAGCATAGACAATACTGTCTGATCTTGATTTGAGCAGCGGAGAATGGCTTCAAGGACTTCAAACAGATAAGCAAGACTGAGTGAGGCAGGTATTGTTTACTCAAGAGTTCCTCCGTTTCCTGCCGGCTGGATCTTAATTGCAGCTGTGGCAGCTTAAAGTCCCAGGGCCCTGGTGAACGTTTCCCATTTAAAAATGAGGTTGTTAGAAGCTGATTTGGGAAAGGAGGTTCCCCCTCCCCTTTTGCGGCACATGGTTTGTTTCAGCAGTGGAACTTCCAAGTCCTTTAACGGCATGATTGTTCCTTTCATGAGAACGCTGAGCCCTTTCTTGCTGACTTAGGAATTTGTGGCCTTTCCTCTGTGCAGTTTTTCGTATCTCAGGTCACCAACTGCCGAGAATTTCTCCCTCCGCTTCTGGGTCATGGCACTGAAACAAAATGATGGCGAGAGACGGGCAGCCTCGTTGGTGCCAAGTTACGTGGCTGCCTGCTGGCAGACAGGAATCCTAGAGGGAGGAAGAGTCCCGCCCCCGCCCCATATCAAAGACCTCTGTGCAGAGCTGGCGCTGGTGATTTCTGGGCTCTGGCGCCATCTTTTCAGGTTTGGTTACCCTGGTGTTTTCGACAAAGAGGCAGGGAGCAAGCCCTGAGCAGGAGTGCAGGCAGGAGAACCATAAGCCAAATTCCACCAAGTAGCAGTCATGCAGCTCAGTCTGTGTACGCAGAAGCAAGTCTCGTTGAATGAATCTTGAACTAATCCAGATTTTTTCCATAGTAAATCTGGTTAGGATCGTGATATTAGGACCAAGCTCCACCTTGTGTTAAAGGCATAGTTTGGCCCGGCATGGTCTGTTGTTGTTGTTGCTGCTGCAAGCAGCAGCTGCTGCACATGGAGGGGGGAAAGTGAGTGGGGGTCATGGGGAGTAGCCGCTTCCCCCTTGAGCCTCGATGAAAATTCTCCCAAGCTGCTCTTTGCTCCACAAGGACTGCTGCCACTAGTGCCCACTGCCTTACCTCAACAGTTGTGACGGAGAGTAGGAAAAAAAATCCCACCTTGTTTTCAGACACGGGTGCTGATGTTGCTGCTTCCACTGTGAAGTTGGATGGGTGTTGTGTGGGCAGGCTGTTTGAACCACTTCTGTTTTTGATTTTGTAAGTGGGCTGTAGTTACAGTTTGGGCAAAACAGTTTAAGCACTTCCCAAGCTTACTGTGGTCATGGCACCCTTCTTCTGCAGCAGCCTCTTCTTCCCAGCTCTCCTATGTGCCGCCATCTTGGATCACGCTGGGAAGAAGAGGCTGCCGGGGACGCCCCACTGTGGCTCTGTGAGTCTGCCGCAGTGCACAGTTTAGGAAGCGCCGTTTCAAGCTGTTTATTTCCAATGACTCCCCCATGTGCAGCTTTGTGTTTTTTTGAGCATTCTGAATCGCCACTTGCTGGAACTCATCAGAGTGTCTGATAGTGAATGCAAGAAGGGGATGAACCTTCCTTTCTTTTGCTAGCTGGACGCAGATGGCTCTGATTGGATTAGCAGCCCTTTACAACAGGGCAGAAGGTGCAATAGAAAAGCATTTCTTGACCAGGCCGCTGATTGTGTGCAAAAGATTAGAAATGAGGGGAAGCCGGTCGTATTTCCTCCAGATAGAACCGGGCGCTTGCCACACTGGTTGACACAAGGAAGCCTTGACCCAAGAGTGTGCTTGTTTACACACGGTATCCCCAGAGCTGACTCCTGACTGGAGCCGTGCTATGGCTGCAAGTCACTGCTTCGGAGTCTGCGAAGCTTTTCTTTGCCTTCTGTGGTGCCATTTTCCCACTCTTTCTTGGGTGTGAAAGTTTCTCCCCTTGTCGAGTGAAGAGTGGTTTGCCTAGTCGCCCATGGTTGGCCCTCTCTGCCCCAGGAGATTCATACAGCTCCCTCCCTGAGGCAGTAGGGTACTCAGAGGGGGGGGGGCAGTGCGGTAAGTAGGCAGACACCAGAGTGCAGTGTAAGAGGCCCCTCCCACTCACCGCCATAGCCACTCCAGGCAGCGCCTGCAGCACTGACCCCCCCCCATGCTACTTCCCTGATGGCGTGGCCTTCTGGGAAACTGAGGGTTTAAGGCAGGTCATGTTTGCTACTTATGGGTGGGTTTTTTTGGCTAGTTCTCCCTTGATTTTTGTAATAATTTTCTTGGTTCCCCCCCCCCGGTGTTCTTATTTGTTTGTATTTCAGTTGAACTCTTTAGATAGCAGCTTTAAGTTTTTGGTTTGAGTCACTTGGTGAGGATCAGTCCAGTTTCAGCTAGGAAGGTGGGGTAATGCCCAGCCTGCCTGGTCTTCGAGATCTGCTCCCTGTCAGGTGCCAGGCAGAGGGCTTTTCATTGCCACTGTCTTTAGGACTTTTCTTTGAAATGTGTTTTTGTGTTTGAATTTTAGAAATGTAATATAAAAATATAAATAGGAATATCCTGAAGGAGAAACAACACTGCAGAGAAGGCTTGTGCCTTAAATGTCTGGGTCTGCACATCAGAGAACATCAGGTCTTTGTGTCCGTCTTGCAGACTGCAGTGAGCCTGCGCGTTTTGGGTCTCCAGAGCTCACAGTTAGATTTCCAGTCATCCCAAACTGCAGGCCTTTGTGATGTGGGGAGCCGGACAGTTCCCTGCTCTTCTTCTTGGTTGTTTCCCTGTCTTCCGCTGTTTGCTCTCATGCAAATATAGTCTGCAAAGAGTGTTCTGTCATTGGGTGCAGAGGGGCCGATGGAAATGCCGTCCAGAAGCCAGGTCAAGCTCCGGCCCGTGTCCAAGAGGACTCTTTGAAGGTTGGAGGGGCACCAGCAGTTCAGGGTGACATCCGATTCTGAGCACACGGATGGCACGCCACACTGTGTTCCAGTTTAGCTGGCCGCCCACAGGCTGGCCGCTTCGTAGCACAGGCTGTTTTTAGGCACCCAAGTAATCTGTGGGAAACGACACTGAGTTCCCTGCAGTGTCAGGTGCATGAACTTCATTGGCTGGTCAGCCGTCAGCTGAGCGGGGGCGTATGTTGAAACTGATCTGATGACTTGGCCCTCTTGGCGCAAAGAGCACCGAGTGTAGTCGTGGACCCAGTGCTGTCGTAATAGCCTCTGCCAGGGGAGACCCCGACTCACACAGCCCAGCAGCAGCCCAGAAAATGAACAACGGAGAGCCCCAGAGTGGGACTTCCTGTGCAGGCTGCAATCTAACCCCTCCATCCAGCTGCCTGTGGAGCTTAGATAAAATGGAGCTGCAATTGGTTCACTTTGTAGGGGGGAGTGAGTGAGTTGTGGCCTGAAAAGCTGCGCCCACCCCCGGTTTGTATTACTGGGATGTCATCAGAATCATTCACACGATTGTTATAGGTGCTTCCATGGTGCCAGAAGCTGTTCTTGGAGGCAGTTTGTTTTCGGTTTTAATCAGAACATGGGAAAACAACAACATTGACTGTTAGGAACGTTTCATCTGTTTCCTTTCCATGTGGTTCTATTTCAGGTATTCTGATCATGATACCGATATTGTCTGTTAGGTGCACTGTGCAGAATTAACAGTCAGTAGCTGCTTTGATGGCGGGAAATAAGGCTGTGTGAGTAAATAAAAACGTGACTGGCATTCAGGAGATCACAGCGTGTGTGAGATGGAGCCAGCTTCTTTTGGATTCCACTGCAGTTATCCCCCATCAGCCGCGTGTCTTTGACTGTACCTACCGAGTCATTTTTGAGCAGACAAATTCTTGGCAGGCTGGGAAGGGGGGCATCTCCGCTCGCTCAGGAGCCCCAGAGGTTTCAGTTCCAGGGTGGCTTCCTCAGATCCATAGCCAGGGAGGGCCTGTCCTTGGTGGGCCGCTGCTTTTTAAATAAACTCGCTACCAAACCACGAGAAGCAGAAATGGTCACTGAGGTGCTAAGGAACCTGGGCGTGCATCAGATTGGCCTGTCTTTTTTTGCTCCCCCAAAAAAGACACCCACACACACCCCAAAAAATGTGTGGAGAATACAAAAAAAGGCAGGGGAGTTCTACCAACTGTGAAGCCATTTAAACAACATTTAGCCACAATTATGTCAACTGATTTGTTGCTGCTACAGCAAAAGGCTCTTCTTCCCCTGGTGTGGCACCGTCTCGTTCTAGGGGAGAGAATAGTGTGTGTTGGGTGCCTGGCATATGTTCCGAAAACAGCCAATGCAAAGCGCTCTCTCTCTCTCTCTCTCTCTCTCTCTCTCTCTCTCTCTCTCTCTC
>JAJKFI010000059.1:4310850-4331352 GCA_029204185.1 Lerista edwardsae
TCTCTCTCTCTCTCTCTCTCTCTCTCTCTCTCTCTCTCTCTCTCTCTGAGCTGCTGGTTGAGATGCATGTGATGGAAATGCATGAAAGAGTTAACTGGAGGAGAGGGGAGGGGGACTGTACAGTAGGTGACTTCAGCATGTGGTTCCCTTTGTCTTGAAGCCGGGAGAGTCATTTCAGCTGGTTGAAGCTGAACTCAGGGAGGAAGGAGACTTACTGGCAGGAGGAGGGAGGGGCTTGTTCTCACCCCCACAGTGACTTATAAAAGGGGCTGCGGTGGCGGGCGGCAGCAGCAGCGAGAGTAGAAAGGGCTGCTGCCAGGTTCTGCATCTCTGCGTGGCCAAGAACAGAGCCAGTGAGGCTGGCCAGAAGCACTCCGGACACCAGACCAGAGAGGGGCAACAAACCTCCCAGCCTCCAACACTGACCCTTGGCCCACGCAGAGGCCCTTGCAACCCTCAGCAGAGATCGGGTAGCTAAACATGTTGGGTCATTTTGACTGCTGCCGCCTTGCTAGTTTTAGGGAGGGTGGCTACTTCATGACTCATTTAAACCTAGTTTTTAAAAATTGCAGTTTTTGGAACTTTCTGGAACTCATCAGAGTGTCTTATAGTGTCCATGTCTTATAGTGAATGCAATGTCTTATACTGATGTCCATGTGCATTAGGGCAGGAAGTGGTGTTTTACAAGAGAAGACCATATTCTGCTCCCAGGAAATGATTCTCGCAATCTAAAACAGACAGAACGTCTTTGAATTACAATTTGGTTTTGATCAAGCCGTTTCAGGGTTCTCTTGGAGGAGGGTTTGTGGCTTGGAACAGAGCTTCCTGCTCTTGTTTTTTCCAAGCCCAGCACATTGGTGTGTTCAGATAGACAACAAAGCACATGGAGTTGTTTTTAAACTGTTGCATGTAAGTGTCATCGTTGGTGCCGCAGGCCCAGACAGCTCAGTTTCTGAAAGTGCCTGCTGGGAAGTATTTCAGGAAATTGATTCTCCCGCAGTGTCGCCAGACCCCTGCTCCGAGGAGACTGACCAGCAGTCTGCTGGAGGAGTGGGGTCACGAGGTTTCTGTCCCCTCCCCCTGTTCTTGCAGAGTCTGTTCTGCTTTGCCTCCGCCCCTTAAAGGCGCACACAGCATTTCCTGGAAAGTAGGACCTTGCTGTTAGGAGGATGGGACATCCTTAAGAGTGTGAGTTGAGAGGGGCCGTCTCTGCTTGGTGCAGGTCTCTTGAAGCGAAGGCAGCCCTCTGCCAGTGTGTGGAGGCTGCAAGCCACAGAGGAGCTGCTCGGGAGTGGCCTTTTGGATCCTATTTTTATTTGCCCAGCAGCCGCCTTCATCATCGTGGGGTGAAAAGCGGATACGTGGGATGACGAGTGAGGCATTGTCTTCCCTGGTGTGGCCCGTCGGTTTTCTCTCCCGCAGCTGTTAAAAGCCTCTGGATGTGAGATTTCTTTTATTGTGTGAGATTTATTGTGTGAGATTTCTTTTAAATGTGAGATTTCTTTTATTGGCTTTAAAGAACAAAGGGGGTCCTTTTTACACAGGCTGGAAGAGTTGTCGCGAGGCTGCCTTGCTTTTTCGTCTGGTTGGCTTCAGGTGCTCTCTTGGCCTAGGGTGCGGGACTCTGACTGAGGGTGAGAAGCCTTTATAAGCGGCACTCTCTGGGCCGGGATGGACACAGCACTCCAAAGCCTCGAAAGGCTGGTGTTGGGTGGTCTGCATGCAAAGGTGGGAGTTGTGGGAAGAGCCTTCATTCATGGCCCAATCCTGAAGGTGCACTGCGCCTCTGGAACAAGTGTTCAGGTGGCATAATGTGCTTTCGGGCTGTTGTGAAATGTGATACGCACAGGCTGGCCTCTGTATTGAGTGGCAGCTCTGCACGGCAGTGGACACTGCACACCGCCCCCCCCCAGGTAGGATTGTGCAGGGGTGGGAGGGAGCAGAGAGGGGCTGGGACAGGGTCCAAGTTGGGACAGGGTCCAACATTGCTGGCACAGGTCCAAGTTGGCCACCAGGCTGGCGTGGGCTTATGCTGCCCAAAGAGGCCTCTGGAGGCCGAAACTCCCCCATAGGATGCATCAGCTGCCACTTTGGTGCTGCTGTGTTTCCCCTGCAGAGAGTTGGGCTGTGAGTTACTAGCAGACGTGCTGTGGAAAGCAGCATCCGTTAGAGAAGAGCAGGGTGTGTGGAATTCAGCACGCTCGTTCGGCTGCTACAATAATCCCCTACAGTTGCCCAATGTGATTTTAGTAGCCTGGGTGGCTTTTTCTTGTACAACTCCTGATGAGGACGTATGAAAGGGGGTTTCCACACTTTTTCGTCTAGAAATGATGTTTTTCGTGGGGCGGAGGGGTCCCCCTGCTAGACTTGCAACCACAATGGCCTGTGCTAGCAAGTCTCTGCGTGGCCTTTTGCGTAGCTGGGACTGTGTCCTGCTGAGATGCCTGCCTGCCTGCCTCCCTCCCCTGCAGGATGGGTCCTCCCTTCTCCTGTGCCCGAGTCCCAGAGACTGTGAGGCTTCCTCCTTCTTCTCTTGAGATCAGTTCCAGAGTGGCCCTTGTATTGCAGCTGATTTGGGACTGGGTGTTTGAGATGATCTTGGTGTACAAGCTGTGCCTGAGCCGTGCCTTTGGGAGGCGAACAGCGCCCCAGATTCTCCTCCGGTCCTCCTCGTGGGTTTGTCCCTAAAATAGCTTCTCCGGGTGTGGGGCAGTTCTTTTCAGCTGTTGTTTTTGTTTTTCCCGTGTGAGCCTCGTGGGTCTTAGTCTAGCAGGCTGGCAGACTCACTCGGAAGCCGGTTTCAGAAGTCACTCTGAACCATGAATCGGCCTGAAACCTGTAGCCTGAACAAAGAGGGAACCGAGAGTCCTCTGCTTAAAATAGCCTCTGCTGCCCCTCAGAGGGCTGTTGCTGGGAAGCGGACGGAGACACCTGAATGGACTAAGAGCCTTTGGAGCCGCCTCACTTTATTCCTGGCCCTGCCCAGGATGGTATTTCCTGTGCTTTGTCAGGACTTCTCCTTTGCAGTGTGAGGTTTTGCTAATGCTGTTTCCAGTAGATTTGCATGACTGAAAATAGCTTTGAGAAACGGAGGCACTTTCTAAGAAGGCAGATGACGTCATTGTTCCTCCTTATTTCTCTTGTTCTCCCTCTCAAGGGCCACTTTGCAGTTGTGGCCACATTTCCTCTTCAGCAAAGCTTTCTAATTTAAGGCAATTGCAGGAAGCCACCCTTTGAAGTGGGGGGGAAGAGTTCTGGCAAGAGGGGGGAGATGCTCTCAGCTCCCTGAGTGCTGTCCTCTCTTTGGGTTCAAAAGAGCAATGCTGTTCTGGGCCGCCACCTATTTGTCACAAGGCCTCTTCACTGTGATTCATGCTGTCTCGTGAGCTCGGACAACCTTGGCTTTGGTCCCTTTTTGTTACGGAAATTTTAGCGTTGGATAAGCTTCCGGGAGAGGCCTTCTGAGGCTGGAAGGCAACCAAGAGCACAGTAGCTGGAGGAGCAGATGTCTCCAGTTGAACTCAGCCAGCAGTGATGGCTTGTGAGGAGACTTTGGCCTCCCGGAGCGCTGATGTGAGGATCAACCTGTTTCTTGACCACCAAAAGGGAATGGCCAGTCTAAGCTCCTTCCTGACAGGCCCCTTTTCAGCTCAGATCCTGAGCTCATTCCATTTGACTGTTTGACCATCGGATGGTCAATTTGTCAACCCTCTTCTGTGCCGCTTGTGATTTCATATGCCCAGGTAGGTTTGTGTCCTCGACTGGAAACTTAAATATTAACTATTGCAAAAAAAAAAAAAATTACTAAGTATAAAATCCAAAAAGAGAGTTTAAACTCCCAAACTCATCAGAACCATTTTAATAGGGTAAGATCAGCAGTCTTAAGGCTTCACTTGCGAATTTGGCCCTCATCCCACAAAACGTAAGAATATTTATTTTTAAAAAGAAAATGGAAATATGGGCTTGGTAGTTGACAACGAAGGCAGCAAATGCAGCCAGGCCGAAGGAAATGTTGACTTTGACATAAAGGTGTTTTCTGATACCTCGATGATCCTTCTTCTTGTGGCTCTCATGCAGGCCTGTGTCTGGGTTCTGTGCTTGGGCAGAGCTCCCTTCAGGCACTTTCTCGCCTTAGAGTTCAAAAGGACATAATGTACAAGGCCTCTTGGATCAGGCCCAAGGAGGCCCATCTAGTCCAGCATCCTGTTGCCCACAGTGGCCTGGGGAACCCTGGAGCAGAAGGGAAAGGCATCCTTCTTTCTGCCAATGCTCTTCCTGTAATTCAGAGCCCAGTCCTACCTTGTTTTCCCCTCCCCTGTTGCTGCAGCCACATTGATAATGGGCCTCCTCCCACTCTGCAGTGGGTCTCCTCAGAGATCAGTCTGAGGAAAGGAGGTGAAGAGGTTGCAAAAAAAGATAGGATCTCGTGTGTGCCATCCCTGCTGGATCCACCCCATCCCACATCCTTGCCCCCATTCCTTCCCCTTCCCAGCCCTGTTTTGCCTCCTCCCTGCATCACCGCTCCCTTACCTGACAAGTCCAAGAAGGTCCACTGACGTCCTGGGAGTGCTGCTGCCTCTTACCACGATGCTCCCAAAACGGCCGCCCGTGGAGCACTGCGCACTCAGTCAGCAGCCATTCTATGACAGCAGCATCTTCTCCCACTGTTGGAAATGGCTGTGCGTGACGTCCCAATCCAGAAGAGGATTGGGCAGTAAGAGTTACAGTTTCCATAAATTTGTCCAGTCCCCCTTAAAGCCACTCAGTCACTGCACCTTGTGGCAACAAATTCCAGATTCAAGAACCACTGTACTTGCGTACACTCGTACACTGTGGCACACCAGACCAATGGTTCTCAAAGGTTTTAGCTCCGGGACCCACTTTTTAGAATCACCATCTGTCCAGAACCCACCAGAACTGATGTCATGTCCTGAAGTGCCGTCATTGCGACACCAGAGAATGGCGTCCTTTCCTGAGAATGCAGAATCCTGAGAATTCCTGCTGCTTTCCTGAGAATGCAGCAGCAATAAATTGGGTCATTTTTCAGCCATTTTCCAACAGCAAAATGAATTGGAAAGGGAAAAAAAGCCTGTTTATAACCTTGACACAAGCAAAACAACCCCACAGCCCTCCCTTTTCCCAGCATTTCATCTTCCCACATTTTCACTATGGCTGCTCTAGATGCTTTGCGGCCCACCTGAAATTGGTGGGTCCCAACCCACAACTTGGGAGCCACTGCACGCTTCAAATAGCGTTTAGGAGGCTTGTCGAGCAGAGGTGCAGTGTACAAAAACTGCGCTCTGAGAAGAGCCCTTACCGCCGCTTGAAGTGTTGCACAAGGTCTCCAAACCTCGAAGTAACTGCCGACTCCGTCATCACCCGTCATTTCTGGGAGCCTCACACGGCTTCTACAGGGCTGGTTGCATTGTGGAGCCCGTGAGTTTGGGAAGTGCTGCCCGGGACACTCTTCCTGCAGACCCGTCTGTGCTGACTTTGATCCTTGCGTTTGTAGTTTGACAGATTCTCTGTTTTGGCTGCCAGATCACTGTGACCAGGACCTGCATTCCTGGAAGAGACGTTCACTTGCCCTTTGGCAGATGCTGGCTGTAGGATGGCCCACCTTCTTTCCTGTTGCCCTCTTGTTTTCCCTGACCCCACCCAGTGGCCATACCCACATGTACTCTAGCAGAGATCCCATTGGCCTCATTAGCCCCACTGGTAATAGCGGGTAATTAATCTGTGGAACTCCTTGCCACAGGAGGTGGTGATGGCATCTGGCCTAGACACTTTAAAAGGGGATTGGGCAGATTTCTGGAGGAAAAGTCCATCATGGGCTATAGGCCATGATGGGTGGTGCAGCCTCCTTATGTTAGTAATAGGCTATGCCAGATGCAGGGGAATGGCAGCAAGATGCAGGTGTCTCGTGTGCTCCCTGAGGCATCTAGTGGGCCACTGTGAGATACAGGAAGCTGGACTAGATGGGCCCCCTTTGGCCTGCTCGTGCAGGGCTCTTCTTATGTTCTTATGGTACCGTCTGAGCTCCAGGGAGTCCCGGCTCACAGTTTGGGAAGCGCTGCCATAAGCCTTGCTTCGACTCGCTGCATTTTTGAGAGAGAGATTGGTTGAGAATTGGGAACTGTGAATGTTCAAAGCTGTGCAGATGCATGATTTTAAACAGTGGCGTGTTAATCCTCGCCTCTGATGTCTGTAAATCCCCAGGCTTAATGTTTGCAGAGCCTTGAGGGGAAGGCTTGGGACTGTAATGGGAGGAGGAATAACTAAATGGGGTCGCTGGGTCTGATGCTCATGTGACCTGATGGAGGGCAGTGGAGAGGCCTGGCTGGCCAATTAGCGCCTCCTGCTTTGGGGGGGGGGGTCTGCTGCAGCCCATCACTGCTCCCTGTCCGCATTTGCTTTGAAATCCGCCCTTGATTCTTGGAGAGGCTTCTAGGCTTCTGCGGACTGCTGCCGCTTCTCACTAAAGCAGCTAGCAGGTGAATTTGCAAGCCGTCTAGGAGAGCAGCAAAGACATTTAGACATGAAGGTGCCCTGCCAGAGCCCCTCTCACAGTGAACTTTCCTGTTCCACTTTGCTACAAGGGGCAGCCGCCTCAAGGGGCAGATGGACAGGTGGCAGCAGAGAGGAGATGGACAGATCTGATTCCTGGGATGTCATCAAGTGGGGGTGTTTGGCAGGATTTGCACCCCTGGTTCTTTTCCGTTGAGGCTTGAGCTGGGAAAGGGCCTTGTTCTGCCTGCATCCATCAATTTTCCTCTGATAGGCCTTGTAACGTCCTACACTGGAACTCACCCCCTGAACAATGTGCTAGAACAGGGGCTCCCAAACATTTTACCAAAAAAAGTTGCTAACCAAACCTTAAACAAAATTCAACTGTACCAGCCACTCAAGCCTCTGTGGCTATAATGGTGATTGGGCAGCAGCAGCAGCATGCCCCCCCCCAAAAAAGTGGCAAGCTATCCCTTGATGCACATAGTCTGATCTAGCCTATCCGTTTCATGAACCACCAAAAAGTGGGTTGGGACCAGTGGTGTCATTCAAATGATTTAGGAACAGGAACTCACTTTTCATTGGCACTTGTCGGGAACCCGGAACCAGCCACGGAGCCCGTTAGGATCCGGAACGCCCGTTCTGGTCCGTTCCCCCTGAATGACATCACTGGTTGGGACCCATCCCTTGGGAAACAGAGCACTTTCAAGCATTGTGGAACCACCACTGGCAAACTGGGTTCCTGGTTCAGCTGGGAGGGAGAAGCGCCTGGACTGAGATGCTGCTGGAGGTTGCGAGGGCCTCTGGCCTGGCTTTCTGCAGGAGAACGCTGAGCCCAGTTGCTTGAGCGTAGGAGCCCCTGCATGCCTGGAATGGGGGTGGGGAGAGCTGGCTGGGAGCCAGCCCTCAGGCTCCATTTTGCCCACTCCTTTCTCTCTGAGGCTTGACGCAAGGCTGCTCTTCCTGGTGAGCTGGCGGAAAGGGGTCCTCCTAAATGCTAACAGAGCATCGTAGCCCATTGGAGGCCACAGTCTTGGCTTCTCTGGCCAACCCTAGAGGCAGCCGGCTTCCGGAGACTGCACGGCTGCCAGGCAAGAACCCATACCTGGTCCCGAGATGCCAGTTCACGGATTTGTGACGCATCCCCAGTTGTTGTTGTGTCTGATGGGCTGTGTGGCCTCTGGCTCTGGGAGAGGCCGCGGTGGGTTTGCTGGGGGTGAGGAGGGAGTGGGGGGAAGTGCAGTGAAGTGGTGGGTGGAGCCCTGAAAATGCGCTCGTGAGAAGCCTGGCTGTGTTGGGTGGCTTTGCCAGAACGGGAGTTGCGTTAAGGCGTGTGACGTGTCTCGTTTCTGGCTTCCACACTGTGCTTTGGATGGGACTTTGTGGCTGGTGGACTTGCAGGATCTTTTGTTGGGCCTTTCAAGCCGCAGTGTGAGAAAGTGGAGCTTGAGCGCACTGGAGCATTTGCAAAACTGTCGTGTGTGTGTGTGAGTGCATGCAGAATACAACTGCAGCTGACTTGAACAAGCAGTCACCAAAATAGGAATAATAGGAATGAGGAAATTGCAAGAATGCAATAAAGTTGCAACAATGAAAGTTGCAATAATGAGTTGCAATAGTCGCTTTTAATTAGCGACTTGGGATATGGGATCATCTGCTGTGCATGAGCGCTCTTCCATGACTCCCCTTCGCTTCAGGAGAAACTGGTGCCAGTGACTTTGCCTAGTAAGGCTGTCTGTGATGGTAATGCTGATGCTCTTAGGGTGGAAGTTAATGCCTTAGGTTGAAGTGTGCGATTTCTGGCATAGGAAAGCCTCAGCGCCTTGGCCAAGCGACAAGGGCTCGCTCCCGGACTTGCCTCCTGGATCCTGCCTGTCCTCTCCCCTGTCGCTGCTGGCAGTGTTGGAGGCCAGTCGCAAACCCGCACGTCCTTCTGGGTCGCTCGTTGCTCCTTGGCCAACCCAGTTCTGTGGGAGTGAGGGGGGGCAGCGCCTGTGAGTGTGGCCTGCACCCCACCAAAGCACTGAGCCAGAGTGGTGCCTTGCAGGGGCGACTCAAGTGGGTGACCACGTCTCGTCTGGAGGGGCACATCTCCCAGTCCCGTATTGCTCAGCGTGCTGCGCTAATGCAAGCTGTGCAGAAACAACACTCTGGAGCTGTAGGAATGCGCGTTCCCCCTCTTGCCCGGGCAAGTGGGGGGGGGGGATTGGGCATCATTTACGTCGAGTACGGGGCAGGGAGCCAAACTCGGCCTGGACGAAGAGTCCAGTTGTGTGAGGCGCTAAAGGCAGTGCGCTTCCATGTTTAAGCATTAAAATAGCAGCCGGGGGCCGGGGAGCCCCTGTCCAGATTGGGACTGCAGCATTCAGGGAAGGGATGTTTAACCCTTGCAGGGTCCCCTTCCCAACCGCTCCAGTTCTGGCGTGAGTGCCCCGTGACAGCGCTTTTAGTTCAATAAGGAAGCTGAATGAGGGGGGGGGGGTTGGCCTTGATCAGAGGCTTCAGGGGCTGGCAGAGCCTCTCAAGCCTGGGAAGATTCCTGCGTCTGACGCTCCAAACCCCTGAAAACCCTCGCTGGCGGTGCTGCTGTTCCTGCAGATGCGGCTTGTCCGCTGCTTTGTGTCGCGGGGCGCCACTTCCCACGGCCTCCCCTATTCCTAGCTGTGCGGCCGGGGCAGGGGATGACCTTTCTGTGGCCTGGGATGGGGGGCAGGTTCCTTCCTTCGCCTCGCCTGCACACACCCCCACGCGCACAGGGTCCCCTGGCCCGGCGAATGCAGCCTGCAGCCCCGATTGCAGAGCGACCCGGAACGGACAAAGCCGGCACTGCTGCAGTGCCGTGTGGAAGGAGCTGGGAACGGCCTCCCCCCTCCCCCTCCCCCAGCCTTGCTCGCCTCCGCCTGGCGCTTGGGAACGCTGCGCTCCTCCGCCAACAGTGCGCCAGTGCCCAGCAGCGGCACCCCCCGCTTCCTTGGAGGGCCCCCGCTCCCATGGCAGCCCCCGGCTGAATCAGCGGCCGGCCACAGAGCAGGGCTTGTGTGTGGGAAGAGCTGGCGGCTTTTGTCTCTGCAGCCGCAGGAGGAGGCCGGCGGAGCGTGACACAATGCCTGTCTGTTTGCTGTAGCGGAGGCCGTCCTGAGCGGGCCAGAGGCAGGGGCCGCCGCCAGGGAGGCTGGGAGCAGTGGCTGCGACACCCCGCCTGGCCCCCTCTTTGCCGGAGGCAGCGCGGAAGGGAAAGGGAGGCAGAAGAGGCGAGCGAGCGAGAGAGAGGACAGAGACTGAGCCTCCCGGCCGGGCAAGGATGTGCCAGTCGAGCGCCCTGCAGGGACCAGATCTGCACTCGGGGAAATGGTGAGATGCTGCAACGCTGCTTTGTCTAACCCTCCTCCCTCTTGCTGCAACCTCCGCAAAGTTAGAATTCATGGCCAGCGGCTGCGCTCGGGGAATGGTGGCGGCGGGAGCGGTGCTGGGGAGCAGCCCCCACAGCTGGAAGGCCCCGGCCCAGCTGGGGGCACCCCCAGTAGGAGAGCCCGATTCAGGTACGGTCTGGCATGTCTTTTGCTGTGCAAGAAGGTGGCGGGGCGGAGGGGAAGGGGAAGTGGCAGCTGTCCGCAAAGCCTTTGTTTGGCCTAATTACTACGCGAAAGCTTTTTATGTGCTTGGTTGGCAACCACCGAGGGGGGGGGCGCTGCATTGTCGCCAGGAAGCCGAGGACGGGGATCCAGGAGGAGCAGTGGCATTTGGGGCGGGGGGGCTCCTTGAGCAGCGAGGGGGCCGTGCAGGGGCTGGCAGGGATACCTCCCAAGAAGCCGCCAGGCTGCGGCACGGCAGGGATTGGCCCGCAATGGTCTGCAGTGAAAGGGGGGAGCCGGAGCCAGGCGGCAGCGGTGGGAGCGCGGCTGCGGAGCCCTGCCTGGCAGGCCCAGTGCGAGGGGGCCGCGTGGAGGAGGCCCCTTCAGCACGCCCGCCCCTGTCTTCCCCGTGCCTCTCCGAGCCCTGCTGAAGCGTGGCTGCCCCGTGCTTGAGACACAGCTGGGGAGCCTCCTGACACGCACGCACACACCCCAGTACTCCCTCTGCTCAGGGCTCCCCTCTCAGGCCGGATGTTGGCCCGAGTGCCTTGGCAGGAACTTCCTGGATGTGGGTGATCAGCGATGCTCTGCCTGCACCCAGCCAGAGGCCCAGGTGAGCCCCAGTGGCCTGCCCGCTTCTTCCCTCCTGGAACCAAACGGGGCTTACAGGAGAGAAGAAGAGACTCACCTGGCCGGAGAGAGTCGGGCAGAGCAGCTGAGATGCATTCCCGCGGCCTTCCATCCAGCCTAGGCTACTGCAGAGTCCAGTCTCTCAGTGGCGTAGCGAAGGCATCTGGCAGCCGGGGGCACGTCACCTTTTGACACCCGAGAACCGGGCCTTTTGGAGGCCCCCAGGAGGCCTTTTAAAGTGTTGTGAGGTGGCCAGGCATGGCCTTCTTGCACCTCAGACACTTCCAGGAGGCACATCCTGTCTCTGCCTTGGGGTCCTCCATCGGGGCTGTGGGTTTGCACCCCCTCAAGGTGAGGCACGCGAGGCTGTGCCAGTGCTGTGTAAAGACGTACATTCCTTCACGGAGCCCAGAGAACCAGCCTAAGGCTGAGGCGGTCTTCCACACGTAGCGAGACGGGTTGTGCTATTCATTCATTCATTCATTCATTCATTCATTCATTCAAATACTATTTATATACCGCTTTTCAACACAAAGTTCACAAAGCGGTTTACAGGCAAATAGTAATAACGAAGTTAAATGGCTCCCTGTCCCCAAAGGGCTCACAATCTTAAAAAATGCAAAACACCTCCAGCAACAGCCACTGGACAAGACCCTGCGCAGGGGTGAAGAGGGACAGTTGCTCCCCCCCTGCTAAACGTAAGAGGAGCACCACGTGAAAAGTGCCTCTTGCCCGGTTAGCAGGGGTGTCCTCCTCGTCTCTCTGAGGGGGTCCTGGCGTGAGGTTCTCTTGGCTTCAGACCCTGCTGCGGCCCAGGCCTGCACCTCCTTGGTCACCAAGACAGAGCCGTCGCTGAGAGGACTTTCAGCGTTGCTGGCTGAGAGCCGCAGAGTGTCCTGGCAGGACCCATTCCCAGTCCAGTGTGGGACGGGCGCTGGCTTGCCCATGTTGGCAGCCTCAGGCAGCCAGCCCATCGCCCGAGCCCCCCAGTGAGCTTCCATGGGTGGTAGGGGCCAAGCAACGAAGGGAGCTCTGTGTTTCGCTTCACGGCAGCTTGCAAAGCCCACGGGAATGGCAGGGGGACGCCTGCTGGCCTCGACCTGCTGCCAGGTTAGGTGGGCGCAGGACACAGCCACAAGCACATGGGCGCCGCTGCTCCCACTGAGGCCGCCCCTGGCCGCGTCTCGCTCAGGCATCTCAACTGGCAGCTGCTCTGCAGGGTTCGGGCAGCGGGTTTCTCTGCCTGGCCAAGAGCTGCCGCTGCCAGAGATCACCACCCCTGGGACCGCCTGCGTGCCCAGCTGATGCTCAGCCCCTGAGCTGGCCTTTGCCCGCCTTCCTCTCCGTTCTGATCCCCCTTGGCTGCAGACCATTGTCAGGGCCCCCGACAGGCCTTTTGGGGCTTTGCTTTGCCTTTTTGACCGAGTACCTGCCTGCTCCCCTGTGGGTGGAGGGAGGAGCCTTCCCTGAGCTGGGTTCCCAGCCGGCGGTTCGCCACAGTCAGTCTTGTGCCCGCAAGGGCTGAGTGCCGGTGCCGAGGCTCAGGCTGTGTCCCGCCTGCATTGGCTGTTGGTGTTGGGGGCAGAGTCGGAGGCCAGAGCCTCCTTTTGCCCCCCCCCCCCGAGCTGATACTTGAGAGGCAGGAAGGCTTGTGAAGCGGCGCTGGCTGACCATCTTGTGTGTGTGTGTGTGTGTGTGTGTGTGTGTGATCTACAGGTTGCAGTTTCCCCAGCTGGCCCTGAGGCGGAGGTTGGGCCAGCTGAGCTGTATGTCTAGGCCTGCTCTGAAACTCCGTTCTTGGCCTCTGACTATTCTCTATTACCTTCTGCCTTTTGGTGCCCTCACACCCCTGACCAGAGTGGGATGGAGGCCTGTGAGCAGGGTAAGTGCTGGCAGGTTGGTATGCTGCTGGGGGCGCTGTCTGTCTTGGCGCGGGGTGTGTGGGGCCCTCTGCGTTCCGTTCAGCTGCCAGGCGGCTGCCTGCCTGCCCGCGAGGGGCCGCGGTGCCCCAGTTCAGCGCCTGGGACTGTGGAGGGCTGAGTGCAGTTGTGGCCCGGTGGAGAGAGGGGCGGCCTGTACCTTGGCAAGCAGCTGCTGCGGCTGCCCTCCACGGCCAGAGTGCCCGATTTGCCTGGGGAGCCCTACCAGGCCTGCCTGCCCCCGGGGGCCGCGCCCGCCCCCCCCCCTGTGGCTGCAGGTCTCCCCAGCCTTGCTTGTCTTCTGTCCAGCTGCCTTCCCCCCAGGAGCTCCGCCTACTGCCTGCTCAGCCACCCTGCGAGGCGAGGGACCCCTTCCGAGGTCTGCAGCACTCTCGTCGGCGTGGCCTGTGCGAGTGCCCCGTGGCGGGTGGCAAGCCTGTGCTCCCCAGGGACCGCTCAGGCTCACTCTGCTCAGCCTGCCTCTGGGGACGTCCCGCTGAGCTAAACATAGCTGGGCCCTGTGAGCTTCCCTTGCCTCCTGTTTCAGGCAACTCCCAGCGGGACGTCCTTGCAGGTTTGTGGAGCGAGGGAGGCCCAAGCGGTCCCCCGGGAGTCCCCTGCAACCCACCGCAGGGCGCATCCACGAGAGCGGCAGGCCTGGGAAGCGGGAGGGGGGAGGACGGCTTGGCACGAGCTGCCCCCTTGATGATCCTCGGGTGGTCGGAGGAGGCAGGACACCTGCCAGGCGCTCTTCCGGTCGGCCCACCGGCCTTGTGCCAGGCCCGTGTGCTCAGATGAGGGGTGGGGTGGGGGCTTCTTAAAAGGCTGAGAGGGGCGCGTTCTTGTCTTTGTGCGGGGAGGCTGTGCAGTGCATTTGCCTTGTGAGTGCCGCAGAGCTCTGGGCTTTTGCGGCTGGCCTGTCAGTCCTGATAGTTGGGTGGAAAGTCAGTAGAGCTGCACCTGGAAGCCGGGTTTTGGTTTTTTTTTGGGGGGGGGGCTTCTTCTCGTGCCCTGTCTTCACCCCTCTGGGGCAGCTCCTCTCACCTCTTTTGGTGCCCTCCTGGGCGCGTTGCTGGCTTTCCTTTTTGCTTCCTGCACATGCCTGGAAGCACCAGCCGTCCTGCTCCCCACTGGCGGCAGCGGCTCAAGGAGCGCCTCTTCCAAGACCCGCTGGCCTCTTCCGCCTTGCCTGGAGAGAGAACATTCCCATTATGTTGTCGTCCTTGCAAAGAGAGATTCAGGTCTCGGCTCTGTCCTTCACCTTTGAGATGTCCACCTTCTTCCAATCCAAGAAATTCTAGGCGCTTTCCGTAGGCGGTACTTTTCTTTTTTATCCCCATTGAACTGCGGCTTCTCTTGACTCTTGGATCAGCCAAGAGAGCTTCTCCTCGATTCCGTGCAGCGTGGTAGGGCAGCCATTGAATTGAAATGTACCCAAAGTGGGGTTAAGCACTCGGTATTCTTACTGCAGCCAGTAACTGCCTGTCTGGACTCCTGACAGCAACAGTGTTTGCGCACTCTGCTGTGTGGATTTCTGGGACTTGGGGACCTTCAGGCCAGAGACTGTTCTGGACCTGGGATGAGATTCTCTTCTTTGCTAGAGGGACAAACAGGTCATGGGTCAAGAGTGTTGCCTCTGACACCAAGGAGTACCTGGCAGGTGCCTCTGTGAGGGTGATGGAGGGGATTCCTCGGGTTGACCTCGTTGTCTCCTGCAGATGATCCGAGGGAGGCCTCCTGGCCTCCTGGCAGGCTCTCTGGTGGCTGTGCCAACTCTGCCCCACCACACATGTCCCCCAGGCAGAGCACGGACGCCTGCACTTGCCAAGGGAAAGGACCCGCCCACTTTGCCGTTGGACAACTAAACCAATTTAAAATCAGGCGCTGGGAGCCACGGGGACTGCCGGGTTCCACCCCAGGGCTGCCTGCTCTTGCTGCTCAGGTTTGGCCAAGCGTCCAGGCAGGTTCGACCCCAGCCAGGAAAGCTCCATGTGGTGCTCCTGCCCGTCGTGCTTCAGATGCTGAGTGGCTCGTCCAGCCGGTGCCCTTGGAAGGAGGCAGTCCTGACCCTGGTCTGCTGCGGCTCTTAACGGGGGGGCGGGCTGTGAGTTGGAGGTGGTTCAGATGGAGGTGAGGTCTTCTCGGTGGGGCCCAGGATGGGCCTGCCACCACCTGCTCTTCAGCTATGTTTTTGCTAAAGGCTTATGGTAAGGGACGTGGTGGCGCAGCGAGTTAATCCGCTGTTGCTGGGCTTTCAACCGCAAGGTTGGGAGTTCGAGACTGCATGACGGAGTGAGCTCCCGTCGCTTGTCTCGGCTCCTGCCAACCGAGCAGTTCGAAAGCACCTAAAAAACGCAAGTAGATAAATAGGGACCACTTCGGTGGGAAGGGAACGGCGTTCCGTGCGCTACGGCGTAGAGTCATGCTGGCCACATGATTGGACAAAAACGCCGGCTCTGCAGGCTTTGAAACAGAGATGAGCACCGCCCCGTACCGTCGGTCACGGCTAGACCATTCGGTCGTGGGGAAACCTTTACGACAGTTAGTGCTTGATTCCCTTGGCTGGCACTTCCTTTGAGCACCCACCTCTTCCGGTCCCTTCTCCACGGAGACTTTATCTTCCGCGTCCCTGAGGAGGGGTGCCAAGGGGTTCCAGGGTGAGCCACAGGGGATTGGAAGGAATTAGCGCCAGCAATTGCATCCGGCCTCGCTAAGGCAGCTTGTCCCCCTCCTGCTTCCACATTGCACGGGGATAGCCAAGCCAGGCTTCCCTCCCCACACTCTGGGTGCTGACAGAGCATTGGGGGTCAGGTGCTTGGGTCTCTTGTCCTGAGGCCCCCACACCAACCTGGGCTCTGGTGCAGAAGGAACCTTTGATCCAGGGGCGGCCTTGGAGGAGTTGGAGGGTGGAGGGGTCTGGGTGGCGGCCGGATTCCGGCAGCCTCTTCCGAGAGCTGCCTGCGTTTCCTCCTGTGTGCAGCAGCAGGTGGGGTGGAGCAGCTGCCCAGGGGTGACCCCCCAGCCGCCGGTGGCTCTTGCTGCCGCTGCAGGCTTCATTTGCACCCGTCGCCCAGCATCACGCAGGTGGTGGCAATGGGAGGGAGAGAACAGGCACCTGGCTAGCCCCGCAGTGGGTCATCCTCTCACCTTCTGAGCGTTGCAGGCTCCGAGTGTGTTTGGCAGGCTTGAGCACGGAGGTCTGGAGGCACTGTGAGCGGCCGAAAGTGACTGGCAGCACCTTGTGGGGGGAGGGGGAACGAGGCTTCTAACCTCTGGAGCAAGCCACACATTCAGGGCTGGGGAGTCTTGCCAGGGGGGCCTTTGAGGGGTCCGAACTGGCCTTGTCCACACAGCAGCCTTTCTCCAGGGCAGTCAAGGGAGCACTAGGGGAGCCCCGTTGCCTCCCTTGCCCGAGGCAGGACACCCTCGGCAGCCATTTCCTGCCCCTGGCACAGCCCTGGGTGCCCAGCCCTGAGCAGAGCCCTTTGCCAGCAGAGCCAGGAGGCCAGGCTGGCCCCTTGAGGAAGTGCCCTCCTGAGCTGGCCTTAATGCCCCCCCCCCCGTGTGTCCAGAGTGAGAGGCCGGAGAGCTCTCCCTTGCCATCTCCGCCCCTCCTCCCTGGTCACCCCTTGCCGTGGAAGGCAGCAGGCGGGGCCCAGCACTTGCATTGGCAGCAGAAGCGAGTGGCGACCCGGAGCCCACCTCCTGCCCCCTCTCGCCCTGCAGGTGTCCCTGTACAAGTCTGTGCCAACGCGACTCCTCTCCCGGGCCTGGGGGCGCCTCAACAGCATGGAGCTGCCCACCTGGCTCCGGAAGCCCGTCCTCAGCCTCTACATCTGGACCTTTGGGGTCAACATGAAGGAGGCGGAGGTGGAAGACCTGCACCACTACCGGAACCTGAGCGAGTTCTTCCGGCGGCGGCTGAAGCCCCAGGCCAGGCCCGTCAGCGGCCTCCACAGCGTGGTAAGCGGCAGCCAGCGCCCCGCCAGGAAGTGAGCTGGGGCTGAGGCCTGACTCCAGAGCCGGCCTTACCGGGGCCGGGCACATGGAGACAGGTGGCCTCAGGCCAGTGGTGTCATTCCAATGATTTAGGAACAGGAACTCACTTTGGATTGGCACTTGTTCGGAACCCAGAACCAGCCACGGAGCCCGTTAGGATCCGGAACGCCCGTTCTGGTCCGTTCCCCCTGAATGACATCACTGCCTTCGCCCCCCCAGGAATCCGGAGTCGCTCCCTTTAACCCTCTGAGTGCCGGCCAACCAAGAGGAAAAGCTCTTTGCAGAGGAAGGGGGAGGGGGGAGGAGGGAGAGTGAAGTGGGCGGAGTCAGCCCTAATTTTAACTAGTGGAACTGAGTTCCCCCGCGTTCCCCCTGCATGACGTCACTGCCTCGGGCGGTTTCTGGCGTGGGCCGTACCGTGTGGGATGCAGGTGGCCCTGTTGCGGTCCTCGGTTCTCAAGAGCAAAGAGACGGCCTTTCAGAAGCGGAGGGGCTCCCTCGTCTCCCCAGCAGTGTCTTCCACTGCTGACCCTGCAGGCGGGACTGAGGCTGGGTTGGCTCTCACTCTTCACGGGGGCCCCGGGGGCCCTTGGCTGGAACGTGCCTTGAAGGGGCCTCGGCCCCTGCTTGCCAGGCTTGGAGTGCCAGGCTTTGGCACCTGCACTTCCGAACACGCGTCGAGCGAGGGCTGGGACGGGAGTGGGCAGCAGTAGCCTGACGGCACGTGTGTGTTTGTGCGCCCTGCAGATCAGCCCGTCCGACGGCAAGATCCTCAGCTTTGGCCAGGTGAAGAACTGTGAGGTGGAGCAGGTGAAGGGCATCACCTACTCGCTGGAGTCCTTCCTGGGTCCGCACGCCAGTGCCGAAAGCCCCAAGTACAAGCCAGGTGAGGCCGTCGGTCCCCAGCTGCCTCGCGGAGGAATTAGAAGAGCCAACCTGGGGGTGCCTCGCCCTCCCCGCTTAGGAGCCCAGCGTGCGCCACTTTTGACCTGCAGCGTTCACCCAGCCTCTGCTGCCCTGTGGGCGCTGTGAAGCCTTTTGTCGGGAGAGGGGCCCAGCCCAGTCCCGTCTGTCTTTGCTCCTGAGCAAGCCCCGTTACCGGTCAGCACGCCTTGTGTCCAGGCCCAGGACTGGAGCCTCCAGCCTCTGCTTCTCAGCCGTTAAATTCCCCACACCCGGGACATGCGCACTGGCTGACAGTAAGCCATGTGGACTGGAGTTGCCTGCAAAGCAGGAGCATCTGTAGGAAGCCGGGGGGGGGGCGGGATTGTCCTCCTTGTTTGTGCTTGTTGTTGGGATGCTGTGAAATACCACACCAGAGAGGCCCTGCACAGCTCCCCTGTATCCCACGCGTGCCACTCATGGAGATAGAATTTTCACTGGAGACGGCATGACGTCATTTTCTTGAAGCCACCTTGAGTAGACAAAAATGGCTGACTCAGATCATCGCCGTGAAGGAGGATTGCCGCGAATTCACAAATAAAAATCTCCCTGCAAGTGTAAACGTTAATATCAACCTTTTTAATCATGCCTGCGTGTTCTGCATACAGGTAATAAGGTTACAAATAATGTTTCCACACGATCACACGTTTTTATTTTCGTAAGTTTTTATTTTTATTCAGTCCTAAACGGTACGAGCAAAGCAATCTGAAATGCTTGGAATCAGGATTGTTTGGAGTATACTAATTCACGGCAATCCTCCTTCACGGCGATGATCTGAGTCAGCCATTTTTGTCTACTCGAGGTGGCTTCACTGGGCTCCTATTAAATCAACAGGGATGCCGTCTCCAGTGAAAATTCTAACCTGCTTGGTGCCACTGCCTTGGGATTGTGCAGCGCCCCTGGACATCCTGTTGAGGCTTCACCCTCCCGCCCCTTCCCGGCTAGTCCACTCTCCGCTTCCTGCAGGGGGGGACGGGACGCACCAGCTATTGCTGTGCAAAGCCCTCAGCGGAGGACGCCGGACGTTCAGCACGTGGGCGGCGGCTGCTGCTGCTCCCCTCCCCACGCCTGCAGCGGTAGCCATGCTGGGGCAACCCCCAGGCCTCCTCCTGCATCCGCCGCGCACCGTTTTCAGACCAAACGTGTCAGAAGGCCCCCACTTTAGCGCTGGCCGTGCCTCTTGGGACAGGGGCCAGGTTGGCTTGCGCTGGGGTGCGAGTCCCTCTCCGGCCACCCAGCCCGCCCACCCGCCTGCCTCTTGAGCCGCCTCGGAGTGGCCCTTGCCCGCCTGCTTGGGCAGCAGACAGGCCCGTGGCAGCGCCGCACGGCTGATGCCCCTCCCCCCTCGCCCCTGCCCCGCAGCCTCCTGCCACGACTCCTTCCAGAAGAAGCTGGTCAGACAAGAGAGCAACGAACTCTACCACTGCGTGATCTACCTGGCCCCCGGAGACTACCACTGCTTCCACTCGCCCACCGACTGGAAGGTGTCGCACCGCCGCCACTTCCCAGGTGAGCCTGCTCTGCGGAGACGCGCCTTGTCACGCCCACCAGTGGGCAGGAAGGCCGCTGTGGTGCGTGCCAGTCGCGCCCTTGCCTGGAGCAGTGTGTGCTGCAGTGGGGAGGGGGCCAGGGACGGAGGAGGGGAAGCAGGCGTGCCACTCCCTGGCCGCCTCCTGTTCTGCCAGGGCCAAGCAGCCAGGGCTGCCCTTCTTCCCAGCTGCTTCTCCGTCTGTCTGTGGGGTGTTAAGTGGGATGCCTGCCCCCAGGGGCCTGCCCCTCTTGCCTTCCTGGTCCCGGCCTGAGGGGCTCCTCCTTCCCTTCCCTCCCCTCCCCGCAGGCTCCCTGATGTCCGTGAACCCCGGGGTCGCCCGCTGGATCAAGGAGCTCTTCTGCCACAACGAGCGCGTGGTCCTCAGCGGCTGCTGGAAGCACGGCTTCTTCTCCCTGACGGCGGTGGGGGCCCAGAACGTGGGCTCGATCCGCATCTACTTTGATCAGGTGCTTGGAGGAGGAGGGCACTGCGTTTGGCGTGAGAGGAGAGAGGCCCCAGGGCGGGGCTTCCTGATGCCGCCGCCTCTTCTCCAGGCCCCTGCCTGCGTGGCCCATTTGGGCTGGGGAGAGGTGCCAGGGAGCGGAGGCCACGTGCTGCTGGGTCAGGCTTGGCCTACCAGGGGCACTTGAGGGCAGGCACCAGGCTGACGCCCCAGGGCTGAGGGGTGCCTGTGACCTCCAGAACCCGGGCCTGGGCCCTTCTGCTCTGCACTCCTCCCACAGTGCTGCTGGAAGGCCGGGCTTGCTTCCCACCCCCCCACCCCGCTCTCTCCAGGGGCCCAGGTGGGAAAGCCCCTCTGGCCTGGCGCTCCAGGGCAGAGCTCTGAGTACCCCCCCCCCGCCGGCCCCCCTCAGTAACGGGCCCCTTTTCTCCTCCTCGTGCAGGACCTGCGCACCAACAGCCCCCACTACAGCAAGGGCTCCTACAACGACTTCAGCTTCGTGAGCAGCAGCCAGCGCGAGGGTGTCCCCATGCGGAAGGGGGAGCACCTGGGCGAGTTCAACCTGGGCTCCACCATCGTCCTGATCTTTGAGGCGCCCAAAGACTTTTGTTTCTACGTGAAGCCGGGCCAGAAAATCCGCTTTGGGGAGGCCTTGGGATCGCTCTAGAGACTCCACTGCCGGGGGGTGGGGGGGTGTTTTGTATGCAGCAGGGACTCCACGTGTCTCCCAGGTGGGGGGAGTGTTGCTCAGCAGGACCTGAGTGCAGAAACTAGACCCCCTGGGTTAGGGGAGGGGAGGGTGCGGGTGCATTCCCCCCCCCCGGAGTGCTGCAGACATATCAGGGATTGTGGCCTTTTCTGAACGTGGAGCGGGGGGGGGGCTCTTCTTCTTTCCTGTGCCTGTAGCAGCTCCTGCCCCCTGCAGTCGGGGGGGGGGGG
>JAJKFI010000059.1:4331452-4361389 GCA_029204185.1 Lerista edwardsae
CCCCCCCCCCTCAGGGCAGAAGTTTGCACTGTCTCGGATGAAACCTCAAACACTGTGGCCGCCGTTGACTTGAGCCAGTTCCGTTGGTGGGAAGCCTGCTTGACGTGTAGCTCCAGCCCCTCCCCTCCATTTTTGTCTTACTGTTTCCCGCTTTTGTAGGGGAGGCGGCTGGGCCCCTTTTCATGCGCCTGGAGTGCCCACGTCCGGGTGCCCCTTGCGGCCAGAGCTGGCTTCCTGCTCTCCTTCCCAGAGGCCGCCTGCCAGACTGGAGGACCGGCTATGACGAGCCCTGGGGAGAAGCTTTTGAGTTGTCCTCCTGCTTGCCTCATGTGCTCTACCTCTTCTCTCTCCCCCCCCCCCCACAAACCAGGCTTACAGATACTTGCATAACTTACTTCCAAAAGCCAAATTTGCATTAAGGGTCTGGGTTCATCCCGCAAGCTGCTCAGCGGCAAAAGGGGCAGCCCTGGGTGTAGATCAGACTAGTTGGAAAGGGAGTCTTAAATCTTTCTTTTTCTTGCCTTTTTCTTGGGTGGGGGGTTCATTGGAACCAGTGCCAAAGGGGGAGCCTGTTTACCTGCACTTGCGTGTTGAGTTGTGACCTCCGGCACGAAGTGTGTGTGTGGAAGAGGCTCAGGCGGGGGAAATTCCTCTGGCTTTGAAGTCAGCCCCCCCCCCCCAGGACCTCGCTTAATGCTTTCCTGGCTCTCCTCTCCTGTACCTGTGCACATGATGCTGCCGAGACAACAGGTGCTCTCGTCCTCCTCCTGAAAGCCCCCTTCTGGAGCAGCAGTGCCAGCCCACGTTGCGTCCACCACAAGGGTGCCTGCGACAGGCCAGAGCTGGTCTCCGAGCGCGGCAAGGGGGCTCCTGCTGGTCCGTGGCTACCCAGCCGCCCTGTGGAGCCCAGGAGAGGGCAGCTCCTGCCGCGGCAGCACTTTGTTCGGGGAAGACCAGCCGGAAGTGGGGTGAAGTGCATGGAGACGGACGGCAGGGCTGCTGCTGAGGGCCGAGTCTCGTGCCCCCCCCCCCGCCCTGCACTGGAGGGGCTGCTGCTTGTTCAGCACACCAGCTGGACCACCATTTGGTGCTGGGCCCTGTGGCTGAGCCAGGAGCCGGGCTGGTCACAGTGGGCCTGAACACAAGGGGAGCCGGTGTTGGGCGACACTGTCAATTTCTCCTGCACGGAGAATCCATTTAATGTTTCAACTGTATCAGTAGCACAGTATTTTTGTATGTCAAAATGTACAACTTAAGACATTAACTCATTAATGGCAAACGTTTTTAAATAAAGACAAGTGACTTGCCCTGCTTGGGTTTTTTTTTTTAAATGTGCAGTTTCCCCCCTACCCAGAGTTTTGTCAACCCAAAGGGGGGGGGGCGGGACAGGATCCAGCCACCCACCCCCTGGTGCTTCATGCAGACAAGCCCAGCAGAGTCTTCAGGCCTTCAGAGTGGCTTGGATGTCCTGGACACGCGTGATGTAAGTCTGCATCTGGCGGCGCTTTTCTCCCAGGTCCCTGGCCAGGGACTGGATCTGCCCCTGCAGCTGAGGAGAGAGGGGGGCGGCTGAGTGGGGGCCCAGAGCACACTGCTACTCCAACTCTGGCCTGCACTGGAATGCTATAAAGCGAACATGGCCCCCTCTCCCCCTTTCGTCTTGACCCCAGTGGCCAGAGCTTCATCCCTGCCAACGCACAATGGGTGTCTGGGGTTGATTTTGGATTTCCTGATCTTAACCGGTCAGCAATGACTGAGCCATAGCAGTGACCCACAGCGTAATTATTTCTCTTGCTGGAGAAGAATAATTCAGAGCTGGGCCCTCTTTCAGGACACTGGGGAAGGGAAGGAGGGCAGCAGGTCCTGCCAGCACATTGAACTGCACTGTGGGCCAGGCGCCAAAGGGCATCTCCACTGCGCTGCAGGCTTTTAAAAAATAAAACTGGCCGCAACAGGGAATGTCGCAGCCAATCAGCAGCCCTCCCTCTTACGGAGGCCGGCAACGTCTCGCCATACTGTACAAATCCGACATACTCCCACAGGAGGCCTTGCAGTTTGCGTACCTGATCCAGCTCTCCTTGCACCTGTGGCACATCCACCTGCTCCTCAGACCCGGCGCTCAGCTCCAGCCACGTGCGCAGGATGCGCTCCCGCCTCTGGCACAGCCTGAAAGGACAAAGGGGAAAAGCTGTCTGTGCTGGCCGGGAGCAGCAGGGGGGCAATGGAAAGCCCAGCCCCCAACACCCTCCCCCAGTATCCTATAATTGGTCGTTTCTATAGTACAGGTGAGCCCCCCCCCCATCTGCAGGGCTTGTTCTGGGGCCACCAGCAGATTTGGAAACCGTGGCATAGGGGAAAACCCTCTATGAAGCACTGTACAATGCACAGCCCTCTGCCTGTTAGTGTTTGGAGGGAGGAAACCTATTAAAGTTCAGGGAAAGATGGAAGGCAAAAGGAGAAGGGGCAGAGGATGAGATGGTTAGAGTGTCACCGAAGTGATGAGCATGAAGTTATGCGAATTCTGGAAGCTAGTGGTGGACAGGCAGGCCTGGCATGCTGCGGTCCAGGGGGTCGCAAAGAGTCGGACATGACTTGGCGACTGAACAACAACAAAGAGGAAGCAGGACAGCTCCTACTTCCTGTTACCATGTAATGGGCACCGGGAAGGGGGGTGGCATGAAGAACGGCACAGCTATGGATACCTGGAAGGGGGCAGCACCCGTACTTGCTGCATCCTTCAATCCTCCACAATGGTTTTTCTCCTCTACACCCGTAAGACAAGCCATGAATATTTTCTTTTTACAGTCTGGGAAGTGATGCTAGCAAATTGGCCAGTTGGGAGCAGTGGCTCAAATCATGCAGTGGCTCATGTTCCGCAGAACACCCTTCCTTCACACACACAAACCCCTAACACCACTTTGTTTCTGTGCCCCATCAGTTAACGCTTTGTACTGTCATCAGCCAAGCCACGCTCTTTTCAGAAGCGCCTGCCTGATCCCAGCGGCTGAGTACGGAATCATCCAGCTAATGCAGGCAGCATCTTGCAGTCCCACTTTGGTGGGTGGAGAAATCTGACCACAGCGGGACCCTCTGCGGCCACGAGGTAGAGAGGGGGTCCTGGCAGACTCCCCCACCACCACCACGTGCTCCGAAGGCATGCACATGAGGCACCACCCATTGTAACTTCTGCTGCAAACACACACACACCATTTGGCCGCACTCTGATCGCGCCGGCAGGGCCATAACAAGGTTTGTCCGAGCTCTGCCTGCTTGTAGCAGCACCTGTCCAATTCTGCCACCTTCCTGCGCTGGGACCAGCCCCTGCCCCACAAGCGTGCCTGAAGGCAGCAGCCCCTTCTGGTGACTTTCTTCATGGGGAAACGAAAGCAAGATGACCAAGGGGGAAAGAGGGACCCACTTCAGTTCCTGCTGCTCCTGGCGGTAGCGTCTCATCTTCTGCCTGATGCCGCGGAGCTCGGCCTCCAGCTGCTGGTGGGCTGCGGCCTCCTGGGAGAGACGGCCTCGCGGCTGCTCCTGCTGGTCTGGAACCAAAAGCAGCACCAATGATCCCCGCCGGGCTCCTGGAATCTTCCCCACCTCTGTGGAACCTCCCAAACGTATGAGCAACAGGACCCACGACGCAGGCTGACACTCTGTGGGGGCCCACTGGACGCGACGTCATCAAGCTGGGAATCACGTCTGGGCCGGAAGTGCCGTCACTGCGACTCCAGAGCCTGCTGCTTTCTTGGACTGTGCAGTGTGTTGGGAAACGGCTGAGAAATAACCCAGCAGCACAGAGAGGGAGAAAGCAGAGTCCTGGCCTCGACACAAGCAGAACAGCCGCACAGCCCTCCTGCTTTCCAGTGTCTCCTCTTCCCGTGTTTTCAACGATGGCTGCCCCAGGTGCTACGCGGCCCACCTGAAACTGGCTCGTGATCCACTGTCGGAGGAACACTGTCCTAGCCAGCAAAGAGCCTGAGCGACAGCAAGGGCAGGCCTTCGGTCTGTCCACCCCAAAAGGGGCGCAGGCAGGACAGAGGCGCGAGGAGGCCTGCCTTCACCTGACAGATCCCACCCCCCGCAGAGGCGGTGCAGCCTCTTCCACCAGGCAGTGCTGCTCCCGCGGGGGAAGGGGCCGAGGCCCGGGGGTGCCTAGTGCAGCACGCCACAGCCAGAAGGATTACCTGCCCTTCCGCCGGGGGGCGGCGGACTGGCTCTCCTTGCAAAGTCCTCGGGCGAGAGCAGGCCGGCTGCCTTCCTGGCCTCCACAGTCGCGGCTCTTGCAGGGCCTGGGGAGCGGCTCCCAACGAGGTCCTCAGCCTGCAAGGACACCTGCCACGCACAAAGGAGCCTCCTCTCAGAACACAGCCCCCCGTCAGACCGGCTGGAGAGAAAGGCCCCCCACTTCTGCTTCAGAGCCTCTCCAAGGCGGCTGAAGAGACCCATCAGCTCGGGCAAAGGCAGGCTCTGGGGCATCAGCTGGCCTTAGACAGCCTCACACGTTGTGGGCAAGAACTCACCGTATCCTGGCCCGCTCTCGGCCGTGGGGCGAAGGAGGAAGGGGGCAGCAGCTCCAGCTTTGGAGAGGCTGCGCTCGGCGGCCAAGGGGGCTCGCAGGGCGGCAGCGCAGACCTGGCACAGGGGAGCGATGGGTGACTGCCCCGCCCTCTTTGGGAAGGCAGCCAAAGGGCACTGGCTGGGGGAGGAGGTTCACTCAGAGCCCCTGTCTGGAGAGGACGTCCGTGTCTAGAAGAGAGAGAAGTAGGTTGGCTTCTCCAGAAAGACCCAAGACACGCCCCGAGCTTCAAGGGGAAGGGGCGGGACAATGAGGCGGGCCATTCCTCGTTCCAAAGCCGCAGGCTGCCTGACGGGGGGGGGGGATGGAGCTTCAGAGGGCCTGACCTTTTGTGGCCACAGATACAGGTGGATCTGCTTGTCCAGTCCCAACGTGGGGTGCACATTAACGCGGCCCGGAGCAGGCGTGGACCACGAGCGGCAGTCAGCAGATGAGGTCAAGAATTGGCTTTACAGGAAGCAGCAGCCCAGAATGAAGCCCCACCCCTTCCTCCTGCCTTTTTAATCTTGATTGTTATTGTTTAATACTGTTTTTAACTGTTTTTAATGTTAATTGTTATATTGTATTTTTAATATATATATTGTAATGCCGCCTTGGGTGCCTCCAGGCACAAAAGGCGGGGTAAAAATCTAATAATAAATAAATAAATAATAATCAGGGTCTCAGAAGCAAGTGACACACCTTACGCTTCTCTCTGACTTTTTCCCCCTTGGAACAGGGATGTCAGGCACAAGGTCCGTGGGCCAGATGTGGTCCACGGAAAGTCTTTGCCCCTCTCCCTCCCCGTCATAGCCAGTCCTCGCAGCAAAAGCAACACCTCCGCATTGCTTTCACCACAAGGAACGGCTGCATACGTGAGGAGGAGTGCTATACATAGCAAGGCAAGGCTCCTTGCAAAACTTAGTGCCCCGCCCCCTCTAGGGAAGCTACTGACCCAGTGTCTGGGTCACAGTGGGGGTGTCACAGTGTCTTGGGTGGCAGGAATCCCGTTTGCTCAGTGCCCCTACCCATTCAGGAAAGGCGGTGACAGCTCCACCCTCTCCACAGGCTGCAGGAGGAAGTCGGGTCTCCGCGGCTGCAATCTGGCCTGGCGGGCAGCGTGCCTTCGGGAAGAGGTGGGTGGGGTGAGAGCGGGTGGGGGCTGCAGTGGCCGCATCTACCCCGGCAAGGAAGCCACACGCAGCAGGGTCTGCGCCTTCCCGGGAGGCAGCTCTGCAGTGGTGCTCCCAGCACCCTCCCTCCAAGTGCACATCGGCAGGTCCGGGCTGGGCGGCAGCAGCTGGGAAGGGGGGAGGGGGGCGGCCGCTGCTCCTGCTGGCCAAGGGCAGGGCGCCCCCACGCCAGGGGTGGCTCTGTGCTTCCAGGCCAGCCAAGCCCAGGACAGGGGCCCGGGTCGCTCCTACTCACAGCTCAGTCAGGACGGAGGCTCCAGCGGCTGGGGGAAAGGGGAGGCCGTCACGCGGAGTGGGCTGTGGCAGACGGCGCTGACCCGCCGCTGCCCCAGGATCTCCGCTGGCCCCGGAGGCGGCAGCGGCAGGCAGCGGTACTTGGAAGGTCACTCGCCTCTTGAGAAGGCCGAGAGAGGCCTGGCCCGCCTTCCGGCACAGCGCCTTCTGCTTCCACAGCATGGCGCAGCGGTAGACGGACTGGTGGCGGTGGTGAGCTGCCTGCGAGCGGAGGGGAGCGGTGAGGGGCAGGCTGCTGGGGAGGCTGCTCATGGGAGGACCCCGCTCTGAGGCCCAACCGAGCAGGCAGTTGTCCGTGTATGGGGGGGGGGGGAAGCTGGCCTCGAGGCCACGGGCCAGGTGCAGCTCCAGGCGGCCAGGGCCGGGGAGTCTCCCCCCGGCTGCTCTGCCGCCACTTGAACCCAGCAGACAGACCGGAGAAAACGACACCAGGCCCAACCCAAGGAGCGGCACATGGGGGACAAAGGCGGCCCAGGAGAGCGGGGCAGAAGAGGAACAGACAACCCAAGCCGGAGGACTCTGCCCCCTGGATCCGGGCGAGGGCAGACCCCTCAGTTCCTCCCGGCTTGCCTGCAGCTGATGCTGGGCCTGCAGCTGCCCTCGAAAGTGCTTCATGCCGGCCGCGAACCGGAGGATGCAAGTCGCCCCCTCCCGAAGCAGGCCGGCCCGATACACCTCCACGGCCCTCTGGATCCGGCCCTTCTTCCGGCGCTGCTCTCGGACAAACCTGAGCCAGGCGTCAAAGACCTGCGAGAAAGACTCCTAAGGGACCCCGGCCACTTCAGCCCCACACATGCGGGGATCAGAAAGCAGCCCCCCACCGTGTGTGTGTGTGTGTGTGTGTCAAAAGCCCCCCCCCTTAAGACTTTCACAGCGCCCGGAGTCGATAAGGAAATGGGCAGAATTACAGCAGGGTCTCCAGAAAGAGGAGTGGGGTTCTCCAGCCCAGGGAGTGGGGTTGGGGGTTGCGTTAGGCGCATCCGGGCCGTGCGGGTCCTTGGCTCTGTGCCTGCTAAATGGCACCTGAAAGGGGACAAGTGTGCCCTTGCCCAGGGAGGCTCCTGCCTGCTCCCGACTGGCTCAGGATACGGTGCGGCCCCGCCAGCCTGTCTGCTCCAGCGCAAGTCAGGATTGTGCCCTTGGTCCTGGAGGTCAAAGCCCGGCCCAGGATCCAAAGCCCTTCAGGCACGACGCGTCTCACAGGCTGGTTCGCTTTTGGAAGGGCTTCCTGTGGTCCTGTGCAGCATCTGCGGGGGGGGGGGGGGCTGACCACGGCCAAGGGGCCCTTTGGACCCTGAGCCCCAAAGCGGCTTCTCACCTCGCCCTGCAGCGACCGGGCCCAGTGCCAGAGCGCCCGCACCGTCTCCCGCCGCTCCTGCCGCCGCTGTGCCAGCTGTGGGGCCGGAAACAGAGCCCGCGTGAGCCCAGCGGACGGGGAGGGCCGAGGAGGGCAGCAGAGAAGGCCAGAGAGGCGGAGGGCAGAGCCGCTCCCCTGCAGGCCGTGCTCTGCTCGCTGCAGGCTTCTTTCTGCGCGCGTTCCGGAAGCTCCCCACCCCCGCCCGAGCCAGGGCCCCCCGAGGAGCAGGCCGGGGGCAGCCGCTGGGGAAGGGAGGCGCCAGCTGGACAGCCCTGCCTCCAGGGGGCGCCCCCCTAGCCGCTCCGGCCCCGCCCTGAGGAAGGAGGCTGTGGGCCCGGCCTGACCTGTGTCTTCCACAGGGAGAGGAAGCTGGAAAGGAGCCGCTGGGTCCGCAGCCAGTCGCCTTGCCTCTGGAGGAGCTGCGGGGGGCAAATCGCAAGGCAGGAGTCCCCCACGGCCTTCACGGGCACGCCAGGGCCTCTGACCCTGAGCCCGCTCACGAGCCCCCCCCCCATGCCCAGGGCTGGACATGCAAGCAGCCGGGGGTGGGGAGCCAGCAGCCCCCCTGATGCCCCCCTGGCCCCGCCCCGGAGCATCGAACGCGCCACATCCAGGCCCACCCTGGAGACCACAGAGGTGGTGCGGAGGGGGAGGGCAGCAGCAAGGAAAGCAACAGCTCCACACACACCCCCGCCCGCCTCGACTATTTCCAGACAGGCTGCCATCCTCAGCACACTCAAACGGGAGCAAGTCCCACCAGGACCTGCCTGAGTGAACAGGGGGCCAGGCTGGGCGGGCTGGCGGGCGGGGGGGGTGCGCAGGGGGAGATTTAAGGGCCGAGCGGCTGGCGGCAGAGCTCCCGTCCCGGCTGAAACCCCCCAGGCGTGCCCAGCCTGGCATGGCTGTCCTGGGGCTCCCCATTCAGCATTTCGGTCCCCGGGGTGGGGGGTGGGGGGGGAGTCGCACACCAGCTCACCATGGCCCTGACGCGCTGGAGGTGATGCTGCCTCCACCCGGCCAGGCACTTGCTCAGCAGCCGCCTCCTGCGGTGCCCCGCGGCCAGGACCAGCAGCCCCCTCTGGCTCGAGGCCTGGGCGGAGGCCGCCCTCCAGTGGAGAAACGCCGCTCGGAGCCTCCCTGTCCAAAGAGGAGGACGAAAACTCAGGCCCAGCCCAACGCCAGGCTCCCCAAGTCACAGGGCCTCACAGGGCTCGGGGGCCGGAGTGGGAATCGCACAGCCAGCAGAGCAGCCCCAGGGGGGGGGCAGTCAGGGGCGCGGGGGCCGTGTGCGCAGCCCCTCCCACTCGCCCCGGAGCCACTCTGGGCAACAAAGTGGGCCCCTTCCTGCACCGCTGCACACGGCCCTGGGGGGCTGCCAGCCAGCCCTGTGACAGGCCTGGAAAGGTCCTTCTCCTTGGCCCAAGCAGGGCCTACGAAGAGGGGCAGCTCTCCCCACCCACGAGTGGCGGCCAGATCTTGGACTTCCAGCCAGGGATGGAACCGCCCTCCCAGCCTCAGGACAGTGGAGGAAATGCCCAGCTGAAACAGGTGCACATCGCCAGACACGGCAGGCAAAGGCTCTGTGCAACTCAGAGAGAGAGAACGCTCAAAGGAAATGCAGGGAGGCCACAGGAAGGCGTCTTTCCAAGGGACGTCCGTAGACAACAGTAGGGGGGGGGGCAGTCAAAACCTCAGCTGCAGCCAAAGCCAAGGGGCCCGTTGTCAAATGCCCACGGAAGACAGAAGCCTCGGACAGGAGGAGCCCACTGGGTCCACGACGGGGAGCAGCTGTCCGTCACGCCTCCCCAATTTGTTGCTGGACCGACACTGGTATTTCAGCCTCCTCGTCTCGGGTCCCCGACATCTTCCTCTCCTCTGAGCCTAGGCAGCCCTCCTGGGGGCCTTCCTGCGAGGGGTGGGCTGCAAGACCCTGGGTGGCCACAAGGTGGCCCCAGCTGGACAGGCCCCATGTTGTGGGGACAACATTCCAGCAAGAGGGCCGAGGACGCCACCTACTGGAAGGGTTCTGAGCTGCAGCTGTCCACAGTGGGCAGGTGAGCAGCCGCCCCTCAGGCTGGAGCGGGGCTGGCCGAGGCACCACGAGGGACCCCTGCAGGTAGCCGAACACCTCGGCCGAGGGGCTCCGGGGGCCAGGCCAGGCCAGGCCACGCCTCGAGGGCAGCGCTGGGGGCAGCACTTGCTGTGCGGCCACGTCCGGAAGGGTCTCAGAAGGCGCCAAGGAACCCCAGGCGCCAACTGTGGCTTGGCCACTGGCTCTGTTCTGCGCCTCCTGCTTGAAGCAGCCCCCCAGCTGAGCGCGGTGACCCCTGAGTGGCAGCAGCTGCCCAGGCGCCAGGCGGGCCTTCCTCCCCACTCCACCTGGAGGTGGCATCCGGGGCTGCACAGGGGCCTCCTGCCTGCGAAGAACCTGCCATGCCCCCAAGCCGTGGCCCCTCCCTTCCCACCATGCCCCCCCAACCCTGACTGGTCAGAGTGGCGAGAGGGGGCTGAGGAACACACTCAGGAGGGACGAGGGTGCAAAGCACTTCACAAGGGGTCCTCACAGCCACCCTGTCGGGGCACATCTCCTCCCCAAACAGAGGCTGAGAGCGCCAGAGGCTCACCCGTGTCCATCTCGGGCCCGACCCGACCCAGAGAAGGCCTGACTGGCAGCTCTTGGCCTTTCTACTACACCAGCTGGAGGCATCATGTGGTGCAGGGTTGATTGAGACCAGGGAGCATGTTCTATTCTATTGTCAATTCTACCGGGGTATCCGCGAAAAGTTTATCCTCCCCCTAACCATGCGTCTTCAGATATCTGGGGTAAGGGAGCTTGCCAAATGGTTCCTTTCTGGCAGTGATGGACAAGCGACTAAATCCTGTGCCAGTTTTTTAGCAGCAGCGGTTAAAATCCGCAGAGTTTTAGTGGCCCAAGAGCATGATGACCAAATTCAATGATCGTGGTTTGGTTCTGTAGACAGAATGTCTATTTGTTTTAATTTTTATCTCCATCATAAATGTTTTATTTACTTGTTTATGATGTGTAAAGTTGTTATGTTGGTATGTTTATCTGATCTTGGATCGTAATAAATTGAACTGAACTGAACTGCTGGAGGCACCAGAACCAAGAGGGCAGCTTCCTGGAAGCGCAACATCTCTGCACGCCCAGAAGAGGAAGGTCAGGCCCCCTGGCCCTCCGCTCCAGAGAGAAGGCATGGCAGCCACCGGGAGCAGGCCACGCGACCCACGCTGGGAGCACTTACCTGTATGCAAATGCCTTCTGGCTTCCTGCACAGCTGTGGCCGCCTGCTGGTGGTGAAGGACGCGCAGCGAGGCCACAGACCGCCACTGGAGCAGCACCTGTGCGAGGGAACGGCAGCATTGCAGTCCGCGTGGCTTCCTAGTTTCCTGCCCCCTCCCACAATCGAAGACACGGAGGCCCAGATCCACTCGATCCCTCCTCTTGGGCATTATGCCGCTCATCCTGGTTTGTGGCACCCATTTCCCTGGCAAAGAGAGAGGCAGGAAGTCTGCAAGGCGGCCACCACAGGGAAGGGGCGCCAGGCAGGCCAGCCTCATGGAGGGCTCTGGGCAGCGGTGTCATGCTGCCGGAACGCTGGGCGGGAGGAACGGGTGAGCGGCAGCCCACCCGTTGCGTACTGCTCCGTTTCGCCGTCTTCCCTGCCCCGCGGGGGCGGGGAAGACAGCGAAACGGAGCAGTACGCAACGAGCGGGCTGAAACGGAGCGGTACGCAACAGGCGGGCTGCCGCTCACCCGTTCCTCCCGCCCAGCGTTCCGGCAGCATGACGCCGCTGGCTCTGGGCAGCTTCTTGGAATTCAGCTCTCCTCCCCGAGTTACCTTGGCGAGAAGCACCCGCCTGTGGTGCTGCTCCGCTGCAGCGGCCTTCCTGGCGCGACCTCTCCGATCGGCGGCTCGCTCTTTCCAGACTCGCAGCACCTGCCTGGGGGGACACACACAGAGATGGGGGCAGAGACATCAGGTAAGGCGCTGGCCAAGGACCAGTGATGTCATTCAGGGGGAACGGACCAGAATGGGCGTTCCGGATCCTAACGGGCTCCATGGCTGGTTCTGGGTTCCCGACAAGTGCCAATGAAAAGTGAGTTCCTGTTCCTAAATCATTTGAATGACACCACTGTCAAGGACCCTTCCTGTTGGGGATGCCGAGAGGCTGGAAGCACCCCGCTTGGACCGCGTGTGAGAGCAGGAGGGGGCGAGGAGCCTTCCACATTGGCAGGACGGACTGGGGGGAGCCCTACCGCAGCAGCTCTTGCTGGTGCGCCTTCTCCATTTCCGCCACACGGTCCAGAATGCGCCGCACAGAGCTCTGATAAGCCTGCAAGGGAACAGCCGGAAAGTCAGAGTTCCTCAAGGTTTATTCAGGTAAGACCGTATTTTTATCGGCTTTACCAAACCTGCAGCCAAAATTTGCTTACGGTCCACAATAATGACCAAAATAGGCCCCTATGAGTTGGCATTCACCTCGTCTTCCCCCAATTTGGAAATGCAAAGAGGTTGAGCTGTTGCCTTTGCCTGAAGATGCTAAGCAGGATCAGCCTCGGATTGGCCTTGGATGGGAGACCGAAGTCACTGACGGAGCTTGTGGAGGAGTGGGAGGAGTGTGGAGGAGTCAGCTGACAAAAAAAAAATCTGGCCAAGGTGGTGGACTGTGAAGGCTCAGAAGGTGCAAGAGTGCAGCCAGGATCATGACCACACATTGAAAGGGAAACATCTGAAGAAATTGAGGGTTCTGTGAATATGGTACACAGAACAATAATTGTAAAAACCCCAATTGAAAAATGGGGTTTATGAACAGCCTGCCCATGTAAACCGCCTTGAGTCCAGTGAAATCTGGAGAAAGGCGGTAAAAAAAATACATTAAAATAAAAAATAATAATAAATTGGTTATACGTAGCAATTCATGGCTGGTGCCAGGATTGTCCCAACACTGACCCGTGAGACAGGCGGCCCAGTTGCCCAGCTCAGGTCAAGTTTCCTAACGGTGCTTTTGCAGTCCTGGCCTTCTGTAGATTTCAGTATCCAGGAGGAAGGTTCAAATATAAACTATGACTAGGGAATCGGAGGTTTACCAGTAAACAGCTCCATTATTCCATATGTCATTCTCCTTCTCGGACAGGATAAGTCTTCTCTGTTTCAACCAGCTGCACTCCCAATTCCTTCTCCGCTCATGGCTGAGACGGCACGCATCAGGGATGTGGCCACACACCACAGCATTTCACGTAAGAAGTGCTCCACTGGATAAGACCAAAGCCTCATCTAGTCCAACTTCCTGTATCTCCGTGGCCTACCAGATGCCTCAGGAAGCACATGAGACAACAAGATCCCTGCATCCTGTGGCCACTCCCTGGCACCTGGCATTCTGAGACAGCCCACTTCTAAACCAGGAGGTTGCAAACGCGCATCACAACTTGTCACCTGCGATCGACTTTCCTTCCATACATCTGTAGAATCCTCCTTTCAAAGGCATCCAGGCTAGATACCACCACCATGTGGCAAGGGGTACCACAGACTAATTACCTGCTGGGCAAAGAAAGATTTCCTCTGGCCTGTTCCAACTCTCTCAACGCTCACGTTTTGTGGCTACCCCCTGGTTCTGGTGTTGTGCAAGAGGAAAAGAACATCCCCCGAGTCACCTACCCGTCCCCTGCATAATTTCTCCTCCTTAAGAAGCGAGAGCCCCCAAACAGTGTGCTCAGGGTGGGGTTAGCAGATGGGGTTCTGCAAGCCAGAAGTAGCCCCTACCTTCCAAGCCAGCAGGGTCCTGCCCAGCAAAACCTCCTGATAGTGCCTGTTGGCTCTCACTAGCTTCTTCCATTTCTCAGACCGGTGCCTCAAGTACTGTAGACGAAAAGGACAGAATGAAAGTGACCAGAAAGGACAAATATGAGCAGTGTGCTTGTATCTGATCTGCTGTAATGGAAGTGCTGATTTATGTGATTTTTATATAAAAATAAGACTCCCAAGATTTACCAAATATCAATTACCGTATATACTCAAGTATAAGTCAATCTCATGGATAAGTCGAGGGCAAGTTCTAAGCCCAAAATAATAGAATTTGCTATACTATGACTCATGCATAAGTCGAGAGTAAAACTTAGGGGGCGGGTATGAAATTCTTTGAAAATGACTTACTGGTAATTGTTCTGAGGCAGCAACAGAAAGCCAACCAAAAAAAGAGCTATTTCACATTCTTCTGAGGCAGCACAGAAATGGAGCTATTCTCCAAACAAGAAGGGAGAGAGATGAAGGTGCTTATTGAAGTTGTAGGTTTTGTGAGGAATACAGCACAGAACCTCCATAGCAGGAGCCTTCATAATGACTACAATTCCCAAAAAGCACCTTCACCTCTCTGCCTTTTTGGAGAAGAAGGAAAATGGCTCATGGTTTTTTGCTTGTTGTCTGTTGGTGCCCGAGAACAATTACTGGTAAGTAAAATTGCTCCGTGTTTTTTTTTCTAACACCCCCCCCACTTTCTGCTCAGCCCCTACCCAAGCTGCTGTTAATAGCTTTAACTGTATTGACCCATGTATAAGTCGATCCATGTTTTCAGCGTCAATTTTCAGGCATAAATTTTTAGACTTACACATAAGTATAAACAGTACATTTCATGACAAAGTGGGCTTTATTGGGGCAAAATTTCTCACTGCACAAGCCCACCAGCAAGCAAGCAGGCCGGGCATCTTGGGCGCCAGAGGAAAGGGCCTCTCTCACCTCTTGCCATTTCCTCCAAGACCACCGCAGGAGCCTTGTGGAGTGGGCCCTGGATGCTTTTGCTTCCTTCAGCCTCCTAAAAGAAACAAATGTCTCGAAAACAAAGGGGCAAATCCCTCTCGCACTGACACAGACTTGGACCCTTCTTGCTGCTCTCTAAGATGACAAGCCTGAACTGCAACCGTTCATGCTCAGTGTGCAGCGGGAGAATCCGTGTCCCAGACATGGTGCTGTATATGCAACATGTGACACATGCTCTGTAAAGTCATGATAGGTCTGCTTTGCAGAACCATTGTCCAAGCGAAACAGGTCCAGCTTTACCAGCCTAAAGCACTTATGGGCCAAGTTGCCAGCAACTCTTCTGCTCGCTTACCCTTCCTTCATCTCCTGAACATTCTCTTTCCAGAGATGAAACGCTGTCTGCAGGGCCTGGCGATGGCAGTGCTCTTGCGCCAGGGACACTTTCGCCTGCTCCCCCAGACATGCCATAGTCCTCCCCTGCCAGGAACGCCAGAACCGCACCAGGAGCTGCTGCTCAGAGTGGCGAACAGCCTGCAGAGATGGGAGAACAAAGGGAAGCATCATCAGCGATAGGGGGAGCTGCCCTCGTGGCTGTAGAGAGTTCCTTCCAGGCCTCTTCCCCTCTCTGCGGGGAATAATCAGTGCCTTGAGCACCTGCTCTGCACCACCAGACTCAGGACTGGAACAAAGGAAAAACTAAGACAAGAGTGACTCCAGACATGCGCAGACTGCAGCTAGCCTCACACCAGCTGGAACGATGGGGTCAGGCTTCCAGATTAGAACATCTCATTTAACTGCAAGGTAGGGGTTGGCTACAACCTTGTTGTTTGTGGTAGTGTTGCAACAGCAACAAAAAGAGAGACAGGGCACTGCAGTTGTTGTGTCCCGGGTATAACAAGCAAGGGTCTTTTGTGCCAGAATATCACATCACTGCCCTCGATTGCCTGAAACACCCTCAGATTGCCACAAGCAACAGTGCAGAAATTGCCCATCTCCTGTCTCGCTGGAGTGGGGAAGAAAAAGACTCCATGTACCATTTTCTCTGCCGCCCGGTCCTCCTGCTGCCGGCCTGTTCTCAGCTGCCACCTTTCGAACGCTCGCCTCGTCCACACAGCCCTGCAAGGAAGAAAACCCAGTGAGCTGGACTGCCGGCCCCTCTCGACACAGGAGTCCTGCCTCCACTGGCCGCCTTCACAGCCTGAGAAGGACCCAGAGACATCCTGCACTGTTGCATTCTGCTAAATTAGAGTGACAAAATAGGTTAAGCAAGCAATTTTCAGCTGGTGTGTGGTGGCACATTGGCGTGCCACAAAAGGTGCACAGGTGCGCCACAGGACTTCTGAGCACGGTGGTTGAAACTCACTGAAAATCTCTTCAGGGTTCTGTTTCTTGGGCAACTGTCTGTAGTAACAAGTCATCTGTCCTTCCCCCTCTGTCAGCAGAGGGACAAACAGCTCGTTACTACAGACAGTTGCCCAAGAAACCGAGTTGCAGCGTCCAGAAGAGTCGCGCTGCTGGTAAGAAGGAAGATAAGCAGAGGCGTCCAGCTGCCAGCCACGAAAAGGAGCCAAACGGAGGAGAGGATTCCCAGGAAAGGAGCACTCCCTCGCCGTGGCTGAGTGAAGGTACTGGATGCATTTCAAACTGCTAAAGTAAAACACTTCTGAATCGATTCTCCAACACCTAAACTCCAGCTGTGCATTTATCTGGCACCCTCCCTCTGCATTTCCCCACAAGGGGGAGCCAGAGAGACCTCCAAGGTAAGCAGCCTTGTGAGGAGACGGAGGCACAACTCAAGGACAGCCCAGGGAAGAGAGCAGGAGGCGTCCTTGCAGAGGAAAAACGCCACGCTGACCTCTCTGTGCATGGGCAAGCCGCTTTCTCCTTCCACGGGCAACGCCACGAGGTGGCAGAATGCGCTTCAGGTGGTGCTTTTGAACACAAAGCCCCTCCACGAGCCGGCCACCAGCACAAAGCTGGCCGGGCAGAATCCTGCTCTTCGCTGTGCCTCAGTTCCCTTCAGGGAGGTCTGCAAGCGCTGCTCGCGGATCCAGGTCCGCACAGGACTCCCGGAGGCTTCGGCTCTTGCTGGCGGAGGAGTTTGGCTGGCGTCATCTCCAGCACCAGGTTGCTGCCACCATGGAAGGGAGTCCTCCTTTTTTTCCAAGGCAATAATCAGCAGCCCAAGAGCCATTCCACAAGCCCATGCTGAGGGGCTGGCCACCCGATTCCCCCCCCCTTGGCCACCAAAGGCTGAGGCTGCCACCATCCCTCAAACTAAGTGCTCGGAGAAGCAGAGAACCCAGTCAGCGAAACCACCCTGGCCGGGCCTGGGGTCTCCAGCCGGACTCCCTGCAGCACCAAGGCTAATTGCGAACACGAAGGCTGCGGAGAGCGGTGCTCAGTTTCGCTGCCCAGGCCCCGAGACTGGGGTTCCATCCACGTGCTCTTCCAGGCTCCTCCTTTCCTACGCAAACACTGTTCGCAGGACCAGGGCGCTGCACCTGTGGAAGCACAAGGCTGTCCTCTGCACCTCCCTCCACCAGCGCTGGTGATCCGCGAACTGCCTCCAGGCCCGGAACGTGGCAGGCAGGACCGTCCTGGCGTAGTGCTGAGCGGCAACGGCACACTGCAACTGTACAAGAACAGTCCGCTTAGGGGGATTCTCAAAGGACGAACCGCAGGCCCCAAAACCTCTGGGGGCACCAGTGATACATGTCAGTGAAAATAATGGCAGTTTGAACAGTGTACGTTAGTGATAACCTGTGACCTATTTCAGTTAGAAACGCTTTGAGCTCCAAGATGTACCAGCCTGCACATAAGTGGGTTTAAGGTGAAGATAGCTAAGGAATGCAAGGATGTACCAGGACAGGCTGACAAAATGATCAACTGTTGTAACAGTATAGCTTTCTGATAAGGCCAAATGTTGACGCCTATTCTTATGCTTAATGCAGTAGCTACGTAAATCTACCTATATAAACTTATGTAAGCTGTTTCTCGGGGCTGCTCCTTGTTTTTGGTCAAGAGACACTGGGAACGGTCTGCTGCGCAGTAAAACAAACTTCTGAAATACCTCCTCCGACTATCTGGTGTCTACCGTTAATGAGGTTTCGGGTAACACCAGGGCTGTGCGTGCCATTCAGGCAGCGAAACGAAAAGGGCTGCTGGAGTGGGAAGCCTCAAACCAGAGCCTGGCTGGAGTGGGCTCTGCTCCGTTTCAGAAAACCGAGAGCGACTGTCTCTGCTTCCTCAGGCAGACACCCCCCCCCCGCTTTCAAAATGGCTGCGCTGCAGAGGAACAGGAGGGGAGACCATTTAATGTTTTTATACCGCCTTTCCTTTAAGGAGCTCACAGTGGTGTCTGTGGTTCCTTCCCTCCGTCTGTCCTCAGAACAACCCTGTGAGGAAAGTGTGGCTGAGAGAGAGGGACTGGCCCAGGCTCACCCAGGGAGCTGAGCTGCGTGGCAGAGCAGGGATTTGAACCCGGATCTTCCAGGTCCGAGTCCAACTCCTAAACCGTTACACCAGTGATTTTCAACTGGCGTGCTGCAGAGTCCCCAAGTGGGCTGTGGGAGTTTGGAGCCCAGCGGCTGACAAGGCTGCTGAAGAATATTCCAGGTTCTGTGGGCCGCCGTCTCCTGTTTCTGGGACAACTGTCTGAAGCCATGAATGGCTGCTAGCGGAGGAAGCGGGTCAGACCATTCGTTGCTGCAGACAGTGGCCTTCGAAACTGAATCGAGACGGGTTTCCCAGAGGCTGAAAGTGACATCACAAAAGGCAAAGACCACAGAGAAGGAAGAAAAACGCTGAAAATCCACACACAGCACTATCCTGGCTCTTTCTAAGTTGCTGTTTCCTTTTTACAAAAAGGAGAATAGAGAAACGGAAACATGGATGGGTTTAAAAAGACGTCGTCGTGAACAGGCCTCCTGTGGGAGGGGCTCAGGGTCTGACACAGTGATGTCATGCAGGGGGTACGCGGGGGTACGCGAGTACCGGTTTCTAGGATTACGGCTGGCCCCGCCCATTCGCCCGCCCACTCGTCGACTCCGCCCCCTGCAATGTTTGAATTTCCTGCACATTTGAGTTGCCTGCATGTTCTCAGAGCCAGGCAGGCAGGCAGGCAGCGAGCGGAGCCTTGCCTTGCCTTGCCTTGCCACTGAAAAATGAGCTGCTCTGGGGTTTTGGAACTGTTGGGTCACTTTAACATGATGCCAGGCCTCCTTAACATGTTCTGGGGGTGCTGTGGAATACTGTTGCAACTGGTGGGTCAGTTTAAAATTGTCTGAGGCCTCAAAAAGGGCTTTTTTCATGTCACTTCCTGCCACAACATCACTTCCGGCTTATGATGTCACTCCTGGTGGGCGGGTCCCGACACGTGCCAATCAAAAGTGAGTACCTGTTCTTAAATCATTTAGATGACACCACTGGTCTGACAGGTTTGGGGACAACCACGCCACGGAACCTCCTCACCTTCCTGCGTCTTTCCCACGTGGTGCAGCGAATCCAGATCCGGAGGCTTTTCTGGAGCAGCACTGTGCTGAAACGGAAAGCAGGCCCTTCACTCTGGGCGGCACGGAGAGCTCCCTGCAGCTCAGCACCAGGGACAGCTCTCTGCAGGGCCAGAGTCCCTAGAAGGAGAGGCACCTCTGCCAGCTGCAGGACCAACGTGCCACTCAAGTCGCCCAGCGGAAGCAGGGAAGCCGGCGGGCTCCTTTGGGCAGCAGCTTCTTGCAAGGAAGGCCAGACCTTCTGGTGCTGTTTCATGTTGTGAAACAACATGCAAGAGCACTGCTGTGTGGTATGAAAAGAATGCACTGCCCACTGTCGCCTGAAAAAGAAAGCGCCCATCTATGCTAGCATAGATGATGTGGTGGCGCAGCAAGTTAATCCGCTGTTGCTGGGCTTTCGACCGCAAGGTTGGGAGTTCGAGACTGCATGACAGAGTGAGCTCCCGTCGCTTGTCCCAGCTCCTGCCAACCTAGCAGTTCGAAAGCACCTAAAAAATGCAAGTAGATAAATAGGAACCACTTTGGTGGGAAGGGAACGGTGTTCCGTGCGCTACGGTGTAAAGTCATGCCGGCCACATGATCGGACAAAAACACTGGCTCTACAGGCTTAGAAACGGAGATGAGCACCGCCCCCTACAGTCAGTCACAACTAGACCATTCGGTCGTGGGGAAACCTTTACCTTTACCTTTTATGCTAGCATAATGACACCAGCAGCTGCCCTCTTTGAACGGCACCATCCGGTTAATCAGACCAGGTCTGGCGCCCAACCAACTGCACTGATACAAGCGACTGTCCAGCGATGACCCACAGTTGAAGCTGGCAGGCAGCAAGTGCCCCCTCCATCTAGTTCTCGTGAGGGCACCCCATATTCTCCCATCCCTGAAGCTGAACAGGCTCGAGACTGGCTAGTTCATGGACAGAAGAGTCCTGAGGAACCCACAGCTCAGGGAGGGGGAAGGGGCATGTTAACAAAGGCCAGGCGGAACCAGGAACAGACCATTCCTGGCCAAACGGAACTTTTCAAGCAACGGGAGGCCTGCAGGCGGCAAAGAGGCTGCTGAGGAGCTTCAGTTCTATAAGGGGGTCCAAATGGCCGGTTGCCCTGAAGCACCTGTAGTGGGACTGAGCGGCCAACACCAGCGGCTGCCGCTGAGCTTCCTCCCTCTCCTCCAGACGGGACGTCCAGCAGTTCCAGGACCTCTGCAAGAGCTGCAACAAAACCAGAAGGAAGGCCGTCGGCTATACAGTCGGGCCAGGAAGCTCGCAGGGCAGGCAGAAGGCGCAGCAACAGGGGAAGGGAAGCCTGCTCTGGACAACAAGTGCAAAAACGGTCCTGACTTCATTTAGGGTGCAATCCTCACCTGGAGTTGGGCTGGCGCAGTTAGGCCAGCAAAGCTTGACCAGCACAAGAGCCACCGTAAAGCGCATTTGGACCACTCTCGGAGTCAGGGAGGATGGCGCCCGTCTGTGTGCCGGCCTCTCTGACTCCGAGAGTGGTCCAAGCGTATGCTAAGTTGGCCCTTGTGCCGGCCAAACTTTGCTGGCCTAACTGTGCCAGTCCAACTCCAGGTTAGAATTGTGCCCTCGTTTAATCACACACAAACACATACACTTTTTTAAACAGCAAGCTCAGGTTAGAGTCCTGTCTAATCCTAACCAGGGCACTCTCACATTGGCCTGCACAAACACACAAAGGAGAACCTCTGTGTGTTAAATTGTATTGTTTTGTTTTAATTTTGTTTTACTGTATTGTTTTAATATTGTTTTTAAATTGCTTTTTAATGTTAAATTTTATATTGTATTTTTATGTCGTAATGCCGCCTTGGGTGCCTTTGGGCAAAAAGGCGGGATAGAAATCTAATAAATAATAATAATAACCTCTTGTCACGTCCCAACAGCACACACCGACATAACTATTCTCAAATGGACGGAAAAACAACCTTTTCTGCAGCTTCATCCACACCACAGGAGCAACTCAGCAGCATCATGTGATGCTCTTCCTGCTGGTGGGACGAAGTAGGAGGATGGGGGGGGGCAGATTCGGCACAGGTTTGCAAGGGAGGAGGAGCAAACTCACCATGACACGGTGCTGCTGATGCGCCAAATTCCTCCTCATCTGCTTCACACGGGCATCCACCACGTTGTTTTGCAGGGCACGGAGCCCACTGTGCTGTGGAAGAAGGGCAGCAGCCTGAACCCCAGGGCAGTGGGGCAGGCTGCCCCACTCCAAGGGCAAAGGTGCCTCTTCAGCAGCCTGCCCGAGTTCCCGTCGAGAACAATCAGTGCTACTATGTGAACACAGATGAGGCGGCATTCTCAGAGCATCAACCTGGGTCACAATACATGAAAGCAAACAGAACTAGCCCGCAAACAGCAGGATCTACCGTGGCTGCCAATGTGTCTCTTGAGAGACTCCTACAGGGACACGGCTGGAACACGGGACAGCTGCTCGGACAGGTGGACAGCAGCCACTGTGCCACATGACCCCGTGGGAGAAGGCAGCAGGAAGCAGCTCTCCTGGGCCAGCACCACCTTGGCGCTCTCCCGTCAGAGGCACTGCAGGATTCTTACCAGCAGGTGGCGACGACGGTGGCACTGCGCCAAGTCGTGACGCTCGGCTGCTTCAGCACAGAGCACAACATCTGTCAGGTGGGTTAAGGCAGCCAATCTCACCATTTTTCTTCTCAAGACGCACAGACTCTATGGTCTTCTCTATGGTCTCCGCCTCTTGTGAGGTCACTTCCAGCTTCTGGCAGGACTCGTCCGGGTTCTGCGGCGTTGTTTCTAGGGCAACAGTCTGCAGTAAAACATTGCCTGAATTCAGACCGTTAGGTACTACAGCCGCTTGGCCTAGAATCAGAGCTGCAGAACCTGGATTTTTTCATCAACTTTCAGCCACTGTGCTTCAAACTCTCGCGGCATGCCTGAGGACTTTTCGTGGCACCAGCACACAGGTTGAAAATTGCACTGAGGAAAAATACCGCTCCCCCAGTTTGATCAGTCCAGCTCCTCCGCCGGACAAAACACATAGCCAGAAATAAAACACTGGACTTGCCAGGATGTGCTGTATCTTCACAGGGGATGGTGACCTCAGACGGCTGATCTTCCCACTTGCCCCAGACAGGCAAGACCCTGAAGGCATCTTAAGACTTGGGGAAGGAAGCCGTGCCCCCAGTTTGGTCTGGAGAAAGGCGAAGAGGAACCCCAGTTTCATTCCCTACTCTGAGTACATATGCCCAATATTATTATGCCATTGTACAAATCTATGATAAGGCCATTTCTGGAGTATTGAGTACAGTTCTGGTTGCCAAAAAGGACATAGTGGAGCTGGAAAAGGTGCAAAAGAGAGCAATGAAAATTATTACTGAGCTGGGGCATCTCCCTTATGAGGAAAACCTGCAGCGTTTGGGGCTCTTCAGTCTAGAAAAAAGGCGCCTGAGGGGGGACATGACTGAGACATACAAAATTATGCATGGAAGGGATAGAGTCGACGGAGGGATGTTGTTTTCCTTCTCTCACAATACCAGAACCAGGGGACATCCACCAAAATTGAGTGTTGGGAGAGCTAAAACAGATAAAAGGAGATACTTTTTTACCCAATGGGTAATTAATCTGTGGAACTCCTTGCCACAGGAGGTGGTGATGGCCTCTGGCCTAGGTGCCTATAAAAGGGGATTGGGCAGATTTCTGAAGGAGAAGTCCATCATGGGCTATAGGCAGCATCGTCATCCGCAAATGAACTCCCCAAATGCTGGGAGGGACGTGGGAGGGACTTTCGCGTGATTGGCAGCCCGCCCATTTTGTTCTGTGGCTGCCCTGGCCTCGAGGGGGGGGGCTGCCCCTGGTTGGCGCGGCCCCCCGCTGCTTGCCCAGGCACCCGGCGCGCCCCCCCACCTGTCTCCCCCAGCGAGCAGGCACCCCTCGAGGCCAGGGCAGCCGCGGAACGAAACGGGCAGGCAGCCAATCACGGCGAAGCCCCACCTAAGTCCCTCCCAGCATTCCGGGAGTTCATTTGCAGATGACGACGCTGGCTATAGGCCATGATGGGCTGTGCAACCTCCCTACGTTAGTAGTAGGCTACTTCAGAATGCCAGGTGCAAGGGAGTGGCAACAGGATGCAGGCATCTTGCAGTTTCATGTGCTTCCTGAGGCACCTGGTGGGCCACTGTAAGAAACAGGAAGCTGGACTAGATGGGCCTTTGGCCTGATCCAGCAAGGGGGCTCTTCTGATGTTCTTATCTAGTAAGAAGTAAGTTGAACTCTTCAACCGGCGTGAGCAAGTTGTGGGCTCAGGACAGCTTGTTTTCCCACCCTGTGCTGCAAACCCCACAGCCCCTCGTGTGCTCCCGTTCAACGAAGCCCCACTTCCGTCCTTTCAGAGGGCTCAATGCGCCTTCTCCCCCAGGGTCTGCAGAAAGGACTGGACAGGCTAGGAACAAAGCGGGACCTTCTCCCACAGTGCCATTGCACCCTCTAATGGCTGCACACAGGTACTGCACGCGCAAGGAGGCCCCTGGAGGGTTGGCTGCCCAAGAGGTCTGGGCCAGGAGTTCCCAAACGTGCGCTGCTTATGGCGCCCTTAGCGTCGCAGGAATTCCTTCGCAGTGCCCCTACAGTTTCATCTCCGTAGAGCCTGCACGCAGCGGGAACGCCCAGGGAAAACCCACAGCACCCCTATGAGTTTGCCACAGCACCTAGTCTGGGAAATGCTGGTCTTAGCTGTTTAAAACTTGTGACAAGCAAGTCAATAAAGCCTGGAACCCCCGTCCACCACTCCTGGCCATTTATTCTCAACCCCTTTCCTAATTACCCCAAGCATGGAATTGGCCTTCTTCACCACTGCCGCACACCGGGTCGACACTTTCATTGAGTTGTCCACCAGCACCCCAAGATCTCTCTCCTGAGCTGTCACAGACAGCCCAGAACCCATTAGCCTATAGGTGGAGTTTTGATTTTTTTGCCCCAATGTGCATCACTTTGCGCTTGTCTATATTGAAACACACCTGCCATTTGGCTGCTCTTTCCCCCAACTTGGAGAGATCCCTCTGGAGCTCTTCACAATCCCTTCTAGTCTTCACCACCCGGAAAAGTTTCATGCGATCCACGAACTTGGCCACCTCGCTGCTTATCCCCTTGACCTGGAGGTCATTCAGGCCGTCAATAGTTTTTCTCGCTGTGTCACAGCTTCGGAGCTGGCAAGAGATCTACAAACCTCTTGGCCTTTCGGCAAGAGGAACCATGTTGGAGAGCGTAGACGGAGCCCTGGTGTCTGGGGTGAATGGGGGGCAGACGCCCGTCCAAGGATGCTCTCCACCGTGGTGTGAAAAAAATCAAGATCCTGTGCCAGTGAGTTCCACAGGTTCATCAGCGTTGTCTGACAAACCTTCCATTGGCTTTTATCATCCCTTCCAACTGGGTGTCCACTGCTTCTTCAACTAGGCAGAGGAGTAAGGTGAGCATTCCAGGCTCACATGCTTGCAATCCTTGAGCGATGTTATGCGCCTGTCTTCAAAGGCTGACCCATCTTCTGACTCATCTGTGAGCCACTATAGCAGTGGTTCCCAAACTGTGAGCCACGGCTTCCTGGGGAGCCACAGAACCCTTGAGGAAAAACCACTGCCCTATACAATGTATAGGATGCAGCCCTAGTGGCGAGCCACGGGCAATGGCCCAGTCGGTCAAGAGAGTCACTACTCAAAACATTTGGGAGCCACTGCACTTTAGAGATCCAGTGGCCTTCAGGAACGAGCCACAGCCCCGCCCCAGTTTCGGCTCCAGCCCTGACCCCTTGCAAAGCAGCAGCGAGATAAAGGATACAGCATTTCCACCGGGCAAAGGCCCTTCGCAGAGTGATCCTCCTTGCCAGCAGCACCATGCGCTCCTGGTGAATGCGCAACTGCTGCCTGCGCTCCCACGTGGACCACCACACTGAGAAACACTGCAGGAGCATGTGGCGTTGGTGGTGCCTCAGAGCCAACTCTGGAAGGAGAGGAACCCAATTGGCCCTTTTTCTGGCAACCTCACACCAGTGCTGGGCACTCAAGCAATTCAACGCCTGGACACGAAACAGTCTCAGGACTGAAGCCCAACTGCACGGCTTCCTGCTTGTCAAGGAACGCACCGCTTGCGTTAGGTGACCCAACATCTGTGCCCAAAAGGGCATCGTGTGCCCGAGAAATGCCACCGAGGGAAACCAACTGCCATGTGTGCCGGACCGTGGCTTCCGACCAGTCGCGGATCTAGGGGGGGCAAGGGGGGCACGAGCCCTGGGCGCCATCTTGGGAGAGGGCGCTGCAACCATGGCACGCCCCGCCCCCAAAATGGCGCCCGCGGCCCGGCGCCACATTCTCCTCGCTCCAGCTGGCCTTAAAGAGCCAGCCAGAGCGAGGAGAACGTGCTGCTGCCCGGCGCCCCCTCCCGCTTCTCAAGGGGGGCGGGGTGCTGGGCGGCGCTGCGTTCTGTTCGCTCCCGCCGGCCTTAAAGGGCCGGCGGGAGCAAACAGAACGCGCCTCTTAGAGGGGGCGGGGCGCTACGTCATGACGTCACAATGTGACATCATGACGTTGCATGCCCCTAGGGGCGCATTTTCATTGGGCGCCGCCATGGGCGCCATTTCAAATAGATCCGCCCCTGCTTCCAACTCACCATCCTGCCGACGCTTCTGCCTTCGGAGCTGCACATAGACGTGCCAGGAGCGCGTGGCTTTCCTCATCGAACTGCACCGGTGATGCGCCACTGCCCTGGCCTCTTCCGCCTGCTCGTCCTGAACACGTTTGTAGAGTTTCTTCCACTGCAGCCAAACCTAACAAGACAGAGATATCAAGAGGAAGCAGAAGCCGGAGCAGAGAGGGAAGCGGGCCGAGGTCAGCCGTGCCCTTCCTCTCCAAACACCCAAGCAGGGTCACTGGGTGAAGTCCTGGTCGTGGGCACCCCCCCCCCCGCCCTTTCTTCTCATAGGCAGCTGAACTCGGGTCACTCCCTCCAATCAGAACCTCCTAATTGGGGATTGGGGTTTAAATGTAAGCGAAGCCAGTATTTGGATGTAATAGACCATGCAAGGGTGGCTGGGAGATGAGCACCCAATTCCAATACTAGAGTTGAAAGACAGATCATGTTGGGGACTCCTAAAATTGTCCTCAGAAAGGCAGCTGCCGGTGCACCAAGGTCATGATCTATGGCCTCTGTCCAAACAGGAGCTCCATACAATAGATGAGAAAGTAATTTGGTCTGGAAAAATAAGCAAAGCTGCAGGAACAAATTGGTGGCCAGATGAGTAATGAAATTTTGAAACTGCATTAAGATGAGAGCTTGAGGAGGATAAAACCAGTTTTTTTTATGGGGACGCCAACTGAGTCTATGATGCAGAGGGATTCCTAGGTATTTAAAGGATAAAACTTGTTGAAAAGATTGTGTGGCTCTAACATCAAGCAAGCTTGGCCACCCCTGGGCTAGAGGCAACCTTCAGCCAGGACAGCCCAATGGAAGTGCTGCTCCCAGGGGCAAGCAGGCCTGCCCCTCAGTTTGCCAGCACCCAGGGGCGGCTGCTGATCGGGATGTCCCGCTCCACCAGCCCCATTTCTGAGCTCCCTTAGTGAACAGAGGCTCATCCCGTGACGGCCAGCAGCAGCCTCTCGCTGCTTCACGGTTCTTTGCCGCCGCTTCCCTGCTGCAGTCAGGAGCCCACGGGGACTCCGGGACTGCCGTTTGGGGCACTCACCCGACCCTGCAAGCCCCGGGCCCAATGCTGCAAAGCCTGCGCGTCCATCTCACGGCCGGCCACGTTCTGGGACCGCCTCTCTCTCCACAACCTCCAGGACAGACTGTGGGGAACAGAAGGTTGGGACGGTGGCGCAGCTGCAGGAGGGGCAGAGCAGTAAGTACTGCAGGCGCCACAATGCCCCGAGCAAGCGTCGTCGTCCCCCGCTCACTGTCGGAGCCGTTCGGTCAATGGAGTGCCTTCCCCAGCGTGGAAGCAGGATTCAGGGGAGCCCAGCTCTGGCCTGCCTGCCCCCCCCCCCACTCTCACCGCAGGCTGCTTTGCTCCCTGAACCCGCGGGCCTCCAAGTGCATCCTGTGCTTCAGATGGCGCAACGCCACGTAGCTCAGCCACTGCTGCCAAGACCGCCGCGTCCTCCGCTTGTCGGCTGTGAAAATCCCAATGGAGACACGGCTTCAGTTTAGACAATGGTACATCTAGATTAGATTATTGCAATGCGCTCTACGTGGGGCTGCCTTTGAAGACGGTCCGGAAATTACAACTAGTACAGAACGCGGCGGCTCGGGTGGTTGCTGGGGCACGTCGGTTTGACTCTGTCGAGCCGTTGCTTCGGCGACTACACTGGCTGCCGGTTCCGTTCCGGGCCAAATTCAAAGTGCTGGTTTTGGCCTTTAAAGCCCTTTACGTCTCGGGCCCAGGGTATTTGAGGGACCGCCTCCTCCCATATAATCCTGCCCGTACTCTTAGATCATCTGGAGGGGCCCTTTTGACTGTGCCGCCACCAGGAGAGGTGAGAGGGGTGGCGGCCAGTAGGAGAGCCTTCTCGGTGGTGGCCCCCCAACTTTGGAATACCCTCTCCTTAAAATTAAGAACTGCTCCCTCTTTGGCAATATTTCAGCGGGGGGCTGAAGACCTTATTTCAACAAGCTTTTAATTGTTGAAAGGCTGGCTGGCTGGCTGGTTTGTTACATTTTATTCCGTATGATCCACAGGGCTTCTTGCTTTTAAATTTTATTGCTTGGTTTTAATTTTGTTTTATTGTATTGTTTTAATATTGTTTTTTAAATGGTTTTTTTTTTTAATGTTAAATGTCTATATTTTATGTTGTAGTGCCACCTTGGGTGCCTTCGGGCAAAAAGGCGGGATATAAATCTAATAAATAAATAAATAAATAAATAATACAAGCAAAACAGATATTCCTGACAAATGCCCAATTCTCCGAGTCTTTCTGCCCAAACTGGCAGCAGGTGGCAAGGCCTCCCTGGATTTTCTCCTCCGTACAGGGCCACTTGGCCTGACGCAGAAGCAAGGTGCAGACTTGAGGAGGCCCATTGGGGGACAAGTGTCCCCTTCCCCTGAGGTACTTTCTATGGCTGCCACAGTGCCCACAGGATACAGAGGTAGCCGTTTGGCTACTGCTGCGCCTACAGGGCCCAGGCAGGATTGGGCTACCCACGTGCAGTTTTTAATAACATATGAGTCTGCAGTAAGAACCATTCTGGGAAATCAACAATGCATCGGCTGCAGTCAGATCCAACTGCCAGGTCCCGGAGAGCAGACGGAGAACTTCTTGAGCTTCCGCACTGGCCTCCATGAAAACCTGGATTAATCCACACCCGGCGGGATACCTCCGGAGGAAGCTTAATGCCAGGTTCAAGCAGAGTTCCATCTGCCCAGAGGAAAGCAGGCCCAAAGCGGCCAGGTTCTTCTCCAGGCGTCCGCAACCGTCCCCAGCAGTTCTCGGTTCTCCTCTCTCACCGTTAGCCTTTGCCGTGCGATACGCCGCCTTTTTCTGCCGCTGCTGGAGCACGTAGGACCGCCAGGCCCGAAAGATCAGGTTGTACAGGAAATACCTGGCCAATACAAACAAGTACTGTGTCACGGGCCTTAATCTGGACCAACTGGGATCTAGACTTCTCCCAGAGTGCTTCAGGAGGGGGTGCTTTTATACAGAAACGCTCTTGTCATCCAGGATGTGGGAAAGTATTTATTGGCAGGCAGGCAAAATAGTAATGTTGCTGGTCACCAGAGAAAACGAAGAAGCTGGCAAGGGAAGTTTGCCCCTTTTCAAGTCAAGGGATGTCCAGGCAGGTTGGCTTTTGTGGGTTCATGGCCTTGGGGGACTGACCTGCAAGACTGCAATTCATCAGTATGTATGAAATATGAATATGTATTCATGAATATGTATGTCAAAACACCAGAACCAGGGGGCATCCACTAAAACTGGGGGTTGGGAGAGTTAAAACAGATAAAAGGAAGTACTTTTTTTACCCAGAGGGTAGTTAATCTGTGGAACTCCTTGCCACAGGAGGTGGGGATGGCATCTGGTCTGGATGCCTTTAAGAGGGGATTGGACGGATTTCTGGAGGAAAGGTCCATCGTGGGCTATAGGCCATGATGGATTGTGCAACCTCCTTACAAAGGTGGTGGGCTACTGGTACCGGGTGCAAGGGAGTGGCCACAGGGTGCAAGCATCTTGTTGTCTCGTGCCTCCCTGGGGCACCTGGTGGGCCGCTGTGAGATACAGGAAGCTGGACTAGATGGGCCTTTGGCCTGATCCAGCAGGGCTCTTCTTATGTTCTTATGTTCTTATGAACAGAACATGTGAACAGAACAGCAACTCTGATGTCTCCTCTTCTCTCCGGGGCACCCGTCGAGTTATGGAACCCATTGAGTTATGAAAAAGGAGCACCTTGCACATTAACAGCGCCCCAGAGAGCAGGAGATTCGCTTCACCAACCTGTAATGGCAATCAGCCCGGATGGAGAGCTTCCATTCCCTGCAGGCCACCCACCAGTCCTCCTTCCACTTCCCAAAGGTCTTCTGCAGGATCTTCCAATCGTAATGGCACCTGCACAGTTGAGGAAATGCAAAGCATGGAGGCACAACAGCAACGCACCTGCGGTCACATCACACCAACTCTTCCAAAATCCCACCCCTGTCCTGCTCCCTACTTCTCACACGGAGGCAACGTTTTGGTTCGCGGTCAGCAACACTGAAACCCAAACACTTCCCCCAAAAGCCATTGTAAGTCTGCTTAGCTGTGCCTGGATCACACCCTCTTCCTCTGTCAATATGCAGGTGCTCCCAGAAGTCAAGAGACCCCAGATAACCCTTGTGCCGCCGCATTCCAGTCCATTTGGAGCTTGCCAACCTCCCAACCAGGATTTGCAACTAAGGGTTGAAGCTGGTTTGCACACTGCGGTTGGACACGCTCTCCGCAACCAATGATGGCCTGAATCAGTGGTGTCATTCAAATGATTTAGGAACAGGAACTCACTTTTGATTGGCACTTGTCGGGAACCTGGAACCAGCCACGGAGCCCGTTAGGATCTGGAACACCCATTCTGGTCCGTTCCCCCTGAATGACATCACTGCCTTCGCCCCCCCTAGGAATCCGGAGTCGCTCCCTTTAACCCTCTGAGTGCCGGCCAGCCAAGAAGAAAAGCTCTTTGCAGAGGAATTGGGAGGGGGGAGGAGGGAGAGTGAAGTGGGCGGAGTCAGCCCTAATTTTAACTAGTGGAACTGAGTTCCCC
>JAJKFI010000059.1:4361789-4418752 GCA_029204185.1 Lerista edwardsae
TGTCTAAAAGTCCTTCATGGTTGACTGCAAAGTGCAGAGTCTCCCATCCAGCCCAGGAGCTCCGGTAGCAGACTTGCCATTCCTTCGATGCAACAGGTCTGCAAGGCAGCTCAGCTCCCACAGCAAGCTTCATGGCCAACTCGAAACCAGACTTCTGGTCTTTCTGATTCAGATTCCAGCGCTCTCATCTCTATGCCACAGCGACTTGCAGATGTTTTAAGGTTTTGATCATCATGCATATAGACATGTATAGGATGACAATCTGAAGGACAGAACTGTAATTTCCAAATTTGGCCTACCACTAATAACACTAAATGCAACCATTTTAACTTCCTGGGCAGCATCCATGGGTTTCCTGGAGGTTAAACCAGAGGCTCTGCTCATAAGAACATCAGCCCTGCTGGATCTGACCCAGGGCCCATATCTCACAGTGAGCCCACTCAAGGCAACAAGAGAACTGTATCCTGTGGACACTCCCGAGACAGGCTGTAAACCCCAGGGGCTGCGTGCAGCCATCATGGTTTGTAGCCTGTGATGGACTTTTCCTCCAATAATCCACGGAATGGGATTAAAAGGGATAGCTGTATATCAAGCACAGGGAGAAGAAGCACCAACACTTAAAAGGTTCCTATTTGCCCAGTTAGCAAAGGCAAATACCCAAAATAGCCTATATTTTATGATTAAGTGGTTTTTTTGAAATATAAACCACCTCAAGAGCACGATAGCAGAATAGTACTTTTGCCAAAAATATGTTTTTTTAAGCTGAACACTGCCTCCCCTTGTAAAGCCTTACAGAGAGTATCATCATCCTACGAAACATAAATTCAGCTATTACCTGATACGAAGTTCTTTCAGCCTCCCGCCTCGGTTCCACGTGTATGCCACACGATATGTGATCCTCCGACTCCCATTCTGGACCCGATTTCTAGCAAGACAAAGACAAAGCCCAACAGAACCATCCTTAAAACAGTGTGACTTCTGTGTCTTTGGAAGCTTTAAACATTAAGGATAACGCATATCGCCACTTGGGTAATCAGATTCACAATTCAGCATGGAAGTGCCCCGATGAGCTGAAAAAATTAAGCTTGTTAATTACTCCACAGTAAGGAGGAAGAGACGTGGTGGCGCAGTGGGTTAAACCACTGCTGCTGGGCTTTCTGACCGGAAGATTGGGAGTTCAAGACTGCGCAACAGAGTGAGCTCCCGTTGCTTGTCCCAGCTCCTGCCAACCTAGCAGTTTGAAAGCACCTAAATGCAAGTAGATAAATAGGGACCACTTCGATGGGAAGGTAACAGCGTTCCCTGCACTATGGCGTAGAGTCATGCCAGCCACATGACCATGGAAGCTTGTCCTCGGACAAAACGCCAGCTTTACAGACTTTGAAACAGAGATGAGCACCGCCCCCTACAGTCGCTCACGACTAGACCATTCGGTCATGGGGAAACCTTTACCTTTTAAGGAGGAAGATGATCTGCTTCTTGCTCAAGTGAGCATGAGAGGGATAGAATCAACAGAGGGATGTTCTTTTCCCTCTCTCACAACATTAGAACCAGGGGACATCCACTGAGTGATGGGAGTTGGAGCAGGTAAAAGGAAATACTTTTTTACCCAGCCTTTAAAAGGGACTGGACAGATTTCTGGAGGAAAAGTCCATCGTGGGCTATTGGCCATGATGGGTTGTGCAACCTCCTTACGTTAGTAGTAGGCAACTTCAGAATGCCAGATGCAAAGGAGTGGCAACAGGATGCAGGCATCTTGTGCTCCCTGAGGCACCTGGTGGGCCACTGTGAGATACAGGAAGCTGGACTAGATGGGCCTTTGGCCTGACCCAGCAGGGCTCTTATGTTCTAATGACAGGATTTACTCCCACTAAATGTTTTGTATCTGAAGTAATGGAAAAGAGTAGGAGTGCTATTTAGGAAATAAATATTTTATTCAAGTTGGTGTATAGCTCTACACCAACTTGCACAAGGAGACGAGCAAGCTCAACTGTTAGAGCAACAGTTTCCAAAAGCAGGGACTTCTGCACCCTCAGCATTCCTTGGTTACAAAAGCTGCTTCTATCAGATGCTAGTAACACACCACCACAATCAAATTTGTGGATGCAGAGTTGAGCTGCTCCATGTTCCTCACCTGCTTCTTGTCTTTTTCTCCATCGCTTTTAACTGCTCTGCGTCTTCTGCTGTTCAGCACACACCAGTATATTCTGCGTCGTATCTGACCAAGTAGCAGATGACACCACCCATCTACCACCAAAATAAACAACTTGTTTTATAATAACAACTTGTTTTGTTTTACACCAAAATGTACAGAAAGTCCTTAAGAAGTCTGATGCCGCATTCTGGCCCCAGGATAGCAAGCAAAAATGAGGCAAAGGGTTCTGGTGGTGGACCTGCAGGTTTGTTGCATCCAACACAGAGCATCTAAGCAAGAGAGGAACTGGGCGGGGAGGGGCAAGGGCAGAGTGGGCTCACGAGGGGGGTGGGAACAACAGCAGCTTCTGCCATCGCATTGTGTGGGTGGGGGTGTGCGCGCACGCACTTTGCTTTAGAAGAGATAAACTGCCTTTTTGCATCCTGACCCTGGACTGAACGTATTTCTTCCTCTGGACCCAAAAAAGAGCCTCCAGCCCTGGCCAGACACAGAGGCCAGAACACACCCTATGACCAGTTGCTCTGTCAGGATTTCCACAAATGCTGGCAGACTTACAGGGAGATCCGTGCCAGCCGACTGGACTCTTGCTTCCCCTCCCACTTTGTGTTGGATGGATTGAGATACAATGGAGCTTGCACTGACACAGCAGCCATGTGGGGGCAACTTTGACATAGGATTGCACATGCACGGACAGTGAGAGACGCATTCTGGGAGGCAGAATGTAGGAGAGAAATGTACTGCACATGCACTGACAGCAGAGGCGGATCTACAAGGAGGGCAAAGCTCTATGTGTTGCAAGAAGCCTTACCCTGTCATGTAACTCCCTCCTCTCCCTTGCTGCTGTAGCCAGTGAGCAACACCAAGATGTTGCTTTTCCCTGTGAGGACTGGCTAAAACGGTGCAGGAGAGGAGTGACTTCCACTGCAAGGTGAGGCTTCTTGCAAAACTTAGAGCTTTGCCCTCCCTTAGATCTGCCTTTGACTGACAGAGACTGAGACCCCAATCCTATCCCACTTTCCAGCACCGATGCAAAGTAGGGGCACAAACAATACCCTTGAGGTGGTCTCTTCGCCTGCCCCCCCCCCTTTGCAGGACATGCTCAGTTGGCATTGATGGCATCAGCACTAGTAAGTCGCACAGGACTTGCGCTTAAGTGTCTTGCCTCTGGGCTGGCGAGAGTCTCTCTGCCTTCCTCCAAGCTCAGACTGGCCCCTGACAGCCTGGTCCAGCTGGGTCGCCCAAGGGGGCACGGAATCCGGCAGCGGGTCTTGCAACCTGCCGCTGCACACTCACCTGAGTCCCTCCCGCAGTAGCAGCCTGGCGGATACTGCCGGGCAACCTGCAAGAAGCCTCGCGCTGCAGCCAGCCAATCAGCGAGCAGGAGGCCGCGTGCCCTGGCGGGAGTGTCTACATCAGACGCCTGAAGGACCCCTTCCGCGCCAAGCGGCCCGTCATCGTCCAGGTTCAACACACGTGTCCATAAACGAACGCACGTGTGTACGCGTCGTTCATATTTTCCCTGCGTGGCGGGAGTGGGCCCTGGGGAATGAAGGCCCGACTCGGCGCTTCTGGGCGAGCGCGAAGCCCGGCGCGACCATAGAGCCAGGAAAAAGGGTAGAAGCAGCGCTTCCGGGGACGGCCGCGGGCCTCAAGAGCCGCCGCGACGCCGCCTGGGGAGGCGCTCCGCGAACCGTCAGCCACCGCCAGCAGCCGCGCCAACCAGCACCAGCCACGCGGCGGGCCAAGGACGGGCGGCAAAGACGCGCCTCTAGCGCCGCCGACCCCGCAAGTCTCCCCTCAGCGTCCCACTTCCGGTCCCGCCAAAGACAAAAAATGGCAGCCGGAAACGCGGAAGTGTCCCGCCCAGTGGGGGGGGAAGGAAAGAAGCAAGCGCGACGCTCTGGGCTGCCGTCTCCGTGGTCGGGGCCGCCGCGCTCCCTTTTCCAGTCAGGCGGCCGCGCCGAGGGGGGGGGGCAAATTGGAGCCTTCGGCCCGGAGTTTGTGGGGAGGGCCGGTGGGTGAGCGCGCGCGCGCGCGCAGGCAAGCAGGCGGGGAGGGAGGTCAGGAGGGTGCGCGCGCACTCGGCGCGTGCGCGGCGGCTACTAAAGGGGGAGGGGCGGGCTGAGGAGGGCCCGGTGGCGACGGGAGGAGGGGGAGGGGCGGCGAGGCGCAGCGGCGGGCGGAGAACGGCGGCAGCAGCGGCGGCGGGGCCTCGGTCGCACCCGTGGCGAGCGAGGAGGGAAGCGCGGCCGGCGGAAGTGTCGGGCCGGTGCGCGGCCTGGGCCAGGTGAGGGAGGGATCCGCTGAGTCACTTGGCGGTGCGGCGGGGGGGGGCTCCCCTGGGGGGCGACAGAGTCCTCGGCCCAGCGTGTAGTGCTTGCTCGGCAGGGCAGAGGGTTCTTTGCTGCTGGGGCTCTGCTTTCTCACCTGGTACGGGGGGGCCCGCGCGTGTGAGAATGCAGAAGTCTGTAGTTTAACGCCGCGTTGGGAGCGGAGCCCTTTAAAGGATTCCCGCAGACTCCCTGTCTTCTCTTCTGTATCTCTCCCTCCCCTTCATCTGGAATAGAAGCTGTATTCTGCATGCACTTTTGTTCTGGGACAAGCGTCCGGGTTTCCTTTTTTGCGTAGGGTTCCGCTCACAGGCAGGAGGGTGAGCTGTGGAATAGCTGCAGCGCTTTACATCTGTGGCAAGGAATCCTCGGACGTGAAACTCTGTTGCAGTTTTGGAAATTAAGTGCAGCCTCTTGTTTCTCTGCGTCAGGTGCCTGTTAAGGCCTGCAAGCAATTATGGATAAGAGGGGTGGGCTGACGGAAGCTGTGAATGGCGATGCCTTACTCAACATTAACAGAATCAGTGCAATGATGAAATTCCCCCATCGCTACACAAAAGTAAGTTCCTAGGCCTTCTTGTTTTCAGCATCTGGTTGAAAGTTTATGACATGAACTGAAGCTACACATAACAACTCTCTGGGATCCTGGAAACTAACACTGTGAATGAGAGATTGAGCTCTCACTCGTTGCCCTGAGGCAGTTCTAGTGTTGGGCTGGGTTACAAAATCCAGTTTCTGTAGCAAAGTGTAGCTAGCTGTCCAGTTAATCAAAATCCGTTTTTCACAAGTGTGCAAATTGCCAGGTAGAGCTTCAACCTGTTGTTGCACTAATCAGCCTAGTGGGTGATTTAAACCTTGAATGTTGAAGTGGCGTATCGAAACTGACAGTTACAAAACCCATTTTTTCTAATGGAGTATCTTACACTGAAAATAAACATTCAAAATGCAGGGTATTTCTTGACTAGAAAGCAGGGTATTGAGCAGGAGTTAAGAGTCCTGGTTGGGCAAGGGCCCGAAGGCCCACGCAGCTGCCTCCTGAAGCCTGGCTGTTGGAGTCTGCCCTCTGCCACCCAGTAAGCCTCAGGTTTACTGGACAGTGTTGGGCAGCAGCAGACACTACTTTCAGTGTCTGCTTTAAAGTGGTGCTGCCCCTTTAAATTTTCATTACTATACCCTGCTCCTAACTAAACCCTTACAGACTACTTAAAAGAGGAGGATCTGCTGTTTGAGGCCTGCCATTATTGGGTAAGCCAGGGCCCATTAAGGAGCTTTGCTGAGTAACAGAGGCTCCTCCTTCAGTGCTGCTCAAGAAAGAGAACCTGTCTACTCCCTCTTAGCTTTCCTGGAAAGGCTGGGCACCGTGGAGAGGCAGGCACTCCGTATGATGTCGAGGGCGAGGGCTTCGTGTAGAGCTTTTTGCTCCCCCCCCCCGCCCATGAACCTGCTGATGGTGTTGGAGCACAAAGAAAAATGTTGTCTTGCTAATGCTGTAGTAAGACTGAGAAGTGAGTTACTTATTTGAGCCTTCATTGCCCATTTCAGAACATTACTGAACTCTTAAAATGAAAAAGTAATGCAAAGAACAGCCTGAATGGTTGAACGTTGTCAAAAGGTTTAGAGCATCAAATAAAAATTAGTGTTACCAGCTTAAACATGCTGCTGCTGCTGCTAGGGAACAGCACTAAGCTAGTTTGGTAGTTTTTAGAATGGTTCTGTGGACCAGTGATCCATTCGGTGTCTACTGTTCTGTGTTGGGTAGTGAGGGCTGTGAGTGTGTTGGGAGTGTAAGAGTTGCTTGCAGTCCTGATGCTTACCTGTGAATGATTATTTCTTGGCCTCCCAGCTGGAAGCCCTTATGACAGAAGGTCCCATTGGAATTGGTGAGGCTAATCACCTCTCTGGTGAATTGGGATTTTTGGAAAATTAAGGGTGGTCTTTGTCAAATCTTGTTTAGTACTCTGCCTATGCCAGGCCTTCAAGCAGAAAGTCTGTATTTAAGCTATAATAGAAGTATGGTTGTTGGTGTTGACTAGAGAGTATAAAATGAAATGCTTGGTAGTAGACTCTATTCTTGCAGAATGTTTAATGTTCAGCCCTAGAAGTACTTTCAGGTAAAACTGAGCAAAAACTGACCCTTCTCTGTCTGGAAACCCGGCAAGCTGCTGCTGAGCTTGATCTGTAGACAATACTGAGCTTCATGGACCAGTGTTCTAATGCCATATAAAGCAGCTTCATGTATGTGCTTGAAGCTACAAAAATATGAATGTAGCGTTCTCTAAAGCAGTGGATCCCAAACTGTGGGTCCCACATTTTGGTGGATTGTGAAACTGACTGGGCAGATCAAGCTATGTGCATCAAGGGTAAAGCAGTCTGCCGGGGGGGGGGGGGAAGAGAACTGCTGCCCAGTCACCATTATAGACACAGAGGCTTGAGCAGTTGGTAAAGTGAAACTTTTTTAGGTGGGGCCTGATGCCAAAAGGAACTACACCTCTAAAAAATTGACACGAGAGGCCTTCAGCAGAAATCTACTTGAAAAATATAACACTGGTTTAAATAATGAATTAACCATGCTGATATCTTCTGGAAAGTCAGCTCAAAAGGTCAATTGTCTTGCATAGCAGCATTTGCTGCTATCTGGCATGACTCACATGAAACAATTGCCCATGTCAAGGGTATCCTTAATAAAGCACCAGACCTTGCAGGACTAAAACCTGCAACTTATGTCTGTGTACAAACTGTCTTGGCTGTGCTTATAAATACTTCCATTACTAGCAGAAGGTGTATGCCTAACAGGAGCTGAAGCTTTTGTTTGAGTCGATGTAGAATACACAATACCAGCGGAGTTGCCTTGCCAGCTGTAGCCCAGATTTCAGGCAGCGCAAGGAGTCCTGTGGTCTGCTGTGATTGGGGAAGTTCACAGTATTCTTTCTTTCTCTAGGAAGAACTCTTGGACATCAAAGAGCGTCCCCACTCAAAACAGCGACCGCCATGTCTGTCTGAAAAATACGACAGGTATTTCTGCTATACCAAACATGTGGATTTTTACTGTCTGGAGATATGTAATGCTGTTTGACAAATATAGCCCATCAGAGTTGCTGCTGAGGTTGGCTTTTGATAGCTGCTTCCATGACAATATTCAGCCATTGTAATTGGGACACAGTCTTGTCTGCGCACCGGTGTGTTACCTTAAAGGGCTTGAATTGGACATGGCATTGAACAGCCTTGCATCCCAAATTCTGTCAAGGTTGGGACTAAAATACTCTGGTAGTCTTCTTTAGTGGGAAGCCTTGCCTTTCTGCATAGCAGACCCAAAATTGATTGGGCAATCTCCATTGCAAGATGTAAATTGTAGTTGGCGTGAACGGGAGTTGCTCAAATGAATTTGAACAACATAATTGAAAAGAGCAGCCAAAATGATGGGTGGGTTGCGGCACATCCCTTATGGAAAGGAAAGCTAAAGCGTTTAAGGCTCTTCAGTCTAGAAAAAAAGGCTCCTGGGGGGCATGACTGATACATATTATGCATGGGATAGACAGAGGGGATAGACGGAAGTTCTCCCCCCTCCCCACACCAGAATCTGGAGACGGTTGCTAAAATTGGCTGGCAGAGTGTTGGAACTGTTAAAAGGAAACTTATTTATGCTGCTTGTAATCTGTGGAACTCCTTGCCACAGGTTATAGTGATGCCTCAAAGGGGGTTGGCTAGATGGATGGGAGGAAAAGTTAATTACAGGCTACAGGCCACCATGATTGGGTTTTGGAAGTAGCCTCTCTGACTGCCAGATGCAAGGGAAAACCAACAGCTGTTCCTTTCTCTTGAGTGCTCCTTAATGCATCTGATGGGTCACTGTAAGATAAAAGAAGTCGGACTAGAAGGGCCTTTGGCCTGATCCAGCAGGGCTCTTGTGCTATTCCTGTTCAAAGTGCTGTAGGACACTAGGATCATCAGCTCAACATTTTTGCTCTCCTCAAACTACTGGATGAGCAGAATTGTAGCTGTTGAAAAGATGGACAGCTGGGGAAATAAGAGCAAGGCTGTGGAACTGATCGATATGTTCCTTCAGCACCTTGTAACTGAAGCCTTTTTTACATTTTTCTTGCATAATCTCATTTTTGGACTTGAGATCTTTGTTCCTCCGTGTGGGTGTGAAAGTGTGCGGCAGCTGCTTGGGTGCCTGTTTTGGGGCACACTCCTCCGCCTGGCGTCTCAGAAACAAGCCCCAAAGAGTGGCTCGGGGCTTGCTTCAAGCTAGCACCCCCGATGCCTGCTTACATAGTACTCAGATCCTGCTGCAGTGCCCTTATCTGTCACGTCACTAACAGGAGCTGGGAGTTTACTGCCCTCAGAAGGGCAAACCTTCAGGGGAAAACTTCCACCCCTTTTAGCAGGCAAGTGCTGCTGGGATGCAGAGGCAGTATACAAATGCCTCAAATCATACATGCGGTCACGGGAAGTCTGCTAAAGGACGATTGGCAGCATCAGAGGAGGGTCTAGTGTGGCTTTTCTTGTGGAGAAATCTCTGAGCTGGACTGAATAAGTGGTTGCAAATTCTGCATAGGAATGCATTTTCCCACAGAACTGCAGATTCAGTGTGCACGTGTTTTTCTTGCATCCTGCGGGTCTACAAATTCCCTTCTTGGAAATTTCATCTGGTCCCTGAGAACTCTCACTCAGGCATCACCTCAAATTGTCTGAAAAGCTTCTCTGTCTAAACTGTCTTTCTAGAAGCTGTAACCTTTGCACGTGAGGGTCTTTGGACTGGGGAAAGAGTTGTCCTGTGCAGACAGTGTTGCTCTTAGAACAGTTCTGTCATTCACTGGCAGAGTGAGTTTTTCTTTCTCCGGGAAGTTATCTTGCCCTCTTTGCCTTAGCTCTTCTTGCCCCTGAAAACTTCATGGCCTTCCTAAACCTCACTACCTTCATAGTTTAGGTGCCTTAAAGGCAGTCTATGTGTCCACGCTTTCAGAAGTGAGAGCACTAAGCTCTAATACCTTAACCCTTAAAAGGTAACACATGAGTGGACTGTTAATAACAGATTGTGTGACTTAGTCCTACCGATATTCTGGTCCACTCTGTTGCAGAAGTAGCCATGAGCAAGAACTGCCTGTAGACTGCTCGACCCGGTACCTGGACCACCTCTCTGTAAAACACAAAAGTTCTGTAACTCTATAAAATTGGCAGCCTTGCCTCCAGGGCGTTGAACAAATGGTTATAACTGCAGCCCCGTCAGCCCCACCCAGATTGAATGGATCTCCCATCAGTGGGTGTTCTCGGAGGACTGGACATCTGGATTAGGAGAGCAGATGGGGTAGCTGTCGGGACCCACCTTAACAGAGACCTGCTTCTCCTCCAGGGGGTTATTTGGGGTTTTTTCCTCGGCTGGATCAGAATCACGAGGATGACCCTGTTCATGATGCTCTGTAATTGCACGAGACGCACTTGTGCTGAGCTGAGATTGAAAGCTTGTCCTTGGATGTAGCATATCCCAGACAGAAGAGGGTGTTTTCTCCCTTAATCTTGCATGGTAGTTTGAAGCCTCCGAGATGTGCCTTCAGCAGTGGACAGTGAGAGATTGTTCCTCTTGAGTGACTACTGCTATCTGAAGAAAGAGCTTCTTGGTACACTGAACGTGCTGTTGTGATATCTGTTTGAATGGCTTGGACCTTGGCAATGGTGCAGGTGTTAGTGGATTGAAACAGCTTGAAGGTTTGACAGCGAGATTGGCATGGCTTCCCCAGACAATTCATAACTTCACACTGACTGTCATAGCATGTTTAGCAAATGGCCTCTACTAATAGTTTTAAGGGGAGATCCCAGCCCATGACTTGTGCCTGTATCGGATACAGAAGCCTGGATCATGTAGGGGGTATGAAACAAATGTGACTTTGTGACATTGCAGTGATGGAGTTTGGGACCCTGAGAAATGGCACGCATCGCTGTATCCAAACTCTGGAAGAGCATCGCCAGTGGAAGGCCTTAAAAAAGACTTGGATTCAGATCGGGCATCCATCATGCGTAGGATAGCTGGTGAGCATCACAAAGGGTATCTGGGTGTGGTGTAGCAGCTTCCTGATACCGAATATTATGTGGTCATGCTGGGCTGTCTTCAGGGGATTCAGATTCTGAACTCCATAAAATGTCTTTAAAACATGGGATATGACCAGGAAGAAACAGGCTTACTCTTGTTCGCAGAGTGGCTCAGGCTTCACAAAGAGGTTGCCTCTTACCTTGCAGGGTGGGTGAGTTATGGATAATTTATGTAACTACAAACTTGTGTTTCTAATGCCACAGTACAGTTGGGTCTTTTTATCCACGGGGGTTCTGTCCCAGGGACTCTCGTGGATTAAAAAAAAAAATCCACAGGTTATCAAGCCCAGATATTTTCCCCACCCTCTGGTCCAGACTGGAGCAGTGCTCTGGTCAGATCTGCAGGGCTTCTTGATGCCTGCCGAGGCTGTGCATGTCCACCTGCAGCCTCAGTGGGCCTCAGAAAGGCCATTTAGGCCAAAAAAGTCACTTCTGTGAAAACCAGTTGGGTTCAGAGGATGGGGGTCAAGGCCCAATCCCAGGGGCTTGGAATCTGCAGTGAAGCAAATGCAAAGGTTCCAAATCCATGGATAATTAGGTTGTACTTGTTGTTGTTAAGTCGTGTCCAACCCTTCGTGACCCCCTGGACCACAGCACGCCAGGCCTCCCTGTCTTCCACTAGCTTCCAGAGTTCGCCCAATTTCATGTTCATCGCTTTGGTGACACTCTCTAACCATCTCCTCCTCTGCCGCCCCCTTCTCCTTTGGCCTTCCATCTTTCCCAGCATGAGGGTCTTTTCTAAAGAGTCCTCTCTTCTCATGAGGTGGCCAAAGTACTTGAGCTTCAGCTTCAGGATTTGTCCTTCCAGGGAGCAATCAGGCTTGACTTCCTGTAGGATTGACCGATTGGATCTCAGTACAGATCCAATCCGATTGGATTGGACAGTACAGGTTGTACTGTAGTGTGTAATTGTACGTGCGTGTGACTTGTAACGAAGATCCGTGCTTCTGCACCATAAAGACTGTATATATGTTGAGAGTTTGAATTTCGTTTTCTTAAGCTTAAACCAATTTATAGCATGCAGAGTGTAGCTAATAGTCTCCGCCCCTCCGCAGATCCCAGGGAGCGGCTAAAAGAAGACGACTTGGATGTCGTGCTGAGCCCACAGAGGCGGAGCTTTGGAGGGGGCTGCCATGTGACTGCTGCCGTCTGCTCACGTCAAGCAGGGAGTCCCCTGGAGAAGGAGAGCGATGGTGTCCGGATCATTGGCGGGCGCAGGATTGGCAGCGGCAGAATCATCTCTGCGCGGAACTTTGACAAAGACCACAGAGGTGGCGAAAAGGACTCGAGAGATGCGAGGGATCGAGACCGGGACAGGGAGTACAAAGACAAGCGTTTCAGGGTTAGTTCTTAAAGCGGCAAGGCATCTGGGGCTTGGCAGTCTGCAATCTGTAGGTGCTTCTACTGCAGGTCTGGTAACGAAGCGGCATTTGTTAGCAACAAAGTAGGTTGTGTGCTGCCTGAACACAAGGCTGGACAGTTAGCAAGGGGTGGGTCTGTGAAGTAGGAATGTTTCAGGCACAAAACTGCTCTAAAGCCAGAACCTTTTGGTTTCACAGAGCTGGACTAAAATGTAACAAGATGGGAATTCTGAGCCTCTCATTCCATTGCGGTCAGTTGCCTTGCTTTCAAATGCCTGCAAGTTCAGAAGAGAGTCGCACATTCCCTTTGTGGCTGGTCACTGCCTGCTTCTTGCCCCATCTTGTAAATAAAAACTCTCCCGCTTGTTTTGCTTGTAAGGATCTGCCGGCTTTATCTTGTGAAGTTAAAACTGTTGAATGTAGTTTCTCAGTTGTTGGAAGAATGTTCAGAGGTACTGGAAGTGAGAACAGTACAAATTCCAGCTTTTGAGCAATGCCTTGCTCCCAACAGGCTTCCCATAAACCATTTGTGTTAACATGTGAATGAGCGAATTGAGGATTTGGTATGTTGTGTTTTGTCTTCCATATCATCTCTTAAAACTTCAGAGAGAATTTGGAGATGGCAAGCGAGTCTTTGGGGAGCGCCGAAGAAATGACTCTTACACGGAGGAGGAGCCAGAATGGTTTTCTGCTGGCCCCACAAGCCAGTCAGAAACCATTGAACTCACAGGGTTTGATGACAAAATCCTAGAGGAAGAACACAAAAGAAAGCGGACGAGGCGGCGCCCAGCCTCTCTGAAGGAAGGTATTTGTTATTTTCCACTCTTTAATGCTGCCCCTCTTCCAAGGAGCTCAGCGTTGCAGTTTGTTCCTTGTCCTCGGTACAACCCTGTGAGGCTGAGAGGTGGGGACTGGCAAATGGTCACTCAGTAAACTTCATGGCCGAGAGGACATTTGAAGCTGAACCTTCTAGATCTTGGTCCACCACCAGAACCCCTGTGACCTTGATAGGCAGTAGCCACCATTCAGCTTCTGTTTTGGTCACTAGTAATTTAAATAAAGTAGGGGATTGGACAGATTTCTGGAGGAAAGGTCCATCGTGGGCTATAGGCAACGATGGATTGTGCAACCTTCTTACAAAGGTGGTGGGCTACTGGTACCGGGTGCAAGGGAGTGGCCACAGGATGCAGGCATCTTGTTGTCTCATGCCTCCCTGGGGCACCTGGTGGGCCGCTGTGAGATGCAGGAAGCTGGACTAGATGGGCCTTTGGCCTGATCCAGCAGGGCTCTTCTTATGTTCTTAACGTGTCTGCTTAAGGCCAGTTTTCTTGTTTAGAGAAGTATCTTCCTTCCTATGGAGCCGGGGTGGGGGTGGGGCCCTGTGACACCAGGGACGGCCAAACTCAATTAACAAGAGCCCCATACAGCGAACTTCAGGTGTTTGAAAGCATGTACGTATTCATTCAACGTGCGTGTTAAACTTGCATTTTAATCCAGTGGACTCGCAGTTTATACCCAGTGAATAATTATAAAACTTAAGTTTCTAATTTTCCTTTTATATTAATTGTGATGGCAACATATTTCCAAGAGCTGCACATGACATGTCAGAGGCGCATGTGGCTTGAAAGCTGGCATTTGGCCACCCTTGAGGTATAGGGAAAGTCCGGTTTGTCTTCTACGGTGGTAGGTAGGTGGCTGCCCAGAGGTTTGCCAGCAAGATGTCAGGCAGGATGATGAATATAATCTGAGCAGGTGACGCTTGTGGTTAGTGGCTGTTGCCTTGGGCACTGAGGGGCAGCCTCTGTTACAAGCCTCTCAAAGGCGGATACTACTGTGCATGAGCTTCTCCTTCAGGATAACTTCTCTCGTAATTAAGTACTGCCAAGATCTTGCCTGGAAGACTCATGGATGAAATGTCGCTTCCAGAGCGGGGCAGTGGGTTGTCCCTCCAGTCTTTGCCCGATCTGGGCAACAAAGCTGAGCAATACTGAAATGCATCTCTTGACTGTCACTATTGTCCTACCAGTGAGCGCCTCGCCTGCATCTTTGTTCTTGGGGGCAACTCGGAGACCTCCTAGAAATGAAGTTTGCTGTTACAATTACTGAAATGTTTTGTGAATGAAACAAGTGGGTCACTAAGTGGCTTGAAAAATCTCTGAAACTGACTGTAGCTGAACCAACCTTGGCTTTATTCTCCCCCCCCCCCGTTCGTGCCCGCCTCCCCCAGGAATCGAATGCAATGGTGGAGTAGTTGAAGAGGAGGAAGCACAGGCCGTTATGGCAGCTGACCAGGAAGTTCCCAGGGAAGCTGTACTTCCGGAGCCAGCTCCTGGGGAGTTTGACTTCAACGAGTTCTTCAACCTGGATAAGAGTGTCCCAGGCTTGGCTTCGGTGAGTGTTTAACTAGCTTGTCCTACAGTAGGTGCTTCTTTTGTCCTAGAGTGCTCCTCCTCTGATAACTGACATGCCTCACCTTGCAGGCTTAATCTGTGGCAGACTTGACTGTGTCCAGCCTCCCTTTCCAATTTTGCGTGGATCTCTTCCCTACTGTGGGTGGATGGAGAAGGCAGTTGCTTTGTTTCCTGTCTAGTGGAGATTGTGCGTGGCTCTGAATTGTCCAGATCAGGGGTCTCCAAACCCTGGCCTGAGGGCCAAATGTGCCCTCCAGAAGATTTTATCCAGCCCTTGGGGGGGGGGGGCAGGCCCATAGCAGCTGCTGAGGGGAAATAAATACAGTGCAGCCTTGGTATCTGCTGGAGTTCTGTTCCAGAGCCCCCCACAGATACCTGGGTCACCGTTTAAATATGATGCAGCCCTTGTGCCAAAATGTTTGGAGACGCCTAGTCTAGACCAGTGGTTCCCAAACTGTGGTTCTGTGACCCACCAGTGAGCCACACCCCAATATTTGATGATTCACAAGATGGTTGATGTGGCTGTATACATCAAGGGTTAAACAACCTGCTACTTGAGAAGGGGGAGCCCTGCTTCCCAATCACCATGATAGCCTTAGAGTTTTGAGCAGTTAGGAAAGTAGAATGTTTTTTTGCGTCATTCCCGAAGCTAAAAAGTTTGGGAATTGATCTAGACTGATGGGTCATCTTTTTGAGTGGAAAGTGGGCCATAAATATTTTTGGATCACAATTTTAGAGATTGTGAGCTCTTTGGGGACTGGGAGCCATTTAATTTTATTATTTGCCAGTAAACCGTTTTGTGATCTTTGTGTTGAAAATGGTGTATAAATACTATTAATTGATAAATGCTACAACAGACAGTGAGTATGGAATGTGGACAGGTAGCTGAAGGGGAAAAAATTCTGCTTGTGGATAATATGAGGCTGTTGGAGCTACATTTTGTTTAGTTTGATATTTTGACTAGGGAATAAGAGGACTGTATGTTATAAGGCGTTAAAAACGTCACTTCCAGTTTTCACTGAAAACCAGAAGTAGCATTTTTGGCCTAAACAGCCATTCTGAGGCTGACAGAGGTGGGTGGCCTAGCCAAGCCTGAAAGCGCTCCAGTTGGGTTTGGAGGGTAGGGGCAAGGCCCAATCCAGGAACTTGGAACCCATGGTGAATGATTCACAAGATGGTTGAACCTGCAGGTTCCAAATCTGCCGATTACCATTATTTAGCTGTTTGAGTCAAAATTTAGCTTTCTTTGTTGGTCACTGAAAAACACCCTGAATAATTCTTCACTCTTGCTGTACATTCTAAATAGTGCAAAGAAAAGTTGAAAAAGAGTTCACAGAACTTGTCTCCTGGGGTGGATTTTACTTGATCTGAAATTCCCACAAAGGAGGCCAATGCAAGCATAAAGCCTTTTCTTGGCTAAGTGAGCAGCGCTCTGGGTCTTGCTGTACCACAGAAAATGCTGAGATTGATGCTGTGGTGGTTGCATGTTCTACATATAGTGCACAACCACACGTATGTCGGTTTCTTAGCCTTTGGAAGCAGAAGAGCCTCCATCTGCCTCTATGGTACAAAAGTAGAAATAGATGGTACGTTCCTCACTGAACCATGTTTGACTCCTGAAGAGGCTTGAAATTGAACCACCCTTGTGGATGTCTGGCAATAGCATATTACCTAGGATCATTTAAAACCGTGTAGGTGAGCCACTTTGTATAAACAGAAAAAAATCACTTGGTCTGGTTCTTCCAGAGCTGATTGTATAAACACTTTAAACCACCTGTCAATCTCCTGATGGAAGATGCATTGCAAAGACTGTATCTTAAAGCCTTCAGGTTGTTTGAAGGAGTCTTCCGGTTTAAAAGCTTGGCTTCCAGGACCAGGGCTGTTCGCAGCTATTGCGCTGCATTCAGATTCCTGAAGTGTTGTTCCTTTCCCTCTGTGATGCAGATGATTGAAGATGTGCTGGGGGAAGGCGCCGTCTCAGCTAGCAGGTTCAGTCGCTGGTTTTCGAATCCTAGCCGTTCCGGAAGCCATTCAAGTAGTCTCAGATCAACACCCCACGAAGAGCTGGAGAGACTGGCAGGTAATTGTGTCTCTCGGCTACCATTCTGACTCCAAGTGAGCTGTGGGGCTTTGAGCGATTTCATGTTGATAGCGGCTTGCCTCAGCTTCCGAAGCAGAGCTCACAGCTCCCTGAAGGCTCGCGTAGGACATGTGCCTTCAGGCTAGGACTGTCTGTTTCCCGTGAGTTGCTTGTTTGTCTTCCTGCCAAGGCAGTCGTCGTCCTGGTTTTGCTGTTTCAGGTCTAGAGCAAGGCATTCTCTCCCCTGGTCAGAACTCTGGAAACTACTTTGCTCCCATTCCTCTGGAAGACCACTCTGAAAACAAAGTGGACATCTTAGAGATGCTACAGAAAGCCAAAGTGGACTTGAAGCCGCTCCTCTCGAGTCTCTCAGCCAACAAGGAGAAGCTGCGAGAGAGCAGTAAGTCTTCTCTTCCACTCTTGCGACGCCTGCGGGTGCCCCGAGCAAGGAGTGTCAAGTGCCAAGCTTTGGTTCCTGACCAGGACGTGCTGGTGGTTTTGCATCTGTGGTCCCAGCGGACACCTCCAGAGCAGCCGTGCTGCTGTCTGGCCCTTGCCCCGAGGAGGATGGCTGGCATTAATGAAGCTCCGGGACTGGCCTCCGCATCCTTTCTCCAAAACGGGCAGATGGCGCTGAAAGCATTCAGCACTTTGAAGCTTGACACTTGAGCAGCGCTTGCGAGGTGCCCAGCCTCAGCCCCCATGCCTGCATAATTGGAGCAATGCTTTCAGCAACTAACCTCTGGGCTGCTCTGTGCATCCCCTGTAAAACTAAATGGCCTTAAAGAGAAAATTGGCTGGCCCGTGGAAAAAACAGCACTGCTGCTGGAAGGGGGGGGATGACGGTGGGTTATCTTGCTGGACTCCCACCAGGGCATTCCTGTCGGTTGGTGGGGCCCAAGCCCCTGAGTTGCATGTGTAGCGAGAGACCTGCATGGATGATGTGGCTTCTGCATGTTGAGGAGGCTCCACCGCATGCCTTGCCTAACAGCTGTGGGTTGTGGCTCAGAATCTTTGCTGAGAGTCGCCGGTACAGGCATAAAAAAATCTGCGGGTTGCTCAAGATGCTTGTCGATTTTTGCGCTGTGTGTGACCTTGATTATCGGGAGCAGCAGGGCTCGTGTAGTTTTTGCAGGGACAAGGGAACTGAAGCAATGCTGAGGGGTCCCTGCCATAAGAGCATCCACCCAGTTGACACCAAGTTCCATCTGAAGTCTTTCTTGCTGCTGCTTCCTGAATATGTTCAAACGAGGACACAAGTAAACGGTGCTCCAATGCTGAAGCCTCCACAGTGTAGCTTTGGAGTGCCAAGCTGATTTCCGCGGCGCCTAAAAGAGAAGGCGGCTTCTGCTCTGGGGAGTCCTGCTGGCTTCCAAAGACTCTCTTGCACCAACATCTCCGAACGGTAGCCCAAGATTGCTTTTTACATCCAGGTGCTTCTGGGCGCCACCATCTGTTCCCTGGCTAGAAGCAGCTTGTCTGGCTGGTGCACAGAGCATTGTTTCTGGACACACTTGCCTTGTGGGTTTTGCTCAGTCTGCAGCTGGAGTCTCAGCAGTGCCTGCCCTTGCCTTGTCCAGCTGTTCTCCTGTCTCGGTGGTAGAGGTGGGCAACCTGGAAAGCAGGACTCCAGAACGCAGAAGATGATAAAACCTGGTCTTGAGTTTAGTTGGTGGTGATGGTTGGGCTGTGGGGGGGGGGAAGGGGAGAGATCCCTGCACCTGGGAGACAGTAGGGTGATGCTGCTGTTCAGTGCTCGGAAATGATGGTCCATTTGAGTTTTCAAAACGAGAGCATTCAAATGAGTGACACCTGTGAAAATGTGCAGCTCTTCTACTGCCAAGTAAACAGTCTAGGAAGTCCTCCATGTGGGTCACAGGCCCATTTCTCCAGACTTCTTTCTCCTCTCACCAAATCTGTGCCTGGGGCTCGGCCACCTTCAGTGATGCGGCCGAAGGCTAAAATGGTACAGCGGTGCAGCTTTCTGTACGTAGAACGGTTTCCAAAGTGCCAGCACCTTCTGGTTTGCCTGTGAGGAGATCTCTATAGGCTGCAGCAACCAGCCAGACTGAGCGAGAGTCCAGGCTCTGCTTTAGATGCCTTCCAAGCAAAGCGTTAAATCATGAGAGGACATTGGACACCTGAGATTGTTTTGTGGTTTCCTGCAAACTTCCAGAAGCTCCTGGATGAAAGAAATGATCCAGGTTCTGAGCACCAAGTCCTCCTTCTGTGTGCAGGCTGCACACAGTCCCTCTTCTGCTCCAGGGCCCAGGTGACTCGCCCTGTACAGCCGCCCGTCTCAGGCCCAGGACAGTCTGCCATTGGATTGTGCCTGTCGTGCTGCTTCTCCCCTGTTGTGCAGATGTCCTCAAATAGAAGTCTTCATTTTTGTATTAATCTCAGATTAATTGCTGACTGACTGAGAATCCCCAAATACCCCTGCATGAAGTTTTGAGCCTTTCCTCATTTTGCTTGCAGTTTGCACAGGCTGAATTTTCTGACTTAAGCTACATCTCGCATGCTCTTGCAACTATGGGTGTTCCAACAGTGTTTTGGAAGTAGCCTCACATGTGTGTGGTGTTTCTGTTGGTGTCTGGACCTGAGATCTTCAACCTTGTTCATCTCATGGCACACTGGCAAGGTGCTAAAATTGTCAAGGCACACCTTCAGCTTTTTGGCACCATGCCGTTGGTGAGGGGGGCTCACCCCCCCCGTAGCCCTAATAAATGACCCTTCCCCCAAATTCACACAGCACACCTGTAGCCCATTTGCGGCATACAACTACGCCACAGCAGTGTTGAAATGGCTCGTCTAGACACCTAGTCTTTAAGTGGTGCCTGGTGTTAACTCTTTCCCCTCCCATTCCTCAGCACACTCGGGAGTTGTCCTTTCAGTGGAAGAAGTAGAAGCTGGGCTGAAAGGCCTCAAAGTGAATCAGGCAGGGAAAACGGGGGCCCCCTCGATGGCCGAGCAGATGGAAGAGTCGCTAAGTATGGCCGACCCCCAGCCACTGAAGAAGGATGGCGACATGTCTGCTTTCAACAAGCTTGTCAGTACTATGAAGGCCAGCGGGACTCTGCCTTCACAGCCCAAAGTGAACGTAAGTACAGCGTGTCTGGTAGTTCTGGGGGCTGTAGCTGTCCCTTTGTTGTGCACAGGCAACCCCAGGCTTGGTCTCCGCAGCATCCTCAAGTAGGGCTGCGAAGACCCACATCTGAAGCCATGGAGTGCTGCTTCTGCCATCAGTGTAGTCCAAGGGACCCAGGAGATCCCTATGCATAAGGCAGCAGCTGCAGAAGGTGGACTTGCTCTTGGCAAGAAAGGTGGTGCACCTGAAAACTGCCCCTCCCCCCACATCTAAAGCTCAACCTTGAAGGTGCGGGCAGTCCCTGGGTGGGAAGGTGTTCCCCAAATGGGCTGCCATTCCTTGAGTGCCCTGTTACCTCCTCCACCACCACTGCCTCCTGTCTCACCACCTGGAAGTGAGGGGCACATGGTAAAAAAAACCTTGGGGGAAGATCTTGACATCTGGGAGCAGGTGGTCCATCAGAAAAATGTGGTGGTTTTTCCACTTTGAACATATCCCAAGTGTGGACACAACCTTTGGAGAAACAGGTATTGCGTAGGCTTTTTCCATGGAGGCAAGAGCAAACCTCTGGTGTTGTGTCCTGAAGGTTGTTCCTTAGTCTCTTCCTGGTGGCACCCCAACAGGAACCCTGTATTATAGGCCACATGGATGGCATGCTCTTGTGGATGGGCAGCATGCAGGAGTGAGGGAACCCATGGGAATTGATGGATCAATCCGGTGAATGCCATGTGTTTGGCTTGAAATGGCCTGTAGCCTCCTGAAGTCTACAGGCTGAATTTTGAGTTGGTTGTAAAAGTACTTCACGGAGTAAAGTACTTCACGGAGTACTCATCCTGGAGTAAAAGTACTTCACAGCGGGGGAGATGCTGTGCTGGGCGCATCTTTGGCGCATTCCTGAGCTTTTCTGGGCTGTCTAGAATGATGGGGCAGGATTGGCTGTGGCAGGCAATGCTCAGAGTTACTATGCTGTATCCCCCTTTCAGCAAACCCTCGAAAGCCACCTGATCTCTCCTCCTGAGGCACCGGGCCGGATAGCAACAAAGAACATTTTGCAGGTACAGTGGGGCTACTTTCCTTGCTTGTGAGCCGTTTTGGGGGGGCATCTCTTGTCCAGAGGCTCTTGAAGAAATCCTCTTGATGGTCCCTCTGATAAAGAGGATGAGCGGACAGCCTGCAGGTGGCAGGCGAGTGAGTCGGGCTGGTGGCCAGGATCCTACTCGGCAGACAGCTGTCTAGTGGCAAATGGGTTGGTTTTAACTAGCCTGGTGAAATGGTGCTGCAGGCCAGCCTTGAAGCTCCACCAAAGCAGCCTGACATGACCCAACAGCATGCAGAGGTGGGCATTCAGGCACAGACGGTGGATGCAGGTGGGGCTCCTGAAGGCCTCACAGGCTGCTGGGATGTGACTCCTTCTGATGGATGCTGGGAGGAGCCCACTGTGGTCCTTCAGCCCTTGGAACCATCTGGAGGGGCTGTAGCCAAGCAACCACGTCTAGTGTGCATGTTGGTCTTTTCCTTGCCAGGAGATTCTTGGGCCTCCTGCAGGCAAGCCTCCTTCGTCAAACGTCCTTGGTGGCTTGATGAGCAACCTGGAGCCCGTGTCGACTCTCCTTGGCCAGAGAGCCCCCTCCCCTCCCACCCCTCCCATTTCACAGATGTTTCCCACTCGGGCGGCTTCTGCGGACTATTTGAGACACCAGATCCCCTCTCCAATTGGTAAGACTCGCTTCTAGATATGTTTACTGTTGGGCGGGTGTGGGGGCTTTTGCTGCTTCTCCCCTGGAGTCCATTCTGTGGGTGGCCTCCTTCTGCTATAGGTGGCCTCCTATAGGTGAAAGTTCCAACCCAAGTGTCTTGAGTCAAAATTAACTTCCATTACAGAGTAACATGTTTGCCTGCCTCTCCACAGTTGTTCAGGGAGTTGGCTATTATTATGATTATGATTATTATTAAATTTATACCCCGCCTTTCTGCCCGAAGGCACCCAAGGCGGCAGTTCTGTTCTATAGCAGTGGGTGTTCTACTAGGACAGCTCTAGCAGTCCTGGCCAGGGGGAAGTTGGCCTTTTCGCCTTAAGTAATCCAAGACATCAGTGGCAAGTTTCCGATCCAAACTGCCTCTCTTCTCAGGCTTTGGGCCAGGCTCTCAGCAGCTGCTTGGGGATCCGTTTCAGGGAATGCGGAAGTCGATGAGCCCTGGTGCAGCACAGGTGAGAGAACAACTCCTCTGACTTCCCAGGTCTCGGCTGGAAGCATTGCGTGGGGAATGAGTGGCCTGGAGGTCCTGGCTCGCTGCTAGATGTGTGAAGGGTTAGGCAGACTCTGACACCCTAAGAAACTGGTGGGCCAGGTGACAGGACTGGAGTTTCTTGTGCCTTCTGCGAAGCCCTGGAAGAGCCCTGCGGTGTCCCTGCATGCTGGGCAGGGATGCTAAACAGCTGGGAGACGTTGGCTTTTGACTTGCTATGGGTGGAGCAGGAAGGGGATATGAAGAATGCAAGTCTAGATTTGGAGTACGGGTCTCTCCCTAAGAAAAGGTGGCTTAGAAACGGGCCTGACATAGAAGCTTGTGCAAAGCAGAGCTGAAAGGAAAGAACTGGGAGCCGGAGAGGTGGAGAGCTCCAGGCTGGTTGTGAGGGTGTTGGCTGAATTCCAGCCTCAGTTGCACTTGCGCCACTGTGGAGTGGCTCCTGAGAACAGCTGTGACTGGTGGGGAGCCTGCAACATAGCAGAAGGCGCTTGGCTCGTAGCGTCCCCTGGGAAGGCTGCAGGGGTGTGCCTCGCCTTGGCTGGCCTTGGCCTGAGCCGATAGTCCTCTGTGCAAGGAGGAAGTTGTCTTCCAGCCTTTCTGGCTTCTGGTGCCTTTCCTAACTGAACCCCTCTTGATCCAGATGAGTCCCCTGGAGCTCCAACAAGCGGCGTTGGAAGGACTCTCGCTGCAGCACGACTTGGCCATGCAGGTGTCCAACTTCTACCAGCCTGGCTTTGGCAAATTGCAGGTGGACAAAAACAGAGACGGCTTCAGAAATAGGTGAGCCTGCGCTTAGCTCCAGCTGAAAATGGAAGAGTGATGGGGCAGGGCAGCCGTTTTCAGTCTCTCGGGGACGTTGACCCGCTGTGTGCAGGGGAGGGTGGAAGGCAGCCACAAAACCCCCAGGACCATGTTGCTAGTGGGGGTTGCAGCGTACTTGCCGTGTGCAGTGCTGAGCTGGGGGGTTGCGGGGAGCCCTGCAGAAGCCTCCACAAATGTAATTTTAAAAAAAAACCTATTGCAGCCCACTTCTGGTTTCGCAAACTGTAAGTGGGTCGCGATTGCTTTTTCCTTGGTTGCAATGTTTGGGGAGCTCTGGAGGCTTCCTGCCAGTAGCAAGCTTGGTCCCTCGGATGAACTCCAAAGCCGCAGACCGGTTGTGCCTTTATGAGGGCCAGCCAACAAGACACCACCTGACGTGGGCCTTTTGACTCAGAGAGCCCTTTGAGGCTGGGTGCTGAGAAAAGCCAACGGGAGGAAAAGAAGGTCTGCCTGTTCTGCATCCTGAGAGGAAGGGGAAGCCAGGAGGCGGGGCTGAGCAATTGTGTGGCAAGATGTGAGGCATGATCTGAGGGTGCATCCAGGGCTGCTGGGGTGACTTGGTGGCTGCGCCCCAATTTTTCAAGAAAATGGATCTGGCAGTTAAATCTGTAGAAGCCGCTTGGTGGTGTTGCTGGCCCCTGGCACTTGGTCTTCAGGTTGTCAGGAAGCGAGCTGTGAGGCAGAGGGTGGTGTCTGAAGTGCCAGCCTTGTGGGCAGCCAGCGTTGGCAGGCGTGGGGGCCCTCCCGTGCTTCTCAGTGGTGAACCTGCGCTGTAGGTTCTGGAAAGGAGCCTGTCTGTGCAGAGTGGCCCGCTTCCCTCTCCACCGCTCTGCCCTCTCATTACCTGTTGGCGCCCCAGTTTGTAGAGGCTGAAAGCATTGTGGGCCTGATCCTCCCTCTGCCTTGCTAGGCGAACTCCGGGGTATCTGACTCTGGCAGGGAAGGTGGGCTTCCGCTTGTTGCTTTCCAGGGGCCCAAAGCATTGGGATGCTCCTTCAGAGGCAGGTGCTTTGGGGAGAGAGAGAGAGTTTGCTGGACTTAGAGGTACCTTCTACTTGCTCTCTAAATCCAGCTAAGCTTTTCTTGCCTTCACTGTGAGAAATCTGGTTTTTCCCCCAGCTTTGAGCTGCTTTGTTGGTTCCACCCAGTTCAAGCCAAGCTTTTCTTGGGGCCAAGCTGTGAAAGGAGGTAGCCGTGGTAGCCAAGCGCCCTCCCCCTGCCCACAGTAGGCTTCGGCTGTGTCCTCTTGTCCACACGCCTTGACTCTCTTGCAGGCAGCAGCAGCAGCGCATGGCGAAGTCCCCGGCACCTCTGGGCCACCGAGGGAGCGCATCCTCCCCTCCAGCCCCTGCAGCCTCCATCACCAGCATGGTGAGTCCTGAGACCCCCGGCTCCTGGGGGTGTCGGCAGTGGCTGGGGGGTCGTCTCCCAGAGAAGCTAAAATGGGGGAGGGGGGGTGTTCACATCATTCCATTGGTTGAACATCAGGTGAACTTATTGACTTAGACGCTGCCTTGCTCCGAGTAATCCCTGGTGCCCAAAGCCATTCACAAGACAATGAAAGGTTCGGGGGGGGGGGGTTTCGTTTCTGAACTTGGCACTTGAGCAGCCGTAGCATTTAGTATCTGAAAGGCAAACCCTCCTTCAGACGTTGGATACTAACTTCAGGTGGTGTTTCTTTGCAGCTGTCTCCTTCCTTTACTCCTACCTCAGTGATACGGAAGATGTACGAGAGCAAAGACAAAAGTAAAGACGAGCCCAACCCTGTCAAGCAGAAGTCCAGTGAGAGAGACGAAGGTACTCGGTGACCTGTGGGTCAAAGATGAGACAGCCACGTGGTGCAAGTGTCAAGACACACATTCGGCTCCTGGACTGTGGATGTCCTGCCCTGCCCTGCTGATTTTAAGGAGGATATTGTTGCTAGGGAACAGAAGGCTTCTTTGACCAGGAGGGGAGAGGCCAATACGTGGCAGGGGTGGTGTGGAGTCAGGGATGCTGTCCAGGGAGACCAGGCACAACATCCTTGCTTCAGCCTTGAAGTTCAGTGTGAGGGGCCTTTGGCTGGTTGCACTCTGGGCCTGTCCTTAGGATCCCATTTGGCTGAAAAGCCGCATAACAAAAGAGGGAAGGGGTAGGTTGCCTCTCAGGGTGGCTGTGAAGAGAACCCCTCCTTGCAGGAAGGGGGGGGTGCGACTGTCACCGCTTGGGGGTGATCACTGGAGTTGGGGGTGAGCTCTACTTTCCTGAGCACGTTCTGACCAGTCGTGTGTGTGTGTGTGTCTGCAGAGAGCCATTTGCCGTCGAGGGCCATAGAGCATGTGGACCAAGAGAACGCTCCGACCATCGGTACCAAACTAGCATCCCTGCAGCGCTCCGCCTGCTCAACGCCACTCTCTCAGACGAACCGTTGCACCAAAGAACAAGACTACAGGCCGAAGCCCACCGGGAGGAAGACCCCGACCATGGCTTCCCCAGTGCCGGGAGCGCCTTTCCTCCGTCCGGTTCACCAGGTCCCCCTCGTTCCGCACGTCCCAATGGTACGGCCTGCGCACCAGCTGCCCCCAGGACTGGTCCAGAGAATGTTGGCACAGGGTGTTCCTCCACAGCATCTCCCACCCCTGTTGCAAGCAGGTATGTTGTGGTCATGCAGGGGGCAGTCAGACACTGTCGGGCTGAAGTGTTCGCTGTGCAACTCCAAGCCTTGCGAGTCAGTAGCTGGGACTGGTGTGTGTTGCTTGGCAGCACTGTCACTGGCCCGGGATGGGTGGGCCAAGCGCGGTGGGTGGTTCTCATCATGTCCGTTTGGGTGTTTCGCCAACAGGTGTGATTCCTCCTGGGGTAGACCTGGCTCACTTGCAGGGCTTGTCTGCGCCCATCCTGGGCCAGCCTTGCTATCCACTGCCAACAGCCGGGCACCCTCTCTTGAACCCTCGCTCTGGGACGCCCTTGCAGCTGGCCATGATGCAGCAGCAGTTACAGAGATCAGGTAGTGTGTGCGCGCGTGCGCGTTTGTGGCTGAAGTGCAAGCTCGCACAGGGTGCTCGGAATACCTCACTACTTTGACGCTTCAAATTTTGATATTAATGACACGCTACATGAACAACCCAGGAATTAGGCTGGCCTGATTTGGCTTTCACAGTGAGGCATCCTGTGCCTAGTAACAGTAGCCATTAGTAGGGGGCAGCTGGACAGTCATTTCACCCAGTGGGTTGCCTTGAATGTTCAGCATGGCAACTTTGGTCTAATGGGGAAATGGCTACAAATGGATACAAATCTTTTTGGGAACGGTTTCTCAAATTGGGCTGTGTTGGGTTGTTTGCTTGGAGACAGTGTCAGTAGCTGGAATACCCCAAGTGCAGACTGACATGGCAGAATTGAGCAGCTGTGACTGGAGTGATCCCTTTCATGGATCACTGCCTTGTCGTGGCGAAGGGGCTTGAGTAGCTCAATGAAGCTGTGAGCTCTGCCATGTAGGGTCACCCAAGATGGACAGGTCATAGTAGAGAGTTCTGACGAAACGTGATCCGCTGGAGAAGGAAATGGCGACCCACTCCAGTACTCTTGCCAAGAAAACCCCATGGATTACAAAACTAAAAGGCTAAACTGCATAGGAACCTGGAACGTCAGTTCTATGAAACATGAAATTGGGCGAACTCAGGAAGCTAGTGGAGGAGAGGGAGGCCTGGCGTGCTGTGGTCCAGGGGGTCGTGAAGTGTCGGACATGACTTAGCGACTGAACAGACAGACAAAAAACTGGGGTGAGCAGCTCCCTTCCGGAGGAGAATGTTTGCTTGTCTGATTGTTCAGTAGTGGTGGGTTCCAAGAGACCAAGTCCCCAGACTTCTCATGAAATCCGTTTAGGCCCCACATCTCTGGATTTTAGGACAGGACCACAGACTACATGCAAGATCCATTCTGCCACACTCAGCGTTGTTTGGGTCACAGATCACCACAGTAGCGTAAATTGATGTTTCCGCAACCTTAAAATACAGTATCTGCAGAGGCCCAGTTCCGCCCCTCCTCCACGGATACCAATATCCGCAGATACGCTTTCCCTTTTGGAAAACATTTTGAAAAGTGAAAATGAGAGAGGAAATGCTGTCCCCTGCTGTTGCGCCACAAAACAGCACCACTGGCAGGGCTGCAGAGCAGTCTTGGGAACTCCTCCAAGCCCCTTCTGGGTCCGGGCTTATCCCAGAATGTATCGCGAGACCTGCAGCCCTGCCAATGGTGCCGATTTGTGGTGCAACGGTAGGGAGCACTATTTCCGCTCATTTTCACTTTTTTATAATGCTTTTCAAAGGGGATCCCCCGCATCCACAGATGGTGAAACCTGCAGGTGCCAGATGTGGATACGGCGGGTCTACGGCAGCTTAAGGTTCTAGCAGTTTGCAAGTGTTTCAGCAGCTGGTATCTTCAGTGGTGGTGTGTGGGTGGTGCAGAGTGCTCCCACCCGGGTGTTGGCTGGTTGCTGAGATCCTCGGGAAGCTTGCTGGGCTTGGCTCGCCCACGTATCACACAAGGCTCACCTGAAGCTGAGCAAACATTTCATATTTGAGGTTGCGTCATAGGGATGCGTTCTGCCTTGTGAGATGCCGAGCTTGCTTGCTTGCTTTGTGGAAACATCCAGCCCTCGGCCAAGATTCTAGTACACCAAGAGACTGAAATGGGCCTACTCCTGTCCTAGAGCATCCCAGTGTTTGGGAACTGCTTAGTCTTGGGGGTGGGGGCTTGATCTGCCTGACAGTGGAAGCCTGACTCAAATGCAGTGATGTCATGCAGGGGGAACGCGGGGGAACTCAGTTCCACTTGTTAAAATTAGGGCTGACTCCGCCCACTTCACTCTCCCTCTTCCCCCTCCCCATTCCTCTGCAAAGAGCTTTTCTTCTTGGTTGGCCGGCACTCAGAGGGTTAAAGGGAGCGACTCCGGATTCCTAGGGGAGTGAAGGCAGTGATGTCATTCAGGGGGAACGGACCAGAATGGGCGTTCCGGATCCTAACGGGCTCCGTGGCTGGTTCTGGGTTCCCGACAAGTGCCAGTCCAAAGTGAGTTCCTGTTCCTAAATCATTTGAATGACACCACTGCTCAAATGGGAGCCAGAACTTTCTCCCTGATGCTGGTTTCAGACAGCCTTGGCAGCACTGCTTCTGCAGGGGGAGTCCTGACTGTTCCTGCCCCAGACCAGGGCTGCCTGAAAAAGCTGGTCAAACTACAGGTGTACTGGGATGCCCAGAAGCCCACCTTCAGTGGCACAGAGAGCCTTGAGGTTGCCGGCGCCAGGAGTCCCCACAGCTCTTGCATGAGAAGAGATTGGTGTGTGGGGCGACGGGGTTCTCATTCCCCTTCAAACCACCGAGTGTTGTCACAGGCTGCACTTCTCTCTCCCCCCCCCCCCAGGCTCGAGCACCCAAGGATCTGCGGTCGCTGTGCAAAGCCCCCCTCAGAACGTGCCATCTCGGACTGGGCTGCCTCCTCACGTGCACGCGCAGCTGGACCATCGTGCCAACCCGCGCAGCGGCTCCCCCGTGGGTCTGGCGAAGTGGTTTGGCTCGGACGTCTTGCAGCAGCCCCTCCCGTCCATGCCCTCCAAGGTGATCAGCGTGGACGAGCTGGAGTACCGGCAGTGAGCCTCGGACCTGCGCCACTCGACTAGGCCCCGTCTCCGCGGGGCAGCGTCCTCTTGTGTGTCACGGGTGTTTGCGTTGGGGTGCTTTTGATTTTAGCATTTGCAGAATTCTGTGACTGAAAGCACACAGCACCGGTCTTCTGGCTTCCGTCCACGTCAAGACTGAAGAATCTCAGATGGACTGACCAGCAAACCCTAAAGCAACATGGATGCGAGACTGCCAGTGGAATACTGGAAGCATCACCCTTTTTTCTTTTTCTTGTAAAATGTGTGAATGAAGAGCTGGTTATCCTCTTGGGGTAGAGGTAGCAGCCAAGGAAATGAAATGTAATGTATAGACTCTTGTGTACAGACCAATGTATAAAACATCTTTTTGTATATATATATATATCTCCACAGGATAGCTTTTTTTGAACCTATACAGCTGTACATAAGAGTAGCTGGTAAAGTTGCGCTTTAGTTTGTGTGCCTCTGGTTTGGATCTTTTCACTGTACATGTGGGACTTGTTTAAGATTAAAGGTGCATCTGTCAAATGTGAGTGAACGGGGTGTCGTCGCTTTTGCCTCTTGCTGCCGCCAGAGACTCTCTCCCTAGCATTTGTAGTCTTGTGCAATGTAGTGATTGGGGGGCGGAGGGGAGGCCAGTCTGCCTTTACTTTAAATTGCTTAAGTTGGACCTTCTTCAGCGCCGAAGGGGCTGGCTGTGTCTTGATGGGCGGCTGCCTGCCTTTGCGATGTGGGCACCTGCTTGTTCTTGCTGTAGAGTCAGCTAGCGGAAGCCAAGCGCATCTGAGTGGCTACTGTTTTCCCCACACACTGGCTTTTCAACCCCCAGTAACTTGTCCTCCATGACTGGGCTCTGAGTGAAATGGCCACCTGGAATTGTGCCTTCAACTTGGCCCTCAATCCAAAACCTAGAAGGATTTGCAGGATGCTGTTGAACAATGACCAGTTGGTCACTCCAGACAGGTGGAATCTGCCTGGGCTGTTGGTCTGGACTTTTTTTTACAACATAGTAAAAAGGGTGAACTCATCCTGTAAATTTTTGTTTCATATCTTTTTTTTTAAATGACAGTTTTCCCAAAACCTGTTCTGTCAATAAAGTCAATTGTATGAGCTGTACAATCTCAGCTGTATGAAGAAGGCCAAGGGGCTTGGCGGTTGTCTGCCAGACTACTGTTCTGGCTCTCAGCGGAAACTGCCTTGAAGAGGTGGGCCACCTTTGCGTTCCTGCCGGGTAGAAATTGGGTCAGATCTCCCCCTTAACAGTGTTGCTTCTCTTACAAGCTGTGCCTGCGATGGAGGGTGAAATCCACTTGCCACTTTCCTATCAGTGGCAAGGAGGTTCTAACCCTTTAGGGCAACTGAACCTTGATGTTGGCTCTAGTCTTGGCCACTTGCATTTCTGAAACAGGATGAACCAGATGCCATCTTTGAAACAGTATTACTGGTGCTGAAGCTAAAAGGGTGGGGGAAGCCAGGGGCTGGTTCTGGTTGGCCATGAAACATGGCCCTTGGGCTCAGAGTGAGCAAGCTGAACCAGTGGCCCACTGCCTTCCTGTGCTGCCCCTTTGAAGTCTTGGCATCTCTAATGGGGCCTGTGGGATCAATTTCCCTGGGTACCATTGCCGTGAGGCAATGCCACCCCAACTCCTGATAGCACATCTGGAGGCCTTAGAAAGGGTTAGGGTTTTTGGTGTGTGTGACTTTATGGGTCCTAGGTGCCAGGTAGCCTAGCAATGCCACAGTAGAGGTGGACATCCGTGGGGCAGACTGCCTCCCCAAACCCTGGCCTGATAAAACAAATCTGACGTTAGAGTTCATTGGGTTACAGCTCAAGACCCAGTGCAATTAATGGGTCCTTCCACCTAAAGCGTTGTAAAAGTGGTGCGTGAAGTGACACTCCTGGGTGAGTACTGCAAAGGGCCATTCCTCTAGTTCAGTGTTCTCCAAACTGTGGGTCAGGATCCCAATGCAGTCGCAAAGCCTCATTTTGGGGATTGTGGTAAACATTTCAAGCCTAGGCAAGAGGTCTTGAGTCCTATTGAGTAATGGTCCTGCCTTGTCAAAACGGATATAATTCTTGATATAATCCTGCACAGCCTTGCAGCTCCTAAGACCAGTCCTGTTCAGCTGGCTATCCCACAGGCAGGCACAAGAGGTAGGCAGAAATGGAGACGGGGGTTGGTGGCACCAGGGCTCTATCAGGCCCTGGAAGAGGGGTAGGATTGGCAGTGCAACTTTTTTTGTGCCATGACCCCAAAACAGAAAATGAAGTTGAAGACCAAATGACCTAGTTCACAGGAGCGCCAATGTAATGTACAGCTTACATACAGTTGTCCAGTTGCTAAATCTGACTCTTCGCAACCCCCTGGACCGCAGCATGCCAGGCCTCTCAGTCTTCCACAAGCTTCTGGAATTCGCCCAACTTCATGTTCATCGCTTTGGTGACACTCTCTAACCATCTCATCCTCTGCCGCCCCCTTCTCCTCTGCCTTCGATCTTTCCCAGTATGAGGATCTTGGCTAGAGAGTCCTCTCTTCTCATGAGGTGACTGAAGTATTTGAGCTTCGACTTCAGTATTGGTCCTTCCAGGGAGCAATCAGGCTTGACTTCCTGTAGGATTGACCGATTGGATCTCCTTGCAGTCCAGGGGACTCTCAAGAGTCTTCTCCAACACCATAATTTGAAAGCATCTATTCTTTGGTGCTTCACTTTCCTTATGGTCCAGCTCTCACAGCCATACATGACTATTGGGAAAACCATAGCTTTGACTATGTGAACTTTTGTTGGCAGGGTGATGTCTTGGCTTTTTACTAAGTCATCTAGGTTCACCTTAGTTTTTCTCCCAAGAAGTACATGTCTTTTAATTTCATGGCTGCAATCTCCATCTGCAGTGATCTTGGAGCCCAGGAAAATAAACTCTTGTCACTGCTTTCATTTCTTCCCCTTCTATTTGCCAGGAAGTGATGGGAGTGGTTGCCACAATCTTAGTTCTTTTAATGTTGAGCTTCAAGCCAATTTTTTTCACTTTCCTACCCTCATCAGAAGGTTCTTTAATGGCAGAAAATGAGGAAGACCTCGATTGGTATCATCTGCATATCTGAGGTTGTTAACATACAGTGTACTATTGCAACAGCTAAGGGAACAAGTGTGCCCCTTTCTAGCCACCTCCACAATCCAGAGATACTTACTTCAAGAAGATGACACAGCCATGTTAAGTCCTAACAGTTCCCACCTTTAGTGAAGCAAACACTGTTGCACGTGCCAATGTATTTGTGCTCAGGTACCCAGGCAGCCCAACCTTGGCATTGGCCTCATCTTTGTACCTTTCTCTGAACCCCCCACCTGAGGGACAATGGTGTACAGATCCCTCAAGCAAATATCACAGCACAAACTATGTACTCCTGCAAGCTGTTTTTCCTTTTGCCCACTGCTTGTATTTGAAACTACTGCGTAACGTGCCATAAGAGACCTGACTGCCAATAGACCCCACTGGCCAGTCCTTTGAAGGCCTGTGACCTAGACAGCTGTCAGCGGTGGCAAGCCCTATTCTTCAGCATTGACTTGTAGAAGTAGTTTTCCACCTGATGTAGCTGAAAAGCATTCTTAGCTACAATTACAAGGTGTTATATTCTGCTTAGAAAGTGGTTCCTGCACTTTTTAGCATCACTTTTTAAAGACTGAGACAAAGTCTCTGTTTTTATCCTTTTTACCTATGGGGTAAATTTTATCCTTTGGGGATAGGATAAAATGCAGGGGAAGGATGTATGGGGATTTATCCCATGGGGAATACCTCCTTTAGTGTTGGGCTCTATGTTTGTTAGATCTGGGTCATTCCGGTAGCCTTGCATTCCCCTTCACCTGGATAAGAGCTGAGCCATGTTTGCCTATTTGCGAGTAAATGCATCAGTGAGGCCGTTTCATATTCCAGGGCTCAACACATTTTCCTTATTGGGGGGGGGGGGGGCGCAGGAGTGTCTTTTGAGTCATTTGATCCAGACCATGCAGGTGGTGGTGCGTTCCTCTGGGCCTGCCTTTCGAAGAAGTCTGCGGCGCACAATTGTCTATTCATGAATAAATGCACATGTTTGGCTGTAACTTTCCATAGGGCACAATACATTTTCCATGTCAGCTCTCAGCTTGTCAGTTTCAGGACCCACCAACAATCAGGTTGTGACCCAGTTTAAACTGATTTCCAGGCAGCTGAGGAACAGCCAGCCAGAACCCTGCTTCAGTGCAGGACCTGTGCACATCTGCCTCTCTCAAGGCTACTTTCAAGCCCCATAACTTGCTGAGGACACCCATTGAGCGCTGGTGCCTCTAGCAATCCAGAGGGTTCGTTGGCAAAGGAAAAAAAAACTCTTAAAATATGGAATCTGTACAAGGACAAGAAGCCCGATTGTGGCAAAGAGAACCTTCAGGATGGGTGGAGAGAATTTAGGAGGAGCCGAATTGCTGTGATGAAAGTGCTGATTCGGGCAAGCCATTGTGTCCAGGCATTCATAAGAACATCAGAAGAGCCCTGCTGGATCAGGCCAAAGGCCCATCTAGTCCAGCTTCCTGCATCTCACAGCGGCCCACCAGGTGCCCCAGGGAGGCACGAGACAACAAGATGCTTGCATCCTGTTCCCACTCCCTTGCACCCGGCACTCTGAAGTAGCCTACTACTAATGTAAGGAGGCTGCACAACCCATCATGGCCTATAGCCCACGATGGACATTTCCTCCAGGCACCTAGGCCAGATGCCATCACCACCTCCTGTGGCAAAGAGTTCCACAGATTAACTACCCGCTGAGTAAAAAAGTACTTCTTTTTATCTGCTTTAACTCTCCCAACCGTCAGTTTTAGCGGATGTCCCCATTCAAGCAGCAATGATGATACAACATGCTGCACTTACACCTCAACCAAGACATAAGACGACGTACAGCATGTTTGTGACCATCTCCACAGCCCACATGCCAGAGCAATATTTGGAAGAGGCTTCCCCATTTAGCATGGCTCTTCCTGTGCCATGTGGCAACTTCTTACCTTCCCCTCCTCCCAAAGCTGCACCTGCCTGGAAATCGGGCACAGAGCTTGCGGGGGCCACAGGCAGTGGCAGCAGCCGCCCAGCTCAAGTTGGTGAGGTCAAAGGGCAAGAGAAAAGGCTGCTGCGTGGACTGGTAAGTGCTGAACGGGGAAGGCTTTTCCTTAGTGTTCGGAAACGGCTACGCTCAGAAATTAGGACGTTGTGCAGGAGCGAGAGCTAACCATGGTTCGCATGCAGACAGCCCCCGACAATGTTCTTCTCTGGCCCCAACTCCAAGTAGGGCTAAGGAGACCCCCCCCCTCTGCACGATTGGCGAGCCACAGCCAGCTCTTCAGCATTGCAACATTTTTGCTTTGAGGATCCAGCTAGGGGGGCTGAAGCAAGTACTCTAATGGAGACTTCAGAGAGGTGGTTTCAGTTACTGACCCATAGCTGCCTGGCCTCACTTTTTGTCTCACCATGACAGGGTCACATTCCTCTCCCCTCAATCACTTTCTCCTGAGCCTAGAACAAAATGAGGCAAGGACACTGCAGCATTTACCCTGCACGCAGACCCCCCCCCCCGATTCTGTCTCACATGAAAACCACCTGTGGGGACAGCGGCGTCATGCTGGCGGAACGCTGGGCGGGAGGAACGGGTGAGCGGCAGCCCGCCTGTTGCGTACCGCTCCGTTTCGCCATCTTCCCCGCCCCTTGCGGGGCAGGGGCGGGGAAGACGGCGAAACGGAGCGTGACGCAATGGGCGGGGAAGACGGCGAAAGGGAGCGGTACGCAACGGGCGGGCTGCCACTCACCCGTTCCTCCCGCCCAGCATTCCGGCAGCATGACACCGATGTGTGTGGAGGAGCTCAGCTATGTCATCTAACAGGGCGGTGGCAGCAGCAGCCCCCCCCCCGCCATGGCAGCCCTTCTTTTCCACCACCTTTCATCCAAGCACCTTCCTTACAGGAGTAGGCAGTGAAGCACAGGACTGCTGTACACACAACCACTGCAGAGGCATCATGTAGGTTTATGTGGGCTGCTGGTTTACATACAAGCCCCTGGGCTGCCCGTGGACCACGGCTTGCATTCCATCATGCAGCAGTGTAAATCAGCCCAACAGCAAAGGCACCCCAAGGTCTTATCCCACTGCCCCCACCACCAGCGGAAGCCAGCCAGTTAATCAGCTCCAAGTAAGAGCTTCACACACCAAGCTGCTCTCCCACCCCAACTCTGCCAGATGTGGGCAGCGAACAGTGAAGCTTTGCCCCCCCCCCAAAAAAAGGGCACCACAGCATCATCACTGAAGCCCAAAAGAGTTTATTTCTTCACTATCTGAATGACGTCTTCATCCTCCATGGTGTGATCTTTGCCCACTTTCTGGGGGTTATGCTTGACCGATGAGCCCCACACGAGCGCGCTGAGGAAGGAGAATCAAAAAAATACGGCTTATTTTAGCGGACATCACAACTGGGGGGGGGAGGCTTCTACCCCCATAATTCCATTACTAGGCCAAGCAATGCTGCCGATCACTAAAACTGAGTTTGCCTTGGCCATTTCTCTTTTGTTTTCAGGCCTGCCGGCTGCTGGCCAAGGAAAGGGGGTTAAAGAGGAGACCAGAACCAACAGTATTTCTTGCACAGTCACACTTCTGAGCTGGTGTTTAAGCTCAATGGAAAGCTCCTCACGCCTAAAGGAGGGGGCAGGGGAGAGGCAGGCATAAAGACCACCCACTGCTGATCTGAAAAAACACTGCCTGGAGCCAGAGTTCTGGTTCTGGGGAATTCGTTCAGAGAGCTCTAGCAAGCTCTTTAGCGCTAAGGGCATTTGTTTCCAGTGAGCCGGATAGGGTTACAGCCTAACAGAACACAGAGGACTTACTTCAGAATGAAACAAATTATTCCTTATCTGAGAATTACCTGAAGCATTTTGGTTATCAGATTTTTCCATCTATTTCGGAATAATCACATACACCTATTGAGGTAGCTGAAGGATGGAGCCCACGTCTAAACATGAAATCCGTGTATGTTTCGTAAGCACCCTATACCCATAGCCTGACAGTAATTTTCTACAATATTTTTAAATAATTTTGTGCAACAGGCACATGAGGTCAGCTGTGGGATTTTCCCACTGGTGGGATCATTGTTGGTTGTTCAGTCGCTAAGTCGTGTCTGACTTGTCGCGACCCCCTGGACCACAGCACGCCAGGCCTCCCTGTCCTCCACTAGCTTCCGGAGTTTGCCCAACTTCATGCTCATCGCTTCGGTGAAACTATCTAACCATCTCATCCTCTGCCGCCCCCTTCTCCTTTTGCTTTCAAGCTTTCCCAGCATGAGGGTCTTTTCTAAAGAGTCCTCTCTTCTCATGAGGTGCCCAAAGCCTTTGAGCTTCAGCTTCAGGATTGTCCTTCCAGGGAGCAATCAGGCTTGACTTCCTGCAGGATGGACCGATTGGATCTCCTTGCAGTCCAGGGGACTCGCAAGAGTCTTCTCCGACACCATAATTCAAAAGGTGGGATCATACCAGCACTCAAATATGTGACAGTTTTTTGGCATTTCGGATAAGGGCCATTTCGGATATAGCACGTTTTCAAACATGGCGCAGAGCGGCCTTGATCCCACAGCCAGGCTGTGCTCCGGCACCCTCTCGCTCTCCACAGTCGCCTCGAACAGGAGCTCCCCCTCCAGCCGCCCCCCAAAGCAGCCTTTCCCCTCCAAAGAAGAACACCCCCTGGTGTGAAGAACACCAGGCTGGTGGGGCCTGGTGGATTCAGGGGAGGCAGAAACGGAGGCCTCCACCCAGATTGGGCGATCTCTGTCCAGCTTTTCGCTGTGCCCAAAGTACAGCAGCTTCTCCCAAAAACCTTGCAGAGAGACGGCTTTGTGACCTCATCTGCCTCTCTGTGAAAGACCAGCCGAAACTGGAGCCGGCGTCTCTCTTCCAGAGGGTCCCTGCCTCTAAAGCATCACATGGGAGGAAGCAGCTCTTAAGCCAGTGATGTCATGCAGGGGGAACGCGGGGGAACGCAGGGGAACTCAGTTCCACTGGTTAAAATTAGGGCTGACTCCGCCCACTTCACTCTCCCTCCCCCCCCTCCCAATTCCTCTGCAAAGAGCTTGTCTTCTTGGTTGGCCGGCACTCAGAGGGTTAAAGGGAGCACTCCAGATTTCGGGGGGGGCGAAGGCAGTGATGTCATTCAGGGGGAATGGACAGGAACGGGCGTTCCGGATCCTAACGGGCTCCGTGGCTGGTTCCGGGTTCCCGACAAGTGCCAATCAAAAGTGAGTTCCTGTTCCTAAATCATTTGAATGACACCACTGTCTTAAGCCCAGCTGAAGTAGGGCAGCTGCAGGGGGCAGCACAGTAGGGCAGGTGCTGCAATGCGCCGTGTGAGCAGCCCACTTGCTGTCAGAGCCATGCTGGGCGGCGGCAGCTGCTGCCCAGAATGGCTCCAGGGGCAAATGGCATGGCATGGCGCCTTCACCACTCTGTAGCTCCACTGCTGCTATAAACCATTTGGGCGGCCAACCCACGTCAGCGGGGGAGAGGCGGAGCAGCCGCTGCCACCGGCGGGTCCCACTTACTATTTAAACTCCTTGATGAGGTTCTTGTGGATCTTCATGCAGAAGTCCTCCACGGTGGTCCGGGAGTAGGGAAGCACCACTGGGGAGGTGTAGTCCGGCAGCTGCCCCTTGGGCTTGGTGTAACTGCAACGGCAAGGGCGGAGCCGTGAAACTCCCCCTGCGGCGGCTCTTTGGGAGCAGAGGGGTCTTCTCCCCCCAGGACCCAGCCTGCCGTGAAGGCCTCATTGTCAGAGGCAACAGCTGAGCTCCACTTCAAAAAATGGGTGGTGGACCAACTAGGGGCGGTAACGCAAGCAGAAGCCTTCCGACAGATCAAACAAAGGTTGTTGGACATTCAGACTCAGACTCTCTTAAGCACAACCAATAGATCTGGTCACTCTCTGGCATGGAAAATCCCTTTTGAAAAAGGTAACACTTTGAACTACCTCCAGTCCTTAACCAACCCTAATGAAAGAAGGGCCCTTACGTTGGCCCGTCTGGATGCCATGCCCTCTGCAGTTCTATGGGGAAGGTATAGAGGCATCCCCCAAGAAGATAGAACATGCTCTTGTTCTTTGAGCACAGTTGAATCCTTGCCGCACATGATCCTACATTGCCCTTATCATGAGACTAAGAGATCCAGTTTACTAGGCCCTATTTTGTCCAAGAAGATGTTTCTTCCAGACAATGACAAACTAAACATTCTTTTCTCACTATCGGATCCATACCACCTCAGACTGTTTGCTTCCTTTCTGCATAGCATAGTTGAATTTAACAATAGACGAAAGCCCACTGAACTGCCATTGCCAGAGTGAATCTATCTGGTCTAGAGACAGCAAGTGTTTTACATTGTTTTAATTATATTTTTAAGTTCTGACAATAACATTGCTGTATGTTTTAACTTTTGAGATGCCATTAAAGGTTTTGACTGACTGACTGACTGAAAATAGTGGTGGGACAAATTACTGTCGTTTCACTTTGTTCTTCATTTCCATATGCTATTTAAAAAAAAAAAAAATGGGTGGGTGGGTGGGTGCCCTCTCACAGAGCCCCCTGCCAAGTCAGACCCTACTGCAAGACCAGGGTGGCGCTCCAAGGCCTTGGGCATGGGTCTTTCCCAGTGGGTGCACTGCCACTGAGCTAGAAGGCTCCTACAAGGTCATCTAGTCCACCCCCCTGGCTGTAGCAGGAAACCCTCCGAGAGCAGCTCTAGCAAGTGCCTGTTGTGCCTCTGCTTGAGGGAGTGAGGGAGGATGCACCTGTTCCCCCGACGACAATCTCCCAATGTCCAGCCAGAATCCCATCTCTTGCAATTGGTACCCACTGGATATAGCTACAGCCCCTGCACCGCCCCCACCCCCTAGGCAGTGGGGCAGAACCACACAGCAGCCGTTCCCATGCCGTGAGCAGGACCCAGAGGCACAGCCCGCCCTGAGAGAGGCCGAACTGCAGGCTCACATTCGCACGAGCTTCAGGTAGTCCCAGATCTTCTCCAGGAGGTCGTCGAAGTTCCACCGGTGATGGGCCGAAATGGGGACACAGTGGGGGACCTTGTAAATGATGTCCAGCTCCTCGATGGAGATCTGGTCGATTTTGTTCAGCACGTAAATGCAGGGGATGTAAACTCTGCAAAGGCAAAGAAGCGGTGAGGGGGCACAGGGACGGGAAGATGGAGGGAGGTTGCCCTGCTGCCCCTCGTGAGGAAGTGGGGCAGAAGAGGCTTGCATGTTGGATACACTCAACCCAGACCCACAACGAATCTGCCAGTTGCAGAAAAGGAGCTCAAAGTTCATCCCCCAGGAATGCCATTCCACAGTGTCCAGCCCTTAAACGAGCCCCCACACTGCTGACTGGGAGGGTGGGGCAGCCTCCACCCTAGAAGAGTCAAGCAGCTGGTGGCACAGAACCGGCAGCCCAAAGCACAGGTGCCCACAGTCTCCCCCCCCCCGGCACTTCTCCCCAGCCAGCCCACACCCCGAACTCTCTCAGCACCTGTTCCCTTCAACCACGTCAATGAGGTCATCAGCAGTGACGTCACTGCGCAGCGTGACATCAGCGTTGTGGATTTTATACTCCGCCAAGATGCTCTTCACCGTCTCGGCGTCCAACTCGCTCTGCGGGCACTGAGGGCAGAGAGGGCAAGAGGGGCTCAGGCCAGTGATGTCATGCAGGGGGTACGCGAGTACCGGTTCCTAGGATTACGGCTGGCCCCGCCCATTCGCCCGCCCACTCGTCGACTCCGCCCTCTGCAACGTTTGAATTTCCTGCACGTTTGAGTTGCCTGCACGTTCTCAGAGCCAGGCAGGCAGGCAGGCAGCGAGCGGAGCCTTTCCTTTCCTTGCCACTGAAAAATGAGCTGCTCTGGGGTTTTAACATGATGCCAGGCCTCCTTCACATGTTCTGGGGGTGCTGTGGAATCCTGTTGCAACTGTTGGGTCAGTTTAAAATTGTCTGAGGCCTCCAAAAGGGCTTTTTTCATGTCACTTCCTGCCACGACATCACTTCTGGCTTATGACGTCACTTCCGGTGGGCGGGTCCCGACACGTGCCAATCAAAAGTGAGTACCTGTTCTTAAACCATTTAGATGACACCACTGGCTCAGGCGTCACCGTGGCAGCCTCCCCCCCCCCCGCGCTGAAGAGACCTACATGCCGGTCAGGAAAGGGGGGGCTGAATGGCGTCGGGGGCTCAGCGGCAGTTCAAGCAGCAGGGTTTGAGATAGAGACCCCGAGTCCCTCAAAGCCCCCTGCTCAAAGGAGGAGACATCCCTAGACATCCCCAGCTCAGAAACGCCCAGCGCCCCACAGGAAGCGACTCAGGTGAGAAGGTCAGAGTCACAATGCAGCAAAAGCCAGACCCCAGGACCTCACCCTCGAGCGACTGGCCTGCTCCCTCAGCTCTCCTGGGAGAGCCATTCTCATTAGCTCTCCCCCTGTGAGCTTTGCTGCCTCCTTGGCTTTCCCCCTCCCTACCCACAGTTCCAAGAGCAAGACAGGGCAGGCGAGCGAGTCAAGCAAGTCAAGCGAGTCGTTTGACTTGCTCCAGGACTCGCTCCAGGACTCGCTCCAGCCAGCAAGGGCCGCTCTCAGGAATCTCCGGCACGGCTGATCAGCTCGCACAGGGAGAGGCAGCGGCCCAAGGATTCGGGGCTTCCAGATTCATGGCCACAAGGAACCGGCAGCTGCCCCCTGAGCCTCACAGCCAGGCTGCACCAGGCCTGCTTCCGGGCTCACCGTGGCCGTGAGGTTGATGCCTCCCTTGTCCTTCTTCTTGAAGCCGATGTTGGGCGGCTTGCTGTTCAGGCGGATCCCGAAGCCCTCCAGCTCGTTCTCGATGATCTTCTTGTGCCCCAGGGGCTTCAGGACGTCCAGGACAATGAGAATCAGGTTGCAGGTCCGGGCAACTGAGAAAGACAGGCAGGGAGTTTGCCACTTTCCGCAGAAGGCTGGAAGCTGGTTTATCTTTATGTGTTTTATATACAACATCTCGACCCCACTTTCTCTCTCCAAAGGGCATTCAAAGCGGCTTACAACGTAAAATCACAATAAAAGCTACAAGCATAAAAAATACATGCAAGTAAAAAAAAAACCAGCATTAAAAATATCACATTAAAAAAACCCAAATCATAAATCATAAACTGCCAGCAACCAGTAAAGCACAAGAGCGCAGACCCATAAAATCTAACCCACATAAAACCCAGAATATCCAATATCTAAAAGACCTGGACTCAGAAGGCCGATCTAAACAACAATGTCTTTAGGCCTGCTGGAAACCCTCAAAGAAGGGAGCAGTTTGTAAGCTGAGAGGGAGGGAGTTCCATAAAGTCGGTGCCACTACTGAGAAGGCCCTGTTCTTTGCCACTGCTTGCTGGAAGTTGTCTGAACTTCCTGGCCTGTGTTTTGTTCTGCGAGCCAGACTATGCCCTTCATAGTCAAACGGTCAAATAAAGGCAGGGAAAAGCCAGGCCTCTGCTTTCTGGGAAGACCAGCATTCTCAAGACAGATATAATATAGCACCAAGAAAGCCCCCTGCTCCACAGGTGGCTCACACATTGAGGCCGCTACCCTCCACTAGCGCTGGAAAACTTGGGGAGGGGGTCTCTGCCCCTGGAGCCACAGGACTCACCTGCAATGACCTGCCGACCTCTGCCCTTCCCGTCTTTGGCCCCCTCAATGATTCCTGGAAGATCCAGAAGCTGCAGGTTGCAAGAAAGAGGAAGGGATTTCATGCCACAAAATGTAAACACTAGGACTTAAGGACCTAAGAAGAGCCCCGCTGGATCAGGCCAAAAGCCCATCTAGTTCAGCTGCCTGAGTCTGCCAGCGGGCCACCAGATGCCTCAGAGAGCACATAAAGCAACAAAGCGCCTGCATCCTGTGGCCACTCCCTGGCACCTGGAATTCAGAGACAGCCTGCTTCTAAAACCAGGAGGTTGCACATCCCCAGACAGAACAGACTGTCAACTGTAATGGATTTTTCCTCCACAGATCTGTCCGGGACACTTTTAGAAGGCATCTAGGCCTTCAGGTGCTGCCACCAACATGTCCTTTGGCGAGGAGTTCCCCAGACTCTACCAGGCCTTCTCCAGCCCACCCTCCGCTCGCGGCGCTCACCTGTATCTTTGCCCCTTTGTAGCGGATCACCCCGGGCACGGTGGTCAGCGTGGTGAACTCGTAGGCGGCCACTTCCGAGTACACCCCGGCCAGGTTGCTTAGCAGGGTGGATTTCCCCACGGACGGGAAGCCCACAAACCCGATGCGGGCATCCCCCGTCTTGGCAACGTCAAAACCTAGAAGCAGGGCCATTCATTCAAGGTCACCCACAGAGCCAGGCCGGCCCCTCCAAGGTCAAGTCAAGAACCTTTATGTTAATATTTCTTGTATGCTAATAAACAGCCGCAACTATTAAATTAAAGGGTTAGAGTTAGGTTCATTATCTCACTAAGAAAATTGGCTATAGCATTGGTAATCGGGGGGTAATAATCGCTGAGGAAAATAGGTAGAAGATTGGGAAAAAGAAAAGATAGAGACGATATCCACGATTCCAAATATAGTTGGCGTTGGAGGGTGTGAACTGGACAACTAAACAAAATGTGGTCTAGAGAGTCAACAGAAGTATGACAGAAAAGACATAATCTATCAACAGATGGAATGTTGGCAAAACGACCCTAGTGGAGGGCAGAAGGAAATATGTTTAATCGGGCCAACATAAAAGCTCTTCGCATACTTGGTTTAGTTAATAAAATAAAATAATTAAATGGTTTAGCTAACGCAGGGGATAAACCAAAAAAACTCAGAGAACAAGTAGGATTAAGGAGAGTATGGAAGTGGTCGAATTCAAACTGGAACAATTTGGTTTTAATAATAGAGAAAGCTTCGGGAAATTTTGTATCTACCAAGGCCTCAAGGGAGAGACCGATTGATGATAATTTGGCTTCAATAATGTTTAACCAAGGAGAACGAAATGCATCTTTTAGGAAATCAGAAAGAAGAGAGTCAGAATGATCAACTAAAAATAAACGGAGCCAATACTTGAAAGTCTGCAGCCAAGGTGAACTGGGCAGGACGAGGGGGAAGTGGCCCCTTCCAAACAGAAGCAGGCAGCAGAGTCACCGCCCCCAACCGTGCAGGGAAGCCAAGCCAGGAGCCGCAGAGCACCACGTGCAGGTGGCCAACCAGAGCACCTGGTGCTGCAGAGCCATCCCCGGGAGGCAAGCCGGCCGCCTGAAAGTGAACTCTGGAGACGCTGCTGACTCCGCCCCACCCCCAAATGCAGCCCCTCCCCATTCGGAACACACACCTTCCCCCGGACCGCCCCCTCCGCCTCCTTTCGGCGTGATGAGCTCTCGGCGCAGCTTGGCCAGGCGTGCCTTCAGCAGGCCCAGGTGGTGGGCCGTGGCCTTGTTCTTCTGGGTGCGGGCCATCTGCGGCAGAGACAATCAAGGTCAGCGGAGGAACAAGCCCATAAGTCTTTGGAGAGGGGCTTGGGCATTCCTATTACAGTGGGAAGGAGACCAGGGGTGGGGGAAGAGTCACAGACTTATCCGTGGAGGAAAGAGGAGGAGGATCTGCCCCAAACAAGAACACAGGGTGCTTGTTACACCTTCCAAAGCTCATCACGTGGGGAAAAAGCCACACTATTTCTCAGGGCTCTGTCTGAACAACAACCCCCCATTTACAACATCGCAACTAAGAACCCCTGCTTCACCCGCCCGCCCCTTGGAGATGGGACAGGTCCATTTCACCACTGCAGCGAATTCCCATTGCAAGACCTCTCCTTCCCCCACCCAATTCTTCCTAAGAACATAAGAAGGGCCCTGCTGGATCAGGCCCAGGGCAATCTCACTTCCTGAATCTGGCAGTGGCACTCCTCAGGGAACACTCGGGACATTCAGTAACCAGAGACAATAAAGGATGCGGTGCCTCTATACCTTTATCCATTGCACAGCAGAGGGGAAATGGGTAGGAACAGCTCAACATGGAAGAGCTTAAAAAGCCATACCTACCATTCCCTCTGCTCTGCAATGGTTAACGGTACAGTCAGCTCTCATTCTGCACTAGGGCTAACCCTAGTGCAGGGCTAACTAGTTAACCTAGTTAACTAGGGCTAACCCTAGTTCCTGGAAATCCTCAAGGATAGTAAATTTGCAAATTGCTCCGTGCAAGGGGTACCTTCTCTGCCATCAGAGAAATCCAGCAGAGACCTCAGGAAGTAGCAGAGTGCAGCAGGAAGTGCCAGAAGATCTCTGAATGCTGCAGGGACCTGCAGAGGCCACCGAATGGCACCTTCAGAATGGCACCTGCTACCCCTTAAACATGGCTGGCGGAAGCTTCATTCCAAAGGGGTCCGCACTGGTCGCAAGTGTCATTCTGAAGGTCCCTGCAGCCCTTCAGATGGTCTCTGCATAGTGGATAACGAGAACAGAGGTGCAGATAAGGAGGTAAGTAGCAATTCTGTCCTTCCCAGGTAAGCCATACAAAGAGGCCTGACTGTGTATAGGCACTCTCTCCTCCATTGTACCTGGTCACCCTGCTCAGGACAACAGGATCCCTGCATCCTGTGGCCACTCCCTTGCACCTGGCGTTCAGAGACTCCCCCTCTAAGACCCAGAGGATGCAAACAGTCGTCGTGGCTCGTCACCTGTGATGGACTCCCCCCCCTCCCGTCAGTCTGTCCAAAGGCCTTTTCAAGGCATCTGGGGCTTCAGTCGCCATTGCAACATCCTGTGGCAGGGAGTTCCACAGATAAGCGAGTTAGAGGATACAGGGATTACTTTATGACTCCACGCTGGGTGGAGAAATCTCTCAGAGGCGAGGGGACAATCGATACCCGCCACCTCCCCATGTCCTGGGGCAGCTTCACGAGTTCTCTCCCCCCCCCCGCAGGTAAACTGCTCCTGCGCAGGAGGCTCCACTGAGAGGCTCCACGGCTTCTCCACCCCGAGGGCGGGCAGGGGGCCCGTTGTGGCGGCGGCGCCCATCACCTCAGCCTCGATCTCGGCGATCTTAGCCAGCGTCGTGCTCATGGTGGTGGTAGCAGCGGCGGCGGCGACAGCAGACCTCACCCGGCTCCTGCGCCTCTCAGGCCAGCGACTACGCAGGCGCAGCGCGCACCTATCGCGAGACGTGCCTCAAAAGCCCGGGCGGGCTGGGCGAGAAGTAGCCCTGACTTCCTGCCGCTCTTGCACTCCTTTCCAGTCCGTCTCGTTTCCCTCGGAGAATGACTCGAGTTAGGAGCACCCATAGAGGTAAGATAACAGGAGGGGACATGCCTTAAGAAGAGATAGCAGCCAAATGAGCCCAGGGGGCGGGCTTAGCAGCCATGTTGTTACGCTCAAAACAATCCTTATTCCAAGCATTTCAGATTGCTTTGCTCGTACTGGTTAGGACTGAATCGTTTACTCCTGAAATAAAAACTTATGAAAATAAAAACGTGTGATCGTGGAGAAACATTATTGGTAACCTTATTATGATTTAATATGCACTTACAAGGTTAAATTCCTCATAATTATATTACTGAACACACCGGACGAAATGCTACTTGCTGTCTATTTAAACTCGGATTGCACTGTTTTGACAGACTTATTTTTTGAAATCTACACAACCAAAAATAAAAAGGCCATGCCCCATTAAAAAAAATTTCTGATAATGTTCAGAATTTCATAAATATTACAGTAGAAAATGAAAGGCAGAAAAATAAAGTGTGAACGGGAAAGGAAAGAAAAAAAATGGAAGGTGGGGGAAAAAAGTGTAAACGGGAAGGGGGAAAAAAGGAGGGGGGAAATATACATTTTGTATCCGAAAAATCACTGCTGAAGGTTGTGTGTGGATTGAGTTCCTTTTACTTCTTCATACCTACTTCAGTTTGTGAAGGGTTGCATACTTTAGGAAGTAATATTTTTCAGTAGCAATTAATCACAATGATTTTAAGCACCTGTGAAAAGTAATCCCATTTTTCGTACAGCGATTCGTGCACCCATATGCAGAACACGCAGTCATTATTAAAGACGTTGAGATTAACTTTTACACACGTGCAGGGAGATTTTGATTCGTGAATGCGCGGCAATCCTCCTTGGCGGGAAAGATCTGCGTCAGCCATATTGTTACGCCTATAGCTTCAAGAAAATGATGTCATGTCCCCTCCTGTTATCTTACCTTTATGGGAGCACCATGGAGTGGAGGAGGCCAGACCGGAACAGACATGGCGCTACCACCCCTAGCCGTGTGCGCCTCGACCTCACGCGCGCCTCCCAGAGGCGTGGAGGGGGAATTGCTTGCCTGAGGCAGGGCCTGCAAAGAGGCGCTCTCTGTACTGGGCCTGGGGCCTGATGAGGAGGAAGCCAGGAAAGGGGGCCGAAGGAGGGTCCCTCCTCCCCCAGCCACTGGCACAAGACCTGGGCCCACTACTGCTCCCCTTTCCCAGTGAGGCGCATCTCATTATGCCTTGGGAGGAGCAGTGGAGGCCAGCGGGTGGACTGAGCCAGACGCTCCCTGCCCAGCTGGGGCCTGAGGCAGTTGGCCCAGTTGGCTGCGTGGATGAGCCGGCACCACCTGCTGTAAGAAGCATGGGGCACTTTAAGAAAGTCAAAGGACAACCAAAGGCTGCCATAAATAGCCATATGTGATAGTGATGTGATGACCTCAAACTGCGGGTTGGGACCTCCTTGGTGGGCCCCAGCCTGATTTTTGGTGGGTCCTGCAGGGTCTCCAGTGAAAACACAGGGGATCGAAAGATCAGATAACTAATTGCCCCCCCCCCCAGGCTCAGGTAGCTGCTAACTGCAAGGAGCTGAGCAAACTGCAGTTTGCACGATTGTGTGAACACAGGGAGATCAACCTTAGAGTGTGTCTTTTCTGGTGTATTTTTTTCCAGAGGTGGGGGCAGCTGAAGGCTGTCTCCCATCAATATGCCCTTCAAGAGGCTATTCATTAGGGCTGCCTCATCATGAGAAATGGATCAAGAAATTGATTTTTTTTTGCAAATAAATAAATATTGCTTGTAAACAAACAAAAATATTTATAGATCACTTTTTTTTTTTTGAAGCATTGTGATGCTAGGTGGGTCCTGATAAGAGTGTCATTTTAAAAAGTGGGTCCTGGTGCTAAAAAGTTTGAGCACCACTGATGCAGCATATAGGCCAGCTTGGGACTTTTAAAGGAAGGATAGCCATGGAATCATGGATAATATGATCAGATGTAATATAACCTGGGTCCATTTATACCTTGCCTTTCTTTCCCAAAGGAGAACTGCGTACAGGCTGTGCCCAGAGGCAGATCTAAGGGGGAGCAAATCTGTAAGTTTTGCAAGAAGCCTCACCTTGCAGTGGAAACCACTCCTCTCCTGCACCGTTTTAGCCAATCCTCACAGGGAAAAGCAACATCTTGGCGTTGCTTACTGGCTACAGCAGCAAGGGAGAGGAGGGATTTACATGACAGGGTAAGGCTTCTTGCAACACTTAGAGTTTTGCCCTCCCTGTAGATCCGCCTCTGGCTGTGCCCCCACTCCCTCTAGGAGTGAGCATGAGCATTTGGGACTCCTGGGCACTGGACCCTTGAGCTCCTTCGCATGTGCTGGGTGAATTGCAGCCTGCACAGCCTTGGAGAGGATCCTTGGATAAGAATGTCTTATCCTTGGATAAGAACATCAGAATGGCTTTGCTGGAGCTCCGTTCTGGCCTGCATTGTAGACCCCCAGGAGTGCCTCTGTATTGGGAGAGAAAACCCAGAATGCTGCCACTATGAGCTCTGGGAGCTCCCCACTGACCCGTCTAGCACAGGACTGTCCACCCTGATTGGCCAGGGTGTTTCAGGAAGGGGTCTTTTCTACTGGGAGATGCTGTTGGGATTGAGACTGCGGCTTTTTGGTTCTCCCTCTGCTGCTGCCTCCTCAACCATAAATCCTACTTTCATGATAAAATCTAGACAATTTGCTCTCTCCATATGGAGAATTTGGTATGGAGAATCTCCCTGGCGAGGGACATAATCTGACCACAGCTAGCCCAAGATCTCCTGGCACCTGAGGCACTTCCCAAATTGTGGCCCCCTTACCCAGTGATGTGCCAGCTTCTCAGTGATGTCATGCAGGGGGTACGCGGGGGTACACTAGTACCGGTTCCTAGGATTACGGCTGGCCCCGCCCATTCGCCCGCCCACTCGTCGACTCCGCCCCCTGCAACATTTGAATTTCCTGCACGTTTGAGTTGCCTGCATGTTCTCAGAGCCAGGCAGGCAGGCAGGCAACGAGCGGAGCCTTGCCTTGCCACTGAAAAATGAGCTGCTCTGGGGTTTTGGAACTGTTGGGTCACTTTAACATGATGCCAGGCCTCCTTAACATGTTCTGGGGGTTCTGTGGAATACTGTTGCAACTGTTGGGTCAGTTTAAAATCATCTGAGGCCTCAAAAAGGGCTTTTTTCATGTCACTTCCTGCCACGACCTCACTTCCGGCTTATGACGTCACTTCCAGTGGGCGGGTCCCGACACGTGCCAATCAAAAGTGAGTACCTGTTCTTATCTTACCTCCATGATGACACCACTGCAGCTTCTGCTCCTCAGACACTCTAGCCCACCTCACTCTCCTCTCCTCCGCACTTCCCCTTTGTCCCGTCTCTTCCTTTTCCAACCCATGGAGTTAGGAGAAGGATCGGTGGAGGCAAGCAGACGAACAGAAGTGGTGCTGTCAGTCTGCTGCCTGAGGCAACACCTCCAGTTGGCCTCATGCATGGACCGGACCTGAATCTAACCAAACCTCAGAAGTATCTGATAAGAAACTGGCTGAGTTATAGCAGGGTTAAATTTTTGCTTTGAACCAGGCATCACCATGCTGGTTGCATCCTTTTTGTTGTTGTTTGTTTGTTTTGTTGCTCGGCCCTCATAAAAGACCTCATCATTTAAATGTATTATATTGGCTAGTCCAGATTACATCAGAAATGCAAGGACCTTGCAAGTGTGTCTCCTTCCAAATTCTCCTCTTTGAATTATGGTGTTGGAGAAGAGGCTTGAGAGTCCCCTGGACTGCAAGGAGATCCAATCGGTCAATCCTCCAGGAAGTCAAACCTGATTGCTCCCCGGAAGGACAAATCCTGAAGCTGAAGCTCAAGTACTTTGGCCACCTCATGAGAAGAAGAGAGGACTCTTTAGAAAAGACCTTCATGCTGGGAAAGATGGAAGGCAAAAGGAGAAGGAGGCGGCAGAGGATGAGATGGTTAGATAATGTCACCGAAGCAATGAACATGAAATTGGGTGAACTCCGGAAGCTAGTGAAGGACAGGGAGGCCTGGCGTGCTGTGGTCCAGGGGGTCGCGAAGAGTCAGACACGACTTAGCGACTGAACAACAACAACAACAACAACAACTTCTTCCATGGGTTTTAAGAATATCCCTTCAGCTATGAGGCTTAAAATTCCCACTTCAAATTACAAACCTAAATCTAACACAAATCTACATCGGAGGCTGCAATCCTGTAGGAACTTATCTGGGGGAGAGGAAGTGGGACTTATTTCTGAGAGGACATGCTTGTCTGCTCAGAAGTAAATCCCATTAGAGTCAGTAGGGCTTACTCTCAGGCAAGCATGGATGGGATTGCAGCCCAAGGGCACAATCCAAAAGTGCCCTTGGGTGGGCATAAATCTGCAACAGGGTGTTAGGCATTGGGCCGGCCCACGGAATTGTGCCAACTCATGGACGATGACGCAGATGTGTGTTAAGCTGCGCCAGCTGAGTTTGGCCAGTGTGGGGTGGGGGCTTGGGGAGGGGGGAGGGAAGTGGCAGGGGGAGGGCGGAGGGAAGGCAGCCCTGCACTCTATGACCAGATGTCATAACCAGAAAGGAGGACACAACACCCCAAAATGTTGGACATTCCAGAAAAATGTAGGCTGTTACAAACGGAAAGCTGAAGACATACATATATATTTATTTTGGGGAGTCTCAAGGAGTCTTGTGCTCCTTGAATGAAACCCAACGAACAAAGGAACGAAGGTGGAGCATGGATCCAACTCCTGTTCCCGGGCTGGCCAGCCCCAATCCAGGCTCAGAGTGGTGCCCGTGATTTTGCTGGCATACACAGAACAGCCCCATAGGGGTGGCTGGGACTTACCCCGGGGTAAGGGGACATAAGAACATAAGAAGAGCCCTGCTGGATCAGGCCAAAGGGGGCCCATCTAGTCCAGCTTCCTATATCTCACAGCGGCCCACCAGGTGCCTCAGGGAGCACACAAGACAACAAGATGCTTGCTTCCTGTTGCTACTCCCTTGCACCCGGTACCAGTAGCCCACCACCTTTGTAAGGAGGTTGCACAATCCATCTCCTATCCCCTAAGGTGAACTCCAGCTGCTGCCTGACGTGTGTGAGATCCAGCGCAAGCCGGCTCCAGCACTGGTTAGGACTGGGCTGCCCAACTGCTGTCTTTGATGGAACAAGCGTTGGAAACAAAAATGGTGGTCTGTGGCGTGAATCAGCTACAGCTGCTTGAGAGATGGGGAAGAGGGACTCTTCCTCTGTGTGTTTGTGTTTTGTGTTCCTGCACATGCTTAAATACGGAGTGCTTCAGATAGTGTGCGGTGCCTTCCTGTATCTCTGCCTGTAAGAGATGTTTCTAGGGCTGCGTGCGTATGTTGCTGTGATGTGCCATGCGTTTTAATGTGCAGTTTGAGTGTGGGTGGGTAGTAATGTGTGCGTGGCCTGTGGCGTGTGATTTTTGTGCTTGTCGTTTTAATAGCATGTCTGTGTATGGTGTACGGGGCAGCACCCACTTGCACAGGCCTTGTGTGTGTGTGTAGTGTGTTGCATGTGCTACAATGCAGCGGTGCATGCCACGATGCATTCCCTCTTGGTGTGCAGGAGGCATGCGCTGGCCGAGGCCTGAAGTGCAGAACGCCAGCCGCCCTCCTCACTGCCACGGCTGCCACCTGGTCCGTCCCTGCGTTCTCACCTCCGCGCAGGAGGGTGGCAGCTTCCATCACAAATCTGGTTGTGGGCACTTCCATCCCCCAAACTGTCCCAAAGGCAGTCCTCCACCCCCCTTGCCCCACCCCTTCCTCGTGCAGCCATACAAGGGGCCCCTCCCAGTATGTCTTATCACTTCCTGTTTTATTCAAAGGAAGTGCTCAAGGAAGGAGAGGGTAAAGGGTGGGTGGGACTGGGCCGATGCCCCTCAATCTGCTTCCCATTAGTGTTGTTTTAATTGTTATTTGTATATGGTGTTTTTTTTGGTGTTGTCCAGTTGTATGATGGGAAGTTGTATGATGGGAAGAGCACCTCATTTCGTTGTTCTCATACTTTGAGTACAATGACAATAAATTTCTATTTCTATTCGCTACAAGGGAGTGGGAAGTAAATCAGAGGTGCTGTGGCCCCCGGGGAATTGGGCAAAGTGGCGGCACTCAGGGTTCAAGGCGCCCAGATCTTTCCGTTGCTCCCCACAACCCGCCACTTGATACCTGCTCCATCACACACTGGCATCAAGACAGGCCGGCTCTGGGCGAGTCATGTGTGACCCACGTGTGTGACTGGGGCAGCACCCCTATGCATGCGACGCATTGCAGGCACATGTCTGGCGAGCTACTGCGCCCGCCACCACCAGCCTGGTGTTTTCTCCACCTGATGCGAGCACAGTTTGAGGTCCGCGGGACGCACGTGGCATGCTTCTGCATACACGTGGCATTTTACCAAACTTATTTGGAGCATGTTGGCCGAGGAGCTGTTTAGGTCTGAATGGCTGACCTGTGTATTCAGCCTGGCTGGCCACAGCACCCGAGTTGAGGCTACTGGGATACACCCAGTGATGTCATTCAGGGGGAACGGACCAGAACAGGCGTTCCGGTTCCTAACGGGCTCCGTGGCTGGTTCCGTGTTCCCGACAAGCGCCAATCAAAAGTGAGTTCCTGTTCCTAAATCATTTGAATGACACCACTGGATACACCTGGACATTTGCTTACGTAGGTGGCATTTTGGGGGAACACTGTGGCTTATAGGTGGACCGGCAGAACTTCAACAGGTCTCTCTCTCTCTCTCTCTCTCTAGCACATGATTGGGGAAGCCTCACCTCTAGAATTTTTGCCTGGGCGCAGCCCCCCCATCAAGCTGCAAGAGAAAGACTGTTTGTGGATGCCCTGGGGGGGGGCAGCATCAAACACCAAACTGCCAAATGTCTTGACTGCTTGCTTAGCACAGTGTCCCATTTTCACACTTTGGGGCACAAGCGAACATGAAAAGAGCACATTCAGTGCCCTCTTAAACCGAAGTTTCTTTGATGTTCGGATCCATTGCACAGGTGTGCAGCACCAGCTGCTCTGGAGAGCCTCCCTCACAGGTTGCCTTAGATGTACCCAGGGACACAGCTCACGACTCCCTCCCACATGTGGCTTTGGCTCGCCTTGTGCTGAGCAGCTCTCAAATCCCCCCTTTTGAGAGGATGTACAAAAGCCCCATTTTCAGCTTTTCCCAGAAATTGGGATGCCTTGCTTGTGTGCACCACAGTGTTCTCAAACCAGGACCCACTTTTTAGAATGGCACTCATAAGAACATAAGAGCCCTGCTGGATCAGGCCAAAGGCCCATCTAGTCCAGCTTCCTGTATCTCACAGCGGCCCACCAGGTGCCCCAGGGAGGCATGAGACAACAAGATGCTTGCATCCTGTTGCCACTCCCTTGCACCCGGTACCAGTAGCCCTCCACCTTTGTAATTGCACAATCCATCATTGCCTATAGCCCACGATGGCCCTTTCCTCCAGAAATCCGTCCAATCCCCTCTTAAAGGCATCCAGACCAGATGCCATCACCACCTCCTGTAGCAAAGAGTTCCACAGATTAACTACCCGCTGGGTAAAAAAATACTTCCTTTTATCTGTTTTAACTCTCCCAACCCTCAGTTTTAGCAGATGCCCCCTGGTTCACTCATGTCGGGACCCACCAGAAGAGGTGTCAGTTTGAAGAACACTGCTCTAGAAGATGAAGAGCTCTACTTCCCTACCTGTGAAGAACATCCCAGCATAGGTCTTAAGGGGTGCAAAAGGAATACAGCAAGAATAAGGACTGCAGCTTCCAAGATGGCTTAACCCAGCTTTCCGCAACCCACAGTTTGAGAAATACTATCCTAGAGAATCCCCTGGCTGTGTTTATAGCCCCAGGAGTGAGTTTGCTTCCATTCTGCAAATGCTGATATACCCCACCCCTACTCATCCAAAGTCTGGCTCAAGGGGGCCCAGCATGCTGCTGGTGAGGCCTGTGCCAAAGCTCATAATTAGTCTGTGGAACTCACTAAAACAAGATGTGGTGATGGTCACAGGCTCAGACAGCCTGGAGAAGTGAACAGGCATATTTGTGGAGGAGGAGAGGGCAATGGTCAAGATGCGGTTTCTGCGGATACTCCAGGTTCACACGAGTTTCAAGGGCACAAGGGTGGGAGGGGAGGTCTGCCTTTCTCTCCTGCTTATGGGTTTCCCAGCAAATGTTGGTGAGCCACTGTGGGAACAAAAGTCCTGGGTGAGGCGCGAGGCGCGACCCCTTGGGCCTGATCAACGTGATACTAAGGAAACAATCAAGAGAAGGGAAATGGAAGCAAATACTTTTAAGTCTCTTGTTTCAAGGGAGAGGTGCACAAGTGTTCCCTTTTTGCACTTCTCTAGAATTTGGCGTTATTTCAGCGGCATCTGCAAAATTTCAGCTTTCTAGCTCATGAATGGATCAGACTGCCATTTGGCGCCACCATTTTTTTAAGGGGGGGGGAGATGTAACAAAGATGGGACCCTTTCAGATTGTTCCAGGGTCCTAGACCGGCAAGACCTAAGAACTAATGGTTTGGGGTTGCCCAAAATCAGGGAGAAGCTCTGGGGGAGGAGCAAGGAGAAAAAAGGGAGAAGAGAGGTGAGGGTTTTTGTTTTTTTTACTGATGTAGAAGTACATTTACTCAAAAGTAAGCATCTTAGGCTGTAGAACTTTCATTAAGTAAATTAGGGCCCTGCAGCGAAGCGTGATTTAGCTCAACCCTATGAAGGTTTACTCAGAAATAAGTTCAATTTTGTTCAAGGGACATTACTCCCAGCGAAGTGTGCAAGTCCTATGCACATGGAATGCCCCATTTTAAAAAATTATTATTTATTGGATTTCTACCCCACCTTTCTGTCCCATATTGGGGCATCCGAGGTGGCTCACAATATTAACATTATAAACAAAATCAGATAAAAAAATAAAAAGATAAACAATTAAAACACTTGGGGGGGGAGGGAAGAAAGGCAGGAGATTCATTCTTAAAACAACGAATGAATCTGCCCCAGTACTTACTGTCTTTCAGCCCACCTCGATGCCAACAATGTTCAGGGGTGCGTTCCCATCTCTGGGAATAAGTCCCATTGAATTGAATGGGGTTATTCAATTCTGAAAAGTTCTGTGCACACGAGCACAGAGTCAGAAATGTCATGGCAACGGATGTGAAATTAGCACCATCAGATTGGGAGTGGAAAGATTGAGCTGAGCAAGCTAAAACAAGGTATGGCAGGGAGGGGAGGGAATGAATGAAATACAAACTCCATTCAGAAAAGCTGTGCCAATTTCCCCCCCCCCCCCCACACACACATACATTTCACTGTAAGAAGCCTGTGAAATACCACCTGTTTAAATATGAATAACACTTTTGCTGTAACTCAGTAAATTTTTATTTATATGACAGTAATTGCTTCCGGCAAAGAGAAATAGATTTAAAGGACAAGGTTGGCAGTACTTGGAGCGCCACCGATTTTGATGTGGGTTTGTTACAGTTACAACAACCGACATAAAAAGGTGTAAAGAAGCCAGCCAGCTACAGGGCAGATCTCTCTGAGCACCAGGAGCCACAACCTGGGGGGTGGTGGTGTCAGAGGACTGAGGACCATGATGGAGATAGGATACTGGGCTGGGGGAGAGCTGATCATTTGCACATCAATACTCCACATTGCTCTTACAGCTGGTATTTGATATCCTTCTGGATAAATCACATTCCTGGCCAAATTCCCCAGATGGAAATCTGAAGATTTGCAACTGAGAATGCCCGACAGAGAATGTGACCAAAAGTAAGGGCCCAATCCTGTCCAACTTTCCAGTGCTGATGGAGGCATGCCAAGGGGCTGTGCGGGTGTCCCCCCATCCTGCGGGGCGGGGGGAGTCACGAAGTCCTCCTCAAGGTAAGAATACAAGAAAAGCCTTTCTGGATGAGGCCAAAGGCCCCTCTGGCCCAGCTTCCTGTATCTCACAGTGGCCCACCAGATGCCTCAAGGAGCACTCAGGACAACAAGATGCCTGCATCCTGCTGCCACTCCCCTGCTTCTGGCATTCTGAGGTAGCCCATTACCCTTGCACCTCCCCCAAGGAAGACACCAGACTGCGGTTGGGGTTTAACTCTATTGAACACAAGTACAAATCATGAAACCTACTGAACACCCGTCCCTCCCTCCCCAGTCTGGGGTACACAAAAAAACTGCCATCCATGGCCAATTCGGATGACAGAAAAAAATTCCTACCCAGCCCCGCATGATGAGCGACCAGCTAATCTCAGACTGGACATGCCTGTCGTAGCTTGTAACCTGCAATGGAGTTTCCCCTTAAATCTGCTCAATCCCCTCTGAAAGGCATCCAGGCCAGAAGCCATCACCCCATGCTGATGCGCCACATGCATCACTACACACACCTCCACATCCTTTGCTCCACCGCCCAGGGGCTGCATTGGTGCTGGAAAGTCAGATTGGACTGGATCCTTAGCTACGATGCTCACTGGGGCGGGTGGTGGTGAATATGGTTCTGCTCCAGTCTTGCAATTTGGAGAGGGCTGACCCACCCTGTGGCAGCAGCACATGACCGGAGCTTGCAAACATCTATGGGTGTTTTGGGCCACGGAGACAAAAAAAACCCCAAGCCAGACCCTGCTGCAAATCGTCCTATAGCCTGGCAAAATCTTAGTGACCCCCTTTGGCTTGTATTGGGGGTCTTTTCAGGCCTTTTCCCACAGCCACCGCACTTCGGCCAGAACGCGCATTCCGCCCCGCTCCGTCCGCCACGCGAGGACAGCCAGGCCAGAACCGCGCAGCAGAACTGCAGGGGGCCCCGCTTGCTCGCCAGGGCGCTCCGGAGGACGCCGCCCGGCCCTCGGCGGGCCCTGCAGGCCCCAAGGGTGTTGGAAGGGTGCTGCCGAGACCCGGTGCAGCGGCGGCCTCGGGGCCTCGCGGGCGGCGGGCGAGGACGGGCCTCTCCCTTCCCCGCCAGTCGCGGCTGCCTGGCCAGGCCAGGGCGAGTGTCGGGCGCGGTGATGACAGCTCGGGGGCGCCGCGGTTCAAGCCCTACTCGCGGCCTCCCCGTCCCCGAACGCGGAAGGTCTCGGGGCGGGAGCGCGGCCCGCAGCCGTCGGGGTCGCTGATAGCTCCCCACCCCCAGTTGCACCCAGGGCGCGCGCCCTCCTCTTCGGCCAGCCCGGCTCCCTGCCCGACCCCTCCAGGAACCAGCGGGGAGGAGGGGTCCCTCTGCAGCGCACCCGCGGGGGGGGGAGTCTGTTTTCTTTTAATTACACCATCTGCAAGGGGGGAGTTTAGAGCGCAGCCCCCCCCGACAGCTGGGCTACAAGAGGGGGGAGGGAGGATCGGCGAGTGACTCTCCTGCTCCCCCCGTCGCCGATCAGCCCGGGGCGGGGGCCCTTTCGCCGCTTGCTCGCTCGGCATTGGCGGACCTGTGCTGGGGAGGGGGGGAGGGCGGCTGCAGCAGCAGTAGCAGCCCCCAGCCCCCGCGGCCAGGAAGGGGGGCTGGTGGTGGCGTGGGGTGGGTGGGGGCCGGCCTGCCGCCTCTGGCTGCGTTTGCATTGGCGGATGCAGGGAGGGAGGGGGGCAGGAAGCGAGGGAGGGGGGAAGAGCTTCAGTGGCTGGAGAGGGAGCGCGAGAGCGGCGGCGGGGGGGGCCCTTTCTCCGGCGGGTGGGGGGCGGCAGAGGCGCGGGCGAAGTTCGGCGCGCCGCAGCCCGGGGCGAAGCAGCAGCGGAGCCAGCAGCAGCCCCCGCCGGAGCGTTTTTTGCTTTTGCACCGCGGGGGGGGGTGTTTGCGACCATCGGCCCCCCTCCTTCTCTTCCTCCCCCCCCAGGGGTGAAAGTGCAAGAGGAAGTGCAGCCGCTGCCATCTTTCCTCCTCTCCAAACACGCACCGAGGGAGGGGGACGCGCGGACGGTGCGCCGACGACAGCCCCCCGGGAAACTTCCTCGCCTCGACGGCGGCGCCGGCCCGGAGCAGCAGCAGCAGCAGTAGCAGTCGCCGCCGCCGCCGCCGCAGCACCAGCCTCCTGCTCCCGTCCTGGGCTGCAGCGCCTCGTGGCGGCGGCGCAGATCCGGTCGGCGGCGGAGGGAGAAGAGCCGCCCGGCGGGGGCCTGCCCGCCTCTGCTGCAGTCGCGGGTCCGTGCGGCGCGCGCCCTCCGCGGAGCCTTTGTTCCTCCGCCTGCGCTCCCCCCGCGCGGCCGGGCTCTCCTCGCGCGTCGCCTCGCCAGCCTCTGCGCGCTCGCGCCCAAGCAGCGCCGTCGGGGCCCGGCCGGGCGCGCGCGCCACTCGCCTCCTTTCTCTCTCGCGCGCGCCCGCTCGCTCCCCGACGGGAGCGGCGGACCCGGGCAGAGCGCGCCCCCTGCCGGCCGCAGCCGGGCGAGACCGGGCCGGGCCCGCGGGCAGGTGAGGCCGGCCGGCCGCCCCG